>VZQC01004157.1:506381-616701 GCA_009823505.1 Rhizomys pruinosus | reverse complement strand
AAGAGGAACACTCATCCACTGCTGGTGGGAATGTAAACTTGTACAGCCACTATGGAAAGCAGTGTGAAGAACCCTTGGAAGACTTGGAATTAACTTGCCACCTGACCCAGCCATACCACTCCTAGGCATGTACCCCCAAGACTCACCCCACTGCAGAGATACATGCACAGCCATGTTTATTTCAGCTCTCTTCACAATAGCAAGGAGCTGGAACCAACCCAAATGCCCCTCAGCTGACAAGTGGATAGAGAAAATGTGGTACATCTACACAATGGAATTCTATGCAGCAGTAAAGAAAGATGACATCATGAACTTTGCAGGAAAATGGCTGGAGCTAGAAGACATCATGCTGAGTGAAGTAACATAGTCCAGAAAAACAAACGACGAATGGTATCCCTCATCTGTGGATGCTAGTGTCAATTACCTAGTTGTAAGTATTTCTTGTGCATGGCCCCTTGAGCTTTTGTCCAAGCAGTTGGGAGTGATGCATACTGGAAACAGCAACAACAAAAATAATAACAACAACAGCAGAAAGACTCCATCAAAGAACTGAGTGAAACAGTGAACTCCTGCTCAAAACATTCAACTTCCACATGGAGAATATCAAGAAAGACTGATAAAGAGATGAAAAGCATGTTTGGCAGAATACATGAGGTCTGGTGGGGTGGGGGCATAGGGTGGGGAACACGGGTCTAGATTTGATAAACTTGTACAAAATATATATTAAAAAATAAATAAATCAAAAAAGAGAATTGATGTACGACTTATAGAAAAAGTTTAATAACAATAAAAACTACTTGAAAATAAAGAAATGGCCCAGCCCATGGCACTGAAGTAGAATCTGTAGTCTTAAGGTATTTCTCAAGCAATTTGATTTGTAGGTATGTTGAAGTTTAAAACATATGGCTCTCAGGTTTGTTGTTGTCATCTTTTCTCATTCTATCATGTGTTACCCATTATAGTGCTCTTGCCATGTGATCCTATCTCATTTATTTCTATACTAGATATCATCTTTTTCTTCTGTCTGCCTAGCTAAACCTTACTTATTCCTCTTATTGAAGACTAGGCTGCCCTTGAATACAGAATGACAAGAATGACAGTGAACTTCTAATTCCTTTATCGCTATATCTCTAGCACTGGCATTGAAGGCATGTGCTATGATGCCTGATTTTCCTTATATGTCCTTTAAGATTCATTTGGAATCATCTGATCAATGATGGCTTCTTCAGCCTTCATTCAACAATACTTGTTCAGTTGTGTTAAATGCCTGTACAAGACTCTCTCAAATACAATTGACTGTTTTAGGATTTCACAGCTGCCTTTATCTCATTGCTTAATATGTCTGGGTTAGTTTCTTTCCAATTAGTGTGCAGTTTCCTCCAGATGTTTCATATAGACTTTTATCACCAGCACCTATCACAGTGGCTGGCACAAAAAATGTAATCAATATACTAAACTGAAAAAAAAATGAATGACATTGTACACAGTATGAATTGCCTCCTTTTCCTTAGTGATGTGAAACTTCAGCTCCAATACTCCCATAGACATAGTTGGAGAAAACCAATGAGAATTCTCAAAGCCCCTTACCATATGGTAACTTACAGGGTTATGGACTTCTAATGCAAATCATATGCCTCCATGTGTTTTCCCCAGTTAAAAGTCTGTGCCTTTCCCCAATGTCTCCAGAGTAGAATCCAACTTGGAAAAAGGTCTTTGAGGTGTAAGTCAACAATCTACAGAGGCTTGGCACAAGGTAGGATTTTCTGACCATAAGCCATTAAGGAGGCTAAGTAAATGTTGCTTCAGGATAGGAGGCCCAACCAGGAACTAACACAAGTCTGAATTATCTTGGCAGTATTGTGGTTTCCAGTGCCACTTAACTGATAACTGTTCTGACTTGATTCTACAGCTTGCCTTGGGTTTAGCTTTGAATACTTACTGGAAAATCCAGTGTTATTCTAATTTAATACACACACCCCCCATTGAAAAGTCTAAGCAACCTGTTGAAGATGAGGTTGAAAACAACAGAGATCATCATCACTGTAAGTTTGTATGCAAATATCCCCTTTGCTACCGTAAATAATAATTCTCTGGGATCTTTGGCTGGGTGAACCTTGCCCATATCTAATCCAGAACTAATCTACTTTCTGTCTGTATAGGTTGCTGTAATCCAGAATTTCATGTGAATGGAATAATATAATGTGTTGGCAGTGGATGACTGATGTTCTCTCTCTCTCTCTCTCTCTCTCTCTCTCTCTCTCTCTCTCTCCCTCTCTCTCTCTCTCTAATGCTTTTTAGGTTCACCCATGCTGTGACAGGTCTTTGTGTATAGATGCCCCACACTGAGTTGGCAGAAGTGTAGTTATTAGATTCTATACAAATATTATGTTTGTAGAACTTCCAGCTTATTTTCCAAAGCAGTTGTAACAAAGTATAAAGATTCAAATTTTCCTTATTATCTAAATTTTGGTTTTAGCTACTCTAACAGGTGTGAAGATTTAAGTTGAGATTTTTATTTTCATTTTCCTGATGTCTTAAGGGTTTTTATTTGCTACATGGACAATTTTATATCTTCCTTGATTACTTTTCTTTCTTATCTATTGATCAATTTGATAGATTTTGTATTACCCTATTAGTAGCCTCCAACACTTACCAGAACTCAAAGGGCTAGATCTGGAGAGACTGAATTAGTATAGAATGAATTATTTATTATCTTTTTATACATCTGTCAATATACACTTACAATGAGAGGAATTAAAATAGCCAGAAGCATTTCCATGCTGGCAGTAGCAGACTGATTTTTTGGTTCAATATTCTTGCGAAGAACAACTGCTCAAACACCTGTTCAAAGGCATCAGAGACCCACCAATGCATGACTACTTCTGAGGTTATGATCTTAGAAAGAAGAAACATACCCTAGGAAAATTCTGCGACTGGTTTTGTCCCCAAGGTATTTGCCTAAATGACAGTGGGTACTAATAGAAGAAGAATCTGAACAAAACACTGAGCAGCCTCTTAGGACTGCTGAGTGTGTGAATAAATATTGAATCATCCTCACAATGGCCCTGGTATGTACCACAAGTTTTCTGGCACCAATACAAAGGAAACTAGGAATAAAAGTGACTGAAAACAGACTAAGCTCTCACAAAGACTGACGTATAGATTTCAAATGACTGACATTATGATCAATTCAAGATAATTTGCTAGTTCAGCCCTGTGACACAAAAATTAAAATCTTCCTGAAGAAAGATAATTTAGCTAAAGTTTCAAACCATCCCTACTTCTGTATGCATATACCTAGAATAAATCAACTAGAGCATGACATGTCAACAACAAAATCAAAATCTTACTGACAGCCAACTATCAATAGATATTAATATAAAGTCTATGAGATACAGATTTTTAGAATCATTTCACATCATAAAATTATAATTAATATGCTTATAAAATTACATATCATAAGGAAACAAACTAAAATATCATATTAAAACTACTGAGCATAAAAATCTAAAGAGAATGTTTGAAAAGCATCCGGGAATTGGGGCTGGAGAGATAGCCTAGCAGTTAAGAGCACCGACTGCTCCTGCAGAGGACCCGGCCTCAATCCCCAGATCCCCAGAACCCACATAGCGGCTGAGAACAGTCCAAAACTCTAATTCCAGGAGAACTCCAGTTCCAGGGGAATCTGACGCCCTCTTCTGACCTCCACGGCATTGCATGACATGGGTGCACAGACCTGCATGCAGACAGTACATTCATACACATAAAATAAATTAATTAATTAAAAAAAAGAAAAGCATCCAGGAATAACCAAGCAAACAAATGTGGCCCATATCAACAGAAATAATGAAAATGGAAAGCAGAAGGCAAAGGAATAGTAACCTCAAAGCATAGAGCAAATAACTTGTTATTGACATCCATATTCAAAGATGAAGGGAAGCGAGAGACACCTTTGAGAAAACAAAAATGAGGAGAGAGAATGTTGTCACCAGCAGATCCTCTGTAAAGGAGCTACTAAAGATAGTATTTCAGGCCTACAGCAAATGATCCTACAAGGAAAATGGAGACAATATATGAACAAGACTGTGATGGTTAATCCTGGGTGTCAACTTGACTGGACTAAGGAACAAATAAGAGAAAAAGGATCTTTGGATTGGACCACCTCAACTGGGATGGCCCACCCCAAATGTGGGCGTTACCTTCTGCCAGCAGACAGTATTAAAGGCCACGGCAGAGGGAGCTGGTCCCTTTTCTCCTGCAGCTTGCCTCTCTCTCACTGGTGAGTTTGTCTTGCTGCTGTGATCAACCCTTCGGATCCCAGCATGTACTGAGACCGGCAGATCTCCTGGAATCCACCGGGCCATCAGCACCAGATTGGGACTACTGAGACATCCAGCCTTGCGGACTGAGCAGTTCCCTGGATTCTCAGCCTCTCCAGTGTGGGGCAGCTACTGTTGGACTACTTGAGCTCTGTCAAGTGAGCAAATCAATAAATTGTATATAGCTATATATTCGTCCTGTTGCTTCTGTTTCTTTAGAGAACCCTGACTAATACAAAGACCAAAAGTGTAAACACAACAATAGTTTTAATAGGTACCCTTTCTACCCACACAGCTATTGTGATGGCAAGTAAAAGTGTGAATGGAAATCAAATTTATTATTCATCGGAAACTAGCAGACACTACCACACAGTCACTAAATTCCACAAATAAGAATGGAATCGTGACATTTGCAGGAAAAGGAATGGAACTCGAAATCATTGTGTTAAGCAAAGTAACCCAGACTGAAAGAAATACTTTTTTATCTCATATGTGAATCCTTGATATATATATATATNGAATGAGAGAGAGAGAGAGAGAGAGAGAGAGAGAGAGAGAAGAAATGGAGAGGGGGAGGGGGAAAGTGTGTATGTGTGTGTAAGTAGGTCATCAAAGTAAAGGGGACCATGAGTAAAGTGATCTTAAGGGAAGATGCAGAGACAAAGAAAAAAAGAAGTAATACATGTGAAAGGAAAGCAGAAAGGGACTATTGAGGGAATAAGGAGTCCAGCAAGGAGGGGGTTAGGGAATGAGGGAAGCAGTGGGGAAAGAGAATGAATAACAAGAAAATATGTATGTGAAAGCCATAGTGAAATTAAATTTACTGCATGTTATCTTAAAATTAATGAAAAAAACAGTATTAAAAGGGACACAGAACACTATAATTACCATATACTATGATAATATGTGTGGGCATATAAAATGGCCACACTCCTTTTATAATTTCTACTGAAACTAACAAGAATTCCCTATGGCCCATCAGTTTTAATCCTGGGTATGTTTACAACAGACCTACACATATATAAATATACAGATATAAAGATATAGGTAGTTTCACTATGTAGCCCTTGGCTTGCCTTGAACTCCCTATGTAGACCAGGCTGGCCTTGACCTCATAGAGATCAACTTGCCTCTGCTGGAATTAAAGGCATGCACCACCACGCCCAGCTCACAAAACTATCATTTTAATAGTTATACTCTAGAAATAATCCAAATATTGATCAAAAGCAGAATGTGTCAATACATTGTGGTATATTCGCATAGTAGAATAATATGCAGCAACACTAAGAAACAACTTTAAACTAGAAGGAAAAATTTTTTATAAATACAGTGTGACTGAAAGAAACTCAACAGTCTGTTTCCTCCTATTGCATATGTGGAAAATATATTTCTAAATATGAGAAAATGTAGTCCATAGTGTTTGAAGTCTGATTTCTTATTCCTAGTCCCAGCTTGCTAGAAGTTGCTATGTGGACTGGGCTAATCTTGATCTGCGTGCCTCTGCCTCCGGAGGACTGGGATTAAAAGTGCATGCCACCACGTGCCTGGAAAGATGTGTGAATTTTTTTTTTTTTGCTACTATAGAAATTATTCTTTGGGATGGGATGGTAAGGAACATAACTGTACGGTCACAAGGTGGACATTTCTCAAGATGCGGATTCTTTTCTTCCTGAGCATGGATAGAGTGTTCACTTTTGATAATTCATCAAGCTCTGTGTTTATGTTAAGTTCAGTTTTATGAATACAATTTAAATCTCAATGCAAATATGTATTTCAAAAACTGATTCACAGGGCTGTACACATGGTTTAGCAGTTAAGAGCAGCAGCTGCTCTTGCAGAGGGGCTGGGTTCAGTTCCTAGCACTCACATAATGACTCACAATTATATGTAGCTTCAGATCCAAGAAATCCATTGCCCTCCTCTGGTGTCCCCAGGTACTACACATATGTGGTATGCATACATACATGCCAACAAACATGAACACATAAAAAATTTTAAATCTTTTTTTCAAGAAAGCTGATTCACTATTCAAATACTTACTAGATACTCATTAAATGTGTATTAGCTTGAATTTTTAAAAAAGATTACCATTTTTATTTTGCTTCAATAAGTCTGTTGCAAAGGTATTTTCTGAGTTCTCAACCCTGGCAAAATAAACAATACAGCAACATCTATTTACATCATTGAAGCAAAACTTGTTTTGTAGATGTAACCAGTATCAGCAGCTACTCTAGTTTGTAAAAATTTTCAACTCTTAGTACCAAAGACATTAAAGTTAACAATTTCATTTACTGAACATCTGCCACTTTAAGCAGAAGTTTACTCAGAAAGTGAGGGCTTACCTGCAATGCAGACTTATATTTTATTGTGTTGTCAGTCTCTCAAAAGAAATATTCTGGCCCATCAGTCACAACCCATATGATGTGAACTTAACTGTATATTCCGCATTCCCCTGAGATCTTAAATCATTTTGCTCCATTTCTCCAAGACATATTTCAATTTCTTGCCTAAGGACTTCCATGGTAAGACTGCCTCCTGTTATCCTTTTTTGTGCTTAAAAATACTGTACTTATTTCATGTCAAAGGACTGCTAAATTTTTTTTACAATTGCTAATAACTTAATTTCATCAAGGTTATAAACCAGATGCTATTATTATCCTTATAATACAGATGAGAGCTACTGGACCCACTGATGTTCAGTAGCTTCCCAGAGATTGTAGTTGAACTGTGATTCAAACCTAAGAATCCAGGGCTGGAGAGATAGCCTAGTGGTTAAGAGCACCGACTGCTCTTGCAGAGGACCCGGGTTCGATCCCCAGCACCCACATGGTGGCTAAGAACCGTCTGTAACTCCAATTCCAGGAGAACTCCAGTTCCAGGGGAATCCGAGACCCTCTTCTGACCTCTGTGGCATTGCATGACATGGGTGCACAAACCTACATAGAGACAGTACACTCATACACATACAAAAATAAATAAAATTAAAAAAAAAAAACCTAAGAATTCTTGCTTTAGAATCTGGATTTTAACCAGGAAACTTTTCTGACTACATGAAAATAATTAGGTCTATTTCCCTAGGGCCTAGGACCTCTAGAGCCATGTGTATTTGCTATATTTAGAGTACCACCTATGAGTTCTCTCCCATTGAGAGGGCTTTAAGTCCAATTAGATAGCTGCTGATTACCCCCTAGATAAAAGTGCCACTATTGCACTAATAGAGGCAGTTTGCTGTGTCACCCACTGTGGTTATTAGGATTCAGAGTTGGAGCCAGGCTGGGCTACTGATGGATTTTTTTTTCCCCATTAGCAGCTGGCATTGTATCCTCTAGGACTACGAGAACTAGTTTTCAGGAAGAAGGTGTTAAGGTTAATTCCTGCTCCACTTCTCCAAGTCCTATGACCAAATTATGTCCTCTCTTCAGCAGTAGGGTGATACCTTCAAGTTATGGGAGGTAATCATCAGCTGTGACAATAGCCTGTGTTATTTTGGGGATGTCTTGGACTACTCTGAGCAACAAACTTGAAGGGAGGTTTCTCCTGTCTGGCACTATGTTTGTTATATATCCTGCAGGTATTCACATTTGCTCATGATCAGATATTGAATGTGTATTTTTCAGGGAGTTTTGGGGTTAATTCTCTCTGGCATTTTATACCACCTAAGTTTTATTTATTTTGCCCCTCCCTCTCTCTTTTTGTTTCACCTCCCTCCTCCCATCCTCAATTTTAGTGCTTGCATTTTCCCCCTTGATAAAGAATATTGGTCTCCTATTATCCCCTCCCCCTGAGTTCCTTCTTCTCCTTTGCCCCTGTGGCTCCTTGCATTCCCTCCTCCCTTCTCAGTTGAATACCCCCATTTTCCACATTTCGCTCTTGGTAACATCTGTTCCCTACTATCCCCCTTTCTCGGGCTGACTTTCCCTCTGTGGTTCCTTTCCATTTTCCTGGCTCCTACTGTTACATCAGGAATATTCTCACATACAAGCGATTAGTGCTAAGATCTGCAAATGAAGGAGAACACATAATCTGCTTTTCTGAGTCTGTTAGTTTACTTAGTATAAAAGTTTTTAGTTCTATCCATTTACCTGAAAATTTTATGATTTCATCTTTCCTTGCTGAGTATAACTCCATTATGTAAATGTACATCTTCATTATCCATTTGTCACTGAGGGACATTTAGTTTGTTTCCGTTTCCTAGCTATTGTGAAAAGAGCGGCAACAAACATGGATGTACAGGTATCTCTACAGTAGGATGAGTCCTTTGAGTATATGCCAAGGAGGGGGATAACTGGATCATCTGGTAGATTCATTTTTAGCTTTTTTACGAGTTCTCCACACTGATTTTCATAGCGGTTGCCCAAGTTTGCATTCCCACCAGCAGTGAATCAGAGTTCTCCTTTCTCCACAATCTCACTAGCATTTGGTACCTTTTTTTCTCTTGATCTTAGACAGTCTGACTGGGGTGAGATGGAATATTAAAGTGGATTTGGTCTATTTTTCTCTAATTACTAAGTATGTTGAGCACTTTTTTAAATATTTTTTTTTAATTTTTTTTTAAATTTATTTTTGTATGTGTATGAATGTATTGTTTGCATGCAGGTCTGTGCACCCGTGTCGTGCAATGCCGCGGAGGTCAGAAGAGGGTCTCAGATTCCCCTGGAACTGGAGTTCTCCTGGAATTGGAGTTACAGACGGTTCTTAGCCGCCATGTGGGTGCTGGGGATCGAACCCGGGTCCTCTGCAAGAGCGTCGGTGCTCTTAACCGCTAGGCTATCTCTCCAGCCCTGTTGAGCACTTTTTAATGTGCTTTTTTGCCATTTTTTTTGAGAACTATTCACATCCTTAGCCTATCTTTCTATTGGGTCATTTATCTTCTTGTTTCTTTTTTTTTTAGTTCTTTGTATATTCTGGATATTAATCAATCGTCTGTCAGATGTATAGCAAGTGAATGATTTCTCCCACTCAATAAGTCCCCAGTTCTTTGGTTGGTTGCTTTGCTGTACAGAATGTTTTAAATTTAATAAAATCCCACTTGTTGATTGTTGACCTTAATGCCTGAGCAACTGGTATCCAATTTAGAAATTCCTTTCTTACACCTATATCTTGTAGGATACTGCCTATGTTTTTTTCTAGCAGTTTCAGAGATTCAGGTTTCATATTGAATATCTCTGATCCATTTGGAGATGAATTTTGTGCAAGATGAAAGGGTCTAATTTCATTCTACTACATGTGGAAATCCAGTTTTGCCAACACCATTTGTTGAAGATGCTGTCTTCTGTCCTTTGTGTTCTTGACACCTTTGTCAAATATCAGGTGGCTGAAATTGTGTGTACTCAGTTTGGGTCTTTTATTGTATCCCATTGATCTTCATGTCTGTTTTTGTACTAACACCATGCTGTTTTTATGACTATACCTCTGTAATATAGTTTAAGATCTGGTATAGTGATCACCCCAGCATTACTCATTTGCCCTAGACAATCTTTTCTGATTCCATATTAACCCTATTTCTGTCATATCTCTAGACATATGAAATGTCTTACTATATGCTAAATATGCATCCTTATATGTACAGACAAGTATACTGCTCATCAAAGTAGCTTCTTTTTTTTTTTGCAAGAGATGGAGGCTATTAAAGAGTTCCATGGGGCTGGAGAGATAGCCTAGCAGTTAAGAGCACCAACTGCTCTAGCAGAGGACCCGGGTTCGATCCCCGCCACCCACATGGTGGCTGAGAACTGTCTGTAACTCCAATTCCATGAGAACTCCAGTTCCAGGGGAATCTGAGACCCTCTTCTGACTTCTGCGGCATTGCACGACATGGGTGCACAGACCTACATGCAGACAGTACACTCATGCACATACAAAAATATATAAAATTAAAAAATTAAATAAAATAAAAAGAGTTCCACAACTGGTTACACACAGAGAATATATGTTTGAGAGATGCCCCGCCCTAAATGATACATCTACAGTAGAACCTCAATAAGTAAGCCTCATGGAACGTAGAGGATCAGGGGGCTTGAGAGTATATTAGTGCCTCTCTCACCTCTCACCAGCAAAGCATATGACAGAGTGGGGTAACCACAGAAGGTCACAACTGGCCAAGTTTTAGAGAACAAGAGACTGAAGAGTGTGTATTCGTGGTTAGGACTCCTATATTAAAATTCACCCACCCATCATGGCTCAGGGACCATTATTGAAGAGTGGATAGAAAGATGGTAAGAGCCAGGGTTGGTCCATGAACATAAGGAAACAGAGGCTTTCAGAACACTAGGAACTTGCTCATATAAACTTGCATCAATTGTGTCAGCATGCACAAGACCCAGGCCAACTCAATTAGAGGAGATCCAGCATAGAACAAGGGAAATGGGCAGCAGCAGCTTCCAACCCAAGCTGAAGAACTATTGGCAACTGGTTACTGCTAGGTAAGGGAGACTGGATTTCCATCAAGGGAGTGACTCTAGATCAGCTGACTGGAGTCCAGTGGATGAATCTGCATCGAGGGCCATATGTGTACTAATTCTTGATTGAATAAGATTTAACTTATATATGACAGAATGCATTAAAACCAGTGGGTATGAGGGGGGCAGGATGGGCAAGAGGGTTCTAAATTTGATTAAGATCTATTATATGAAAAGCACAAAAACAATAAAAACTTTTTAAAATAAAGTACATTCGAAATGAAAACAAAATAATTAGACCTATTTTACTACCCGTAGTCTTAATACCTTCTACATTTCTTTCATCATTGAGAGAAGAGTGATTCTGTTACTCTTACAAGTGCCTAGAGCTCCATGGGGACTGAAGAATCTCTCAGACTATTTTCATGAGTTGGCCAATTCTTCCTTCTTTCCTTAGAGCCCACATTTCCTACCTGTCTTTTACTATGTGAGTATTCATTATCGAAAGATCTGAGAATGGACAAGGCTCGCCTATGACAGTTTCTTAGAAATGCTTCTGAGGACACAAACAATAACTAGAAAGAAGTAAGGCAGGGCAGACCTATCTTCCCTACCAAATTGTCTCCCTCCTTCCTTATCATCCTGCTTCAGGCAGAAAGAAGGAGTATCAGTGAGTTGAGCTAGATAAAAACTCCTTGGCTTTTATTTTACAGTCAATGAAGGAAGCACCAGCTGAAATGAAAAGGGCTGTCAAACAGGTTATCTCATAGGCACTAAAAATGTAATACAGAGGTTCTCTACTCTCTAGTATATCCACAGCTAGGGCTAAGCATGGAAACCCACATACACACAACATCCCACATACAGTGAATTTTGTAAACAAATGAACTTTGTAAACAATTGAGTATGGCCATTAGACCTTTGATGGCTGAAGAAAAGCTCTTGCATTTTTCTCCCTTTGCTAACAAGACAGATTCTAACCTTCATTTACCTTTTCGACACATTTCTTAGTATTATTCTGCCCCAGGTCTCTTAGTCTTTTGTTTGTTTGTTTTCAAATGCACTATTCTATGATCTTTATTTCTTAGTCTTGCTTGGTATGTATACATGGCTGTAAGGAACATGAAAACATTTCAGAAGATCTAAGCACCAAAATGAGTAAATAAATAGCTTAGCCCTTAGAAGCTCTCAGTTTTCCTGTGCATGACTATACCTGCTCAGTACCTTCAAACAGCTATTCAAAGGCATCAGAGGCCCACTCAGCTCATCTTCTCTTCCCATGTGCACATGCAAGATGCAGACTGGAGTGCTACTCTTTCCCAGCCTGCCATCTGTAGATGATTTTGGAGGAAGAGAACTGCTCCTGGGCTGTTGTCAGGTGTTAGGAGTTTCAAGGAAAGGGCACAAGGTACCCTGAGGGGATCCTCACTAGGTATGTAGGCCTTCAAGGCTCACTCCCCTTAAGACCAGGAGCTGAGGCACAAGCCACAGGAGGGCATGCCTCCACCCCTCTGGCCTACAAGCTGTTCCTAAGATGTCACAATCTGCTGTGGCAAAGACAATCAAGTGAGGACAGGAAAATGAGGGGAGAGTATAGAGCACCAGACCTCTCTCTGTTAAAAAATATTAATTTGGAAATTAAAAAATATTTTTATTGACTTGAGAATTTCATACGATTTATTTTAATCATATTCAGACCAGCCCCCTCCCCTACCTTCTTACTCCCTGCCAACTTCATGACTTCTATTTTTGTCTGTAAAATTTTTTTGCATAATTTTTATTGAATTTTTGTGTGTTTCATACATAACATCTCCATCCATCTTAATCATCTTTATACCCCCTTCTCCTTTGGCGCTCTCCTACAGCCCTCCACTGAAATTCATACATTCTGTCATTTGCGTTAAGGCCTACTGTGGCAAATTAGTCTCCACGGCCATGCCTTAGTGCAACTTCATCCACTGAGTCTATCCAGAGTTCCTTGCTTTAAAAAGGCCAGTTCTTCCTCACCCAACAGTAATCAGCTGCCAATATTCTTCCACTAAGCTTGGGTTCTGTTGCCCATTTTCCCAGTTCCATGCTGAGTTTCTGTCTGGTTACAATCTTTCTGCCCCCCTTTTCACAATGATTCCTGAGCCTTGGGAGAAGAAGGTGCAATATAGGTGTCCCATTAAGGGCTGATCACAGTCTCTTATGCAAAAGAGCTGTGCAAATACAAGCCAAGCAAAAACTCAACATGTTTCAGGATGGTGGGCAGGAAGTCCCAGACCTAGCTGAGGATCCATTGGCTGTTGGTAGATACTGAGAGAGGGAGAGTCAGCTTTCTTTACAGGTGTACTGCCTGGTGGGTTGACCAGACTCTAAGGGATAGACACACACCCAAGAACACTTGGGAAACACCAATTAGACTCAATGGGCCTTTAAAAATAATGTTTACCTTACCAGCCATGTGTATCTGGCTATGTTTACAATACCACTGTGTTGCCCAGACACCACAGGGTAATCCTATTTTTATTTTCTTATGTAGAGAAAGGAGTGTTGTGCTTGCATGCAATGCCCACAGAGGCCAGAAGAGGGAATTGGAGACACTGAAACTGGAATTATAGATGGTTGTAAGGAGGCATGTGGATACTGGCAACAAAACATTGGTCCTCTGCAAGAACAGTGAGTGCTCATAACCACAAAGTTATCTCTCCAGCCCATCCATGTCCCTTTTCAAAATGTCAAGAGCTGAGACGATGCAGAAGGAATACCTTCCAGCCAATGTACAGCACAAAACTCAGCTGGGGCTGTTCCTTGGGGTCCATGTGTGTTTTTGAGCAGCACCAGGCTGAGGTCACCTCCAAGGATGTTTTCTGTGCAGGGCAGCAGCACCCTGGCCTTGTAATTCAACCAGTGTGGCCTAAAGAGGCCTGTGACAGTGCTTCCTAGAACTTTGAACCCAATGGAAAAGAGGATGATGGCAACCTGGGTACTCTCCACTGTTGGTCTCCAGATGGCCTGCTGCCGCAACTGTTAAGGCAACTCACAGTGACTAAAGAAGAGAGAAGCCGAGAGTTGAGTCACAAGAGGAAGCAGCTCCTGGTGTCCACTTTTGTGCAGTGTTGTGGACCGTAGGTGCCAACCTGGTTTCTGCAAGGTGAGGGTCCAAGCAGAGCTCTCCTGGTAGTGCATGTGCTGGCCCCTCTTAGTCCACCACACACTGCCAACATTATACAGCAGGTACACACAGCAGTCTCAGGGATGGGTGGCCCAAGTTTCCACCACCCGGAGTAACAACCCCTTATGTCCTGCTCACAGCAGGATGGTATGGGGTCCTTCTGCCCAGTCTCCCCCACCCCCAACTCCTTGAAGAGCTAACTGGTGAAGCAAGGCCCAATAGAGAAACTAATGAAAGGAAGCTATTTCCAATGCCTGGGGTTCAGGACAAGCAGTCAGGGCAGAGTACTGTCTGATAACTAATGGACACTATACACATTAAATTTCTGCTTACCCAGGCCCCAGTACATGACATAGACCCATGTGGGAAGGAGAAACATGTACACAGAACGTGTCTGTGCCTTGGCTTTGGTTTTGCATTCTCAGAGGGGATTAAACTTGCAAAGTTAACTTACTGCTTACAAGCACCTTATTTTGTCATGTAGAACTGGAGATGGGGCAAAGCCACCTTATCCAGGGGCCACAAGCCTCCTCCAGACCTGCCACGTGAAGGCAAAATGGCAGTTGGCCTGGGGCCTCTGGGAACATACCCATGTGTTATTTCTAAAGTACAACAACTAGACCCTTAACAGTGCCATGTGGCCCATGTCCCTCCTGCCCAGGACACTTTAATGTGGAGTTTCATGGCCCAATGAGAGAATGAAAAGCAGGGTGGAGCCATTGGCAGACTGGGCCTGCCATGCTGAAGGTAGAGAGGTGTGTGGAGAGGACTCTGGGGCAAGTAAAATATAGGGCTGAACCGGGGTGGATGGTGATGGCCAGGTATGATATCTGTGCCTTGAGCTCTTCTGGGCCCTACTGGTCCCAGGACCACAAGCCCATTTTACCCTTTAATCAATACATTCCTTTTAGTTTAAAAAAGACACATGTCAAAATAATTTCCTTCATAAATAATAAGCTATACAAAGACAAGGATCTTGCATTATTTTCTAGTACATGGCATATAGTGTATTAAAACATATTTGCATTGCTATAATAAAATACCTGAAATAATCTATTTCAAAAGAGGAACAGTTTACTTTGGTTCACAGTTTTGTAGGCTTTAGTCCATTGTTGGTTGTTCTAGTCTCTTAGGGGCCTATGACAAGGTAGCACATCATAGCTGGGAGTGTGTGGTAAAGGACAGTGCTTTCCTCATGGCAGGCAGAAGGCAAAGAAAGAAAGAAATCAGAGTTCTAACATCCTCTTCAAGAGCACATCCCCAATGATGTAACTTTCGTCCACTATGCCCCACTTCCCAATGCCACAAGTTGGCAACCAAGCCTTAACCACATTGTCCTTTGGAGGTCATTCATCCGAAGTATAAGAGTAGACACTCAATAAACATTTACTGAGAAAGCTAATGGCAATGACTTATTATTAAACTAGCAAACACTGTAAGTGAGGGAATATTAATCTTGTACATTTACCAATCAGTCATTCATCAATGTGTGAAGGTATACACACAAATATTTCCTTTAACCTTGATATTTGGATCTTTGCCTATATGCACAATACAATGCAAAAAATGTTCATAGGAGCAGATAGCTACTCCCTGTCCTTAAGTGCAACTGAAAGGAGCTAATTCTCAGAGGTTTTAATGGCATGAACGTCTCCTAATTTTTTTAACATGAACAGTATGAGCCATTGCATTAACTCTAGTGTAAGACACTTAGAAATATGTTTCCTATCATTTTTCCTAGAGGAGATTCAATCCCATTCTTCTCATTGAGTCTAAATTATTTTTAGGTCTCTTGAAGCACAATTAGAAATGACAGAAATGGTTTTCACTATGTAGTATGCAGTTATAGGTACTTATCTATGGAAATAGAGGGATTGACTCTCTGTTCTAGTTTCTCTTCAATTTCTGTGACAAAACACTCTGACCAAAACCAACTTGGGGAGGAAAGGGTGTATTTAGCTTACATCTCCCAGGTTCATTACCTAAGGAACCTAAGGTAGGAACTCAGGGCAAGAACCTGGAGGCAGGAGCTGAACCACAGGATAATGGAGGAATACTGCTTACTGGCTTGCTCTCCTGGCCCATGCTCACCCTGTTTTCTTATACAATACAGGACCACCTGCCAGGGGAGGCACCACCCACAGTGGGCTGGGCTCTCCCACATCATTCAACAATCACGAAAATACCCCACAGACATGGCCACAGGCCAGTCCAATGAAGGCAATTCTGCAATTGACGCTCCCTCAACAGGTGTGTCAAGTTGACACTAAAGCTATCCAGAACAAGCTTCTTGCCCCACTTTAATTACATTTTTTTGTTTATTTTTTAGATATTTTGTATATTCTACATAGAACCCCTCTGTCAGAGGCATAACTGGTAAAGATTTTTCCTATTCTGTAGGCTGCAATTTATTTGAATGATGGTATCTTTTGAAGTACAGAAGCTTTTTAGTTTGATGTGTTCCCATACCAGAAGGAATAAAAAAATCATCAATCATACACCTGTGAATCTTGTGAACTGACCTGGGAAGATATGTCTACAGTAGAGTAGTGGTACAAATATTATGGGAGGACCATTTAGTTTCTAATTAGACTTAAAAATCTGCTTCATAGGAGGGAGCTCATACCTGACATTGATATGAGGCTTAGGAACCTGTAACTAGACAGGTCACAGGGCACAGGGGAAAACCCAATACTAGTATTCTACTAAATAGAGCATTAAACTGACTTCTAGTGATTTATTGTCATACCTATAGATTAATGCACCCTCAACTCTCACCACAGAAGTTTCCTTGTGCAGCAGATGTTGATTAACATAGAAATCCACAACTGGCCAATGTGCAGAGAACAAAAGGCTACAGAATGCTTATCCCTGAATAGGACGCCTATATCAAATTTCTGCCTCCCAAGGTTCAGGACCATTGTGCAAGAGGAGGCAGATTGTAAGAGCCAGTACTGGTGGATGACCACAAGGAAACAATTGTTCAGACAGCTTATCAGTTTATACATATGAAATCACAGCAAGGGTGACAGCATGCAGAAGTCCCATGGAAGCTCAAACCAGACAAAACCCCAGCACAGATATGGGAAGTGGGTAAGAAACCCCAACCAGACCTGAGGAACTATTGGAAACAGATGGCTGTTCAGAGGGGGAGAATCAGTCTCTTTCAACTTGGGGAATTGTGGTAGGTTCACCAGGCTCCAATGGATGGACCCATATTGAAAGACATTTGAGGATGGACGGACACACACACACACACACACACACACACACACACACACACATATATATATATAAATATATAATAATATAATAATATAATATATACAATAAGTATAATAAATTGGGTGGGAGGAGGAGAGGAAGGTGCAGATAGGGTGCAGGATCTATATACCATCAGAATATACTGTATAAAAATGGCAAAAATTCAGCAAAAATTTAAAAAGGGCATGTCCTGACATCTGAGGGTACCTGTACTCACATGTACATACCCACCCACAGACACATGCATATACACATAATTCAAAATAAAAATAAATTGGATAAAAATTCACCACTAAATGGACTAAGTAGGTTGCATACAATCATAATACAAGAAGTCAGGGAATTGAAAGAGTGGAAGGAATGTTGGAGAAGTGGGAGGGAGGAGAAAAAGGTGCAGAAATGATGTAAATAAAGTATTTATGTATGAAATTCTCAGAAAATGAATTATAAAAAAAGGAGGATGGGAAGGAGTAAAACGGCCTTTTAAAACATTATGGTACTTTCAGCCAGGCATAGTGGCCTTTAATCCCAGCACTTGGGAGGCAGAGGCAAGCGGATCTCTATGAGTTCAAAGCCAGCCTGGTCTACATAGTGAGCTCCAGGCCAGATAGGACTAAAGGGAGACCCTGTCTCAAAAAAAATCAATTATCTGCCAAAACTTTTGTGACTATTAGTGTTGTTAACATGACAGAATCTTGAATCACCTGGGAGATGGGCATATGGGGAAGCCTATGAAATATATGTTAATTGTATTAATTGATATGGGAATATCCACCAAGAATGAGTAACACCATTCCCTGATTGTGGCAGAGGACAACATAAATGGATCCTTGCTGTAGCAGGCAAGCATTCATCGCTCTCTGTTTCTTGATCCATGGATACAATGTGACCAGTTGCCTTGACTTTCCCAGCATGAACAAATGTACCTAGTTGCTTTTGCAAGGGGTTTATCATGGGCTGGAGAGATGGCCTAGCGGTTAAGAGCACCGACCTCTCTTGCAGAGGACCCGGGTTCGATACCCAGCACCCACATGGCGGCTGAGAACCGTCTTTAACTCCAGTTCCACGGGAATCCAACACCCTCTTCTGACCTCTGTGGCATTGCACGACATGGGTGCACAAACTTTTGCATGCAGACAGTACATTCATACATATACAGAAATAAATAAAATTAAAAAAAAACAAGGGGTTTATCATAGCAACAGTAAAAGAAACTAAAGACAACATTCTAAATTTCTAAGGAGAAAGAGGACCACAATAATCACCACCTTTGCTTTAAAAGAACATGATGCCTCACAGCTAGATATGACTCAATGGTTAAGAGCACATTCTGTTCTTGCAGAGGAACAGGTTCAGTTCCAGCACCCACATGGCAGTTTACAACTGTCCATAACTCTAGTTCCAGAGAATCCAATGCCCTCCTCTGGCCTCTGTGGTCAGTGCATACTCATGGTCCACTTATAGACATGCAGGCTAAACATTCATACACATAAAAAATTAAGATAGAATAAAAATAAAAGAACCTGATGTCAAAGAACCAAAAGGAGAAATGATAGTGTTACAGTCACATAATAGAACAGAAGTTGTAAAACTGTGTCCTACTTTTTTAATACAAGAGTTAAGAATATGATAAAGTTTAGAGACATAGAATCAATATATAATAGTCAGGAATATAGTATATATTCAGCAGTCAAAGCCATTAAAGTGATAAATACTGAAACCACAACAAAGAAGGCTAACAAGGTATTCCTTCTACTAGCAACTTTATTTCTAGAAGGAAAAGAAAACAAATACCTAATCAAACTTGGCATGTAAGGAATTGACTAAGGAGGAAAAGGGATAGGTAGTTACTATATTATTTTCTAATTCTATTTAATATTATCAAGTAAGAATATTTTAAATTAATGTATAAAATGGTACCTGTATAAATTGCAGATATTAATGTGTCATTATCAGCAATGCTGCCAGAAAACAAAACAAACATAGGCAGAAAGACTGCCAGGCTTGGTGGCACACACCTTTAATCTCAGCAGTTGGAAGGCAGAGGAAGAGGCAGAGAAACCTGAGGCTGGCCTGGTCAACATATCAAGTTCCAGGCCAGCTGGGGCTCAGAGAGACCCTATCACTCACAAACAAACAAACAAACAGAAAGTTGTGTGTTGTGGCTTATGATAACCCCAGTATTCTAGGAGGCTGAGGCAAGATGACTACTCTGAGTTCTGGGCTAGTCTAGACTACAAAGTGAGTTCAAGGCAACCCTAGACTACATAGTGAGACACTTGCAAAAAATCCAAAATCGCCCCCTAGAGAGATGACTCAGCAGTTAAGAGCATTGACTGCTCTTGCAAAGGACAGTTCAATTCCCAGCACCTACACAGTGGCTAAGAACCATCTGTAACTCCAGTTCCAGGGATCCAATACTTTCTTCTGACCTCTGTGGGCATTGCATGATATGGGCACACTTACACACATGCAGGCAATACACTAATACATATAAAAATAAAAACAAAAATAAATATTTTTAAATACAAAATTTATTTAAAATGAAAGACATAAACAAAAAATCAGATAATATTTCTTGATATCTTTATGGAAAAATTAAGAAACTGGAATACAGTAGTTAGATGGGTTCACAAGTAGATAAGCAAATTTTTTTTTTTGGTCCTGGAACTCACTTTGTAGACCAGGCTGGCCTTGAACTCACAAAGATCCACCTGCCTCTGCCTCCCAAGTGCTAGGATTAAAGGTGTGTGCCACCAAGCCCAGATGGATCAGCAATGTTTTTTAATTGCAAAGCTTTTGAATTTGAGCCTTCCTAGTATCAAAGTTGTCAACTTCTAAATGAAAACATAAACTGATAGCTGGGACAAAACTTAGATGACATAAAAGTATCATTATTCAAGCTTTAATTTCGACAGGATGCTACCTTGAACTAGAACCCAATAAATAAAAATATAATAAGAAAAATATCACACCCTTCCTTTAAATATTTAAAATTACATTATAAATGAGTAAGCTACTTTGAAAATCAGTGAGGAAGTATGTCAAAAAGCAAAAGAACTACTGTATTATCATTAATCCCTACTACTAGTTCTATGTCCAAAGGAAATGAAATCAGTATGTTGACATGATATCTCAACTCCCATGTTCGCTTCACCACTATTCCTGATAGACAAAAAGGGAAAACAAGCTAATGCCCATGGAAATACATACAATGGAATGCAATCCTCTCATTTGTGGCCACATAGATTAATCTGGAGATGGTTATATCAAGTGATATAACCCACACTGAAAGAAAACTACCAGATGATTTCTCTCATACATAGACTCTAAAAACACTGACCTCACAGAAGTTGAGACAAGAATGATGGTTATCATGGGCTCTGAAGACTATTGGGAGGGTACGGGTGTGGGAATGGGGAAAGGGTGGTCAGGTAAGAGTAGTGATTACTGGTGTGCTACTACATAGTAAGGCAATTATAGATAATATTAATATAGATTTCCCAAAGTAGAATTATTTTGAATGTTTTCATAATAAGGAAAAGACAAATATATTGACCAATTTAAATATTATACAATGTATACAATGTATAAAACCATCACATGCTATCCCACATATGCATAATCATTTTTGTTATAAGCTAAAATTTTAAATTTTATATATATATAAGTGGAACAACCAGGAAATGTGGACACTATGAAAAGATCAAACCTCTGCATCATAGAGAGAGAGGAAGGAGAAGAATCCCAAGATAATGGTATTGATCAGATCGTCAACAGAATAATACATGAAAATTTTGCCAAACTAAAAAAAGACAAACCCATACAAATATGAGAAGCACATAGAATGCCAAATAGACAAGGCCAGAAAAGAAACTCCCCATGCCATATCATAGTTAAAACACTAGAGACCCACAGGATCATCCTACCGGAAAGATACATGTACAGCCATGTTTATTGCAGCTCTCTTCACATAGCAAAGAGCTGGAACCAACCAAAGTGCCCCTCAACTGAGGAGTGGATAGAAAAAATGTGGCAAATCTACACAATGGAGTTCTATGCAGCTGTAAAGAAAGATGATACAATGAAATTTACAGGTAAATGGATGGAATTAGAAGATATTATGTTAAGTGAAATAACACAGTCCCAGAAAAACAAAATACGAATGTTATCCCTCATCTGTGGATGCTAGCCCCAAGTACCTAGTTGTAAGGCAAACTGAGCAACATTAATGTAATATTACTCATGATCTGAACACAACTGTGCTCTTATATTATGAATCCCTAGACAGGTTCTAGAACTAACCTACCATTTACTTTCAGACTATGGATTTTAGTATATGATGGTGGGCAGGTATACATATTTTAGAGTAATATAGAGTTAAAATTGAAAAAGGTGAATCAAGAAATGTGATATGGAAACAACACACTGTTTTCAAAAGATACTATTTTATTTTATTTTTCTATTACTTCTTTATTTTTTTCATTTTTTAGCAATATGTAATAATTTATGAGTACAAGCATCCTTCATGTAAAGTCAATTTTCAAGCAGTTGTACCCAAACCCACACAGCCCAAGGGTCCCACCATCCAGCTGGGGGGGGGGGCTTGTATGTTCAATCAAGTTGATCAAATAAGTGTCCAGACTATGCTGAGGTTTCACCATTCACCCTAATCGCAGCCCTTACATACTACCACGCCCCCCCTCTTCTGCAGATTGTTCCCTAGGCTTAGAAAAGGGGCACAGGTGGACAAAAAACAAAATAGACTACTTTCTCTGGAGCTGTTGTTTTGGACTCTGGTCAATTCTGGCTGTTTCCTTTCATGGACTGACAGTTTGACCAGAAATAACCTTTCATTCCTACTAACGAAGCACAAGCAATTAGATATATAGGTATTTAAACAGTACTAATTGTTATGATAGGTTACTTTGGTATAGACACAGATGTTTGGATGGTAGTATAGGTGTGATGTATCAGGCTGGTGTAACTTAGCCTTTCTGGGTACTTAATGACCATACTTAGTACCCATACCAATTTGGCTGAGGGACCTAAGGGATAATTTTGTTCCTCACACTCAGAGGTTAACTAAGTCTCAGGGGACTATGTATGGGGGCATCTCTTGAAATGTCCTGCAAATGTGAGTCACCAGTCTTCTTGTGCAGGGAGGTCTTGGAGATCCACTTATGGGACTTCTGCCAGTGTCCAGCCTATAAAGAGGAAAATGTGCTCATGCTTCAAAAAGAGAAGCCTGGTCTAGAAAGACCTGTGTCCTCGAGTGGATGGAACTGGTGATTGAAAAGCCAAAAGGATCCAGGGGCTCCCCCCCCCCAAAAAAAAAAGAATCCTGAGTGACTGTTCTAGTTTGTCTTCCATTGCTGTGACAAAACACTCTGACTGACATCAACTTGGAGAGGAAAGGGTTTATTCAGCTTATATCTCCTGGGTCACAGTTCATCACTTAGGGAGCCCAAGGCAGGAACTCAGGGCAGGAACCTAGAGGTAGGAACTGAAGCACAGGCCATGGAGGAATGCTGTTCACTGGCTTGCTCCCCTGGCTCATGCTCAGCCTGCCTTCTTATATGGTACACAACAACCTGCCCAGGATGGCACCACTCATTGTGGGCTGGGCCCTCCCACATTGCTTGACAATCAAGGCCAATCCAATGGAGCCAATTCCCCAATTGAGGCTACCTCAACCCAGGTGGGTCAAGTTGACACTAAAGCTATGCAGCACAATTGACCCCTTGTCAACTTGACACACAAAACACATCACTATTAAACCACCACCTTTCCAGTTCCTATCCGCAAAGTATGATGTTAACATTAATCACAACCTAAGACAGTACAACCTTAAAAGCCCCACAGTCCTTAAAATGTCCCAACACTTAAAAGTTCAGTCTATTAAAATTCTCTTAACTGTGGGCTGCTGTAAAATCCAAAACAAGTACTGTCTTATTTCAAAGGGAAGAATCAGGCACACTCAAACAAAACCTAAGTCCAGCAAAGTAGTTTAAGGCTGGACACCTGGGACTCACTCACAATCTTCTGGGCTCCAAAGTTGGCTTCGGCAGGCTCCCCTCTCTGACTCGCCATCTGTGGCACCACACACAGCTCATCTCACAGGCCCAGGCAGACTCCATCCCACCTCGCCACTGTTCTTGGTGGTCGTCCCATGGTTCCCAGCATCTCCAAAAACCTGGGGTCAACACTGAAAATGAGGGTGCTTCTGAAATCTCTCCTGATGGCAAAGCCTCAGTTTCTCTCTATGACCCCTGCAGTCCTTGGGTCTTCACTGCAAGCAAGGCCATATTCTGACCAGTGGCCTTTCGTGGCCTCTCATAGTGTCATGCCTCAGCTGCTCTCTTGTGACCCTTCATGCTTTTCTTCAACACCGAACCATATAGGAGACTCTTTACACGTTTACCCAATTAGTCCTGCCTTCTTGGCTTACATGGGCTTCGTGTGCACCCTTTGGAACATATAGGCTTCTGTGTGCTGACCCTGAAGAAATTTCTTCCAGAAGATTCACCACAGTGAAGCTGGTCTCTTGTTACTTACAGCTGATTTTCAGCCCCAGCTAACCAGCATCAATTGTCCCAGTACAACAAGAATTTCACTTCAGGTTCTGGTCTCTTGTTACTTACAGCTGATTCTTCAGCCCCAGCTGACCAGAACCCACAGATTAAACAGTCCTGATCATCTCTGCTTCCCTTTGAAACTAGAAACTTCACAAAGCCAGGCCTCCATCTTCTACAACTCTTTCAGCAAATCTGTTCCAAGTTACACAGCAATGATCTTTAGGCATTGAATGATTTTTCTAGCCCAAAGTTCCAAATGCTTTCCATTAATCCTTCCCAAAAACTCCAAGGTCAGGTCTGTCACAGAATACCCCACTTTCTAGACCATTCTTCTCTTCTGGTTTTTGCCTTTCCATTCCTGTGACAAAACATTCTGACTGGACACCAACTTTGGGGAGGAAAGGGTTATATTTTTCCGCTTACATCTCCTGGTTCATAGTTCATCACTTAGGGAGCCCAAGGCGGAAACTTCAGGGCAGGAACCTGGAGGCAGAAGGCTGAAGCACAGAGGCCATGGAGGAAGCTGTTTACTGGCTGCCCCTGGTCATGCCCAGCCTGCCTTCTTATATGGTACACAACAACCTGCCCAGGGTGCACTACTCATTGTGGCTGGGGCCCTCCCACATTGCTTGACAATCAAGGCAATCCAATGGAGCCAATCCCCCAATGAGGCTCCCTCAACCCAGGTGTGTTCAAGTTGACACTAAATCTATCCAGCACAGTGACCCTTGAGTACCAGATCCTCAATTTGACCTTGAGAAAACAAAAACCTTGGTTAATCTGGGATAACTGTGTGGCCTTAAGCACCCAAAAGGAAAGTATAATCAGTATAATCAGTAAGATTTGAAAATTATACTTCAGATATAAAATCTGAGAATCCCCAAACCTTCAATGCCAGATGGGGACCACTGAGATATCCAGCTTGTGGACTGAGCAGCAACTGGGACTTCAGCCTCTTCAGAGTATAGACTGCCATTGTTGGACTACCCAGGCTGTGTCATGGAGGCCAGTGCAGGAAAATCAAGACAGGACACATGCTTGCTGGACCTCATTTGTGTGACCATGGTGGAGGGTAGGGACCCCAGTGTGGAGCATGGGGCAGGATTGATGGTTGTTTAGGCTTGCCAAGGAGGA
This sequence comes from Rhizomys pruinosus, assembly GCA_009823505.1. Classification (NCBI taxonomy): domain Eukaryota; kingdom Metazoa; phylum Chordata; class Mammalia; order Rodentia; family Spalacidae; genus Rhizomys; species Rhizomys pruinosus. The sequence goes on along the minus strand of VZQC01004157.1, from coordinate 591,851 downwards.
TTCTTCAAGCACTTCCTTGGGGAAAACATGGCATCTTTTGGAAGAAAGAAAAGAAAAGAAAGAGAAAGAGAGAGAGAGAGAAAGAAAGAAAGAGAAAGAAAGAAAATAAAGAAAATCTTTGAACTCAGGTGATATGTGTGTTTAAGTATATATTTATATATGCATATATTTATGTATGTGCATATATATATATATATATATATATAAGCAATACAAGTTGGAGAAAAAAATGAAATTTCCATGTTAAAGTATCACTGTATTTTAATGCTTTTTTGATATCACATTTCGTTTATGTTACTTTGATGCTATGTGTACTCTAAAGTTCAACTTAAAATAAAAAAAAGTCAAAAGAAAACCTATCCCCATTGCTTTCTGCTCTTGTCAAAACAAATTCGTAATATCACATTCAATTACCAATTCTATGTTTTGTAAAAACAAACAAACAAACAAAGAAACAAACAAAACAAAACAATGCCAGGTTAGATTTTTATCTCATGTAGGGAGAAGCTTTGGTGGTAAAGTCAATAAAGTACATCATTAGGGAAATAATTATAGGATATAAAGAATGAAAAAGAAAAGGAGATGGGATATCTATATGTGAGAATATGGAGGTTAAGTAATATTGAAAGAGAGAGCAGATGTAGTATTGCTTTGGTGGGAAAACTCAGGTCTATTCCACTAGGCTAATGATAACAGGAAGCTGATCTCTGTGCATTAAATGTGGAAATGGTCTACCCAATAGTGTCAACTCAGTGGGGTGTGTAAACATGGAAGTGATTTCCTTTTTTTCTCAATCTCCTCTTAATTGTGCTTTCAGGAAACAGAATGCATAACTGGTAGTATCCTTGGTTTTGAGCTTAGATCAAAGAGGACTTTACAGGTTTGTACTCGTTGACTCTTTCAGAGGCCTGGCAATATCAAGTGGCCTACAGGGAGGTAGAGTCCACATGAAAGAGGGCCATTTCAGATGGAGCCGTGATAAACCAGTCTTTTCTACCTGATTAACAAGCTGACTATATATTCACAAGCAAGCTTAGCATAGATCAGCTCAGCCTAGTGTAGGTCAGAATTACTCAGCTGTGCTGGTTCATCTTGTGTGCCAATGGTAAGGATTCAAGTTAGCTCATAAAACACTATTTCTGAGTATATCTATAAGAGTATTTCTGAAAGTGATTAACATTTTAATCAGTAGACTAAGAAAGAATATCTACCCTCACTAATGTGGGTAGGCATCATCCAGTTCCGTGAGAGCCTAGGTAGAACAAAAGTGGTCACCCATGCTGTCCTCAAACTTACTTTGAACTCCTGCCTCAGCCTCTCAAGTGCTAGCATTACAACATGTAGCACTACATCAGTTCTTCTCTTCCTATTTGAATCCAACATTATATGACTCCTTAAATAATATGACAAAAATGTTACTGATTTCAAGGTCACATATTCTAAGAACAGAAAACTTGTCAGGCATGGTGAAAGAACATCATAATTCTAGCACTTAGGAAACAGAGGCAGAGGGTCTACAAGTTGGAGTCCAGCCTGAGTTGCAGAATGAACTCTGGGCCATTCTGGGTTATATGTAGAAACTCCGTTTTTAAAAGAAATAGAAATTATTTGGGCTAGAGAGATGGCTCAGTAGTTAAGAGCACTAGCTGCTCTGCCAGAAAACCCAAGTTTGGTTCCCAGGACCCACATGGCAGCTAACAATCTTCTGTAACTCCAGTTCCAGGGGATCTGACACCCTCTTCTGACCTCCACAGGTACTGTGCAACACAGGTGCACTTACATACATGCAGACAATACACTCAAACACATACACACTTATACAAAAATAATAAATAATTTTTTAAAGAAACAGAAAATGTCCATCTTATGTCTCTTGGAAAACTGACCCTTAAGGCCTAGCTGCCATGATTTGAGAAAGAAAAGGAAGCTAAGTTTTGGAAGTGCCCTATGTTTGACCACCAAGCATTGCAGGGGACAAAGAGAAAGAGAAAGGGAGGGAAGGATGCAGGGAAAGCAGAAAGGAAGGGAAAGACAGAGCATTCAATCAAGAAAGATGTTCACATGGGAAAATATCATAGCTTTTACCTCTCAGGTAAACAACATGAAACAGTACCAAGCTGCCAGGCCCTATTTAGACTGGGTCAGGTAATGCCACAAAAGAAGCATATCCTGGTGAGACTTTGCCCGGATTGCAAAATCATGGGAAAAAAGGAGTATTGATATTTTAGATCCCTAAGTATTGTTTTATTTTTCAATGCAGAGTTATATAATTGACATGCAATCATCTTGAAATTACAAAGGGAGACTCTAGTAATAAGCCAAGGAAGAACAATAAAGATGTAATGTGCATGGATCCTTGATGACACTGTTATGCTAATAAGTTAGTCAAGCATAGGGATACTGCTTGTATACTTATTCAAGGATACATAATTATCTTTTAAGTCATTTTTAGTTGGGTATTCCATCACTTGAATTTTGCTAAATAATAGCTTCAGGGTTTTCATCTATAAAATGAGATTACTGTAACTAGTCTACCTGACTCACAGAAATACCATCTGTGATAGCAAATGTTTTTCTTTTCTTTTCACTATTCACAGACAATACAGTGAATACACATATCTGCCAGACCTGGGCATGTATGTACACATGAACAAGACAGAGATGAACAGTGAGTTCCAGTAGCTCATGTCAGTTAACCTCCTGTGCTTCCCTCATTGTAGAAGCCTAATATATTTACATATATGAAAAGAATCTCATTATGTAAGCATTTCAACATATTCCATTTTAAACCTTCTGAAGATCTTCCTATACGTGTGTGCATGTGAGTATGCATGCAAACCCTGAGATGACACAGTAACAGAAATGTATAAGCTTATCAAATATAAAGTACTACAAAGAGATGCAAAACGCTATCCTGCAACTCTTCCTCCCAATTTGCCTCTTAGAATTATTCCATAATTGAGGCTACTTCTAGAAACAATAATAAAAAATAAAGTTATTATTTTTTTTCATTCTTTTTTCTTTTTTCAAGTTATTCTTTTCTTCAAAACCTACCCAATATGTTAGGCCAAGATAGATCCCTGGGCTGTAACCCTGATAAAACAGAGGATGAATTCATCAGATTACAAAAATACAAATGCATTATAAAATTAGACCTATGGATCCTAGTTTACTTATCCTTCCCACAAATGTAGTCAGAATGACACAGGGGTGATAAATGACTAACAATAACTTCCTAAAAATCTAATAGAAAAAAGTGCTTCTAAAATCACAATATTTAAGTACCCCATATTGATCAGAACAAATACAACTATAAGTGTTTTTGCAATTCTTATCAACTCCTCAATCAAATACATCCTTTATTGCCTCCCAATTTGCAAAACTGCTTTCATTCTCTTACTGCAACTTAAAACAGTCTTATTCTTTCACAGCCTACATCTTACAAAATTTGTCCCTGGATGAAATTTGTTGTCTTTTCCATAGCTGCACATGCCTAGTCTGCTGTGGCTCAAATTATCATCTCTATTCAGATGGCCACCCCTAAGCAACAAAGCTTGATACAAAAGGAGTTCATCTTTTGGGAGGCCAGCTAAGGAAAAAGGACAAAGGAATTGAGAGGAGCAAAAATGAATGAATGAATGACAAGACTAAGACATTATTAAGCAAATGAGCAAATGCTGTGGAGATCCACAGAAATCCATGAACAATGGACCCCAAGTTACCCATCTGAATGATAGTCTAAAGCTCCATCTATTAACTTCCATCTCCCTCAGTTTGGAGTGGTACTGTTGATGTTATCTTCCCCATAGAGCCTAGCAGTACACACCGAAGCTGCATTCCCTGGCACAAACACCACGAGAAGGAAAAGAAAATACTGCAGTGTATACCAAAACAGACACTCAAGGTAAGATACTGCCAATGTGCACAGAAACTTTTACCACAGCTGCAGAGACATGTGGCTCAGAGTATGCAAGAGCTTACTTGCCATGGCTCCCAGTTTAGCTCCCCAAGCTATATATCCCCATTCCTGGCTATACACAAAATGTTCATAATCCCTATGATACATCTGCTCTTAGATATCTCACAGACATCAACATCTAAAAATATAAGAAAGTAAGAGAAGTCTGAAGTATACTTAGATTTAAAGTCTGGTAGCATTTGCTGATGCTGTCAATACAGGCCCTGTCTGGGCTGCGTTGTGCTTTTCAATGGATGAGGCTACAAAAGTTCTTGCTAAGGACTCCAGAATCTGAGCATTGGCAACTCCTCATGCATTGGAACATGCTATTAATTGGACTGTCTCAATTCTTTTTTTTTTTTTTTGGTCTTTTTGAGACAGGGTCTCCCTGTAGCCCTAGCTGTCCTGGAACTCCCTATGTAGACCAGGCTGGCATTGACCTCACAGATATCTGCCTGCCTCTGCCTCCCATAGACCGTCTCAGTTCTAAAGAAAATGTAGTACATAATCTTATTTGCTACCATTTCCAAATACTGGGTCAATGCATTTCCTGAGGCTTTGAAGGCCTCATTGCTCCCAGCTCTAAGGTATATGTAGTCAGGTAACTGATAAAAATTCAGAATGTAATTCACACTGGAGTTTCAAATGTTTTCTCTACAAAAGTATAATAAAACAAGATTTGTTTTTATTGTAATATTTCTGCTCAACATTCTTCTATTGAAATGACTGTAACATCTGACCTTTCCCTCATGAATAAATAATATATATGGGTTACATGGTTTTACCCTTTGTAAAAATTATCTTTCAAGTACTTTGAAACAGGAAAAGATGACTGACAATCATCTATACAGCAGGTGCTGACAAGTACACACTGTGGGCACTTCAAGCCTACCCAGTGAAATTCTTGGCTCTTCTGGGTGAATGGAGAGTTTTAATTCTTTTGCATTTTGTATTTCAGTCAGTTTGGGGAATTTTGTTGTTCTTTTTGTTTCTTGAGACAGGGTCTATTGTAGCTCAAACTGGTCTCAAGCTTGCTGTGTGGCTGAGGACACTCATCAACTAAACTCCCTGCTCTTCCTGCCTCCCCTCCCCAAGTGCTGGGATTATAGGCATGCACCATCTCCTGCCTCCACTGCCCAGGTGCTGGGATTACAGGCATGCATCATCTCCTGCCTCTACTCCGCAGGTGCTGGGATTCCAGGCATGCATCATCTCCTGCCTCCACTGCCCAGGTGCTGGGATTACAGGCATGTATCATCTCCTGCCTCCACTCCGCAGGTGCTGGGATTCCAGGCATGCCTCATCTCCTGCCTCCACTCCTCAGGTGCTGGGATTCCAGGCATGCATCATCTCCTGCCTCCACTCCCCAGGTGCTGGGATTACAGGTATGCATCATCTCCTACCTCCACTCCCCAGATGCTGGGATTCCAGGCATGCATCATCTCCTGCCTCCACTCCCCGAGTGCTGGGATTCCAGGCATGCATCATCTCCTGCCTCCACTCCCCAAATGCTGGGATTCCAGGCACGCATCATCTCCTGCCTCCCCTTCCCAGGTGCTGGGATTACAGGCATGCATCATCTCCTGCCTCCACTCCCCGGGTGCTGGGATTACAGGCATGCATCACCATGCCCAGTTCTGTTTGCTTTGGCTTCTAAATAGGCTGGTAATTTGACTTTAGGATCTGTTCATTTTTCTAAATGTACTCATAGTCTATAGAAACATTATTAGGCTACACCTAGAATAATTTCATGTGGTTCTTTAAGAAAATCAGATAAGTGGATAACTATTAATTTCACTCATTTTAGCCAACATACTATGTTCTTTAAAGTGAAAGAAATTCTACTGGGAATCTCAAGATAATAAGTTTTCTAACTTTTTTTGAGACAGGGTCTCATACTTTTGGTCAGGCTGAACTGAAATTGTGTACTCCAGGCTGGCTTTTAACTCATGACAATCCTCATGCTTCACCCTCCCAAGTGATAGGAATTTTAATTTTTATGAGCAAAAAGGTAAATGTTTCTGAACATTATGGAAACCTGTAACAGGTCTACAGAAAAAGAATCTGAAAAAGGAACACAAATAATACTAAATTTTTGCTAAATCTTGTGTGTGAACCAATGAATTTAATTACAGTTATTTATAAAAGCATGTACAATTTCCCAGTGGCTATACCACTGAAGAAAATGACTCCCTCCTTCCTGCTCAGCAAAAATTGACTGTCAATAGCTCCTCAAAGAAGGGGAGGGGCTCCTGAAGCTGTACCCAACAGGTTCATTCCTTGGTTTCTGGCCAGCCAGTACTAATGCACCTTGCTTAACTGCCAATTACTGCCTATAAGGGCCCCCTGGACAACATGAGGAAATGTTAATGGCCTAATCTTGCCTCCCAATCTTGTCTCCCACAGGTCCCACATGGTTACTGAGAGATCAAGAGTGCAAAACTGACTGATTTGGGGGTTTATTAGAAAGACTAAACAGTGCTTGTGGTTCCTTTATCAAAACAAGGCTAAGAACTGTTTTTCTCTATGGAAATGACACTTTTGGAGTACTAATCTACTCCTTTCATGAGCTGTTAAAGAACACTCTACCTATATCTGTTTTCTAGGATTACTGTAACAAATGAACTCAAGTAATCTACTCAGATCAGTGTATCCATAAAGTCCCCTTTGGCATTCACAAATTCAAGAGATTAGAAGCTGTACATCTTTGGGAATGGCTTTACTCAGACAGCACAACACATGATTTATATAATCCTGGCTATATAAAAGAGATTGTATATCTGATCACAGTAAGGCTTGTTTCTTCTGACATTATGCCCTTGCTATTCTCTTTGAAATGAAAGAAACAGCATGATATCTGCATTTATAAATGTGTTAATGTCATTTTATACTTCTCTAATTATTATACTGTCATTTTAATTAATAGATGGATAATATACAATCATTCATATACTATATAAAGTTACATATTACCTTAATTCTCAAATATCCTAGCAACTTTAATTTTGCCTTCCTAAAACAAAATAAAATGAAAAATGTAATAAAATAAGAATTTCATATTGTTTTTTTTTACATAAAATTGTCTAAGATTTCCAGAAAAACCTTGGAAACAAAAAGACTTGCTCTTTCACCTTATAAAAGGTGATGTTAGAAAAATCAGCTTCATTTATTATGTCAGTATTGATGACTCATGCAGGAAACAGTCAAAGTAAAAGAGGTGTTTAGCCTTCTCTAGAAGAATTTCAATAGGAAAAATATTGTTAACAGAAATAATAAATAATAGTTAGTCCACAGGCTCTGCATCTATAATTCAACCAATTGCAGGCTGAGAATGTTAGAAATACCTGACTTTACTGAAGCATGATATTTTCTTGACACCCTCTAAACAATCTAGGATAATAGCCATTTACATACATTTGCACTGTATTATGTTTGGTAAGTGATCTAGAGATAAAAAGTACAGGAGAGAGACAAGTGTGGTGGTACATGCCTATAGTCCTAGATACTCATGAGACTAGCAGGATCACTTGTACTCACAAATATGTGACCAGTCAAGGCCATAGAGCAAGATCTTTTCTTAAATAAAAGCAATTAAGATAAAAATATGGGGGAAGAGGAGTGCAGATTATTTAAAAAATACACCATTCTACATAAGGCACTTGATACTCATATCTGCCAGGGTCCTGAAATATTATCAAAGTTTTAGACTGTAGGAAATGCCTAGAGATTTTCTAGGGCTCCCACTGTCATCATATGTTTCTAATTACCAGGGTACTGCTGGCTTTTAAATCATATTAGATGGTAAAATTATAGTGTTAGCAATCATTATGTTACTAAACTTAAAAAAAATGACTCACCCCACCGCAGAGATACATGCACAGCCATGTTTATTTCAGCTCTCTTCACAATAGCAAGGAGCTGGAACCAACCCAAATGCCCCTCAACTGATGAGTGGATAGAGAAAATGTGGTACATCTACACAATAGAATTCTATGCAGCAGTAAAGAAAGACGACATCATGAGCTTTGCAGGAAAATGGCTGGAGCTAGAGGACATCATGCTGAGTGAAGTAACATAGTCCCAGAAAAACAAACGATGAATGGTATCCCTCATCTGTGGATGCTAGTGCCAATTACCCAGTTGTAAGTATTTCCTGTGCATGGCCCCTTGAGCTTTTGTCCAAAGCAGTTGGGAGTGATACATATTGGAAACAACAACAGCAACAACAACAACAACAACAACAGAAAGGACTGCATCAAAGAACTTACTGAAACAGTGAACTTCTGCTCAAAACAGTCAACTTCTCCATGGAGAATATTGAAAAAGACTGAGAAAGAGATGAATAGCATGTTTGGCAGAAAGCATGATCTCTGGAGGGGTGGGGGGATGGGGGGGACACAGGTCTAGATTTGATAAAAATATATGTATAAATAAATAAATTAATAAAATTAAATTAAATTTAAAAAATTAAGGTAAACAATAATAAAAAATTATCATAATCTTCTATTTGAAATTTATGTTAAGTACCATCCAATTAGCAATTTTTGAATGAAGATGTGCATCAATCATTTTTCTATGGAGCTTATTAAAACTTTTATATAATAGAAAAATTGTGGAGTCTATTATGCATTTCTTTGAAAATACATTTATTCATTATACATAGGCCAAAATCTTTTTGTATTTTTTGTTATCTTATTTTGCACATTACATTTTTCCTATTATATCCAGTTGTTTTATGTAAATTATGCAATTCCCCCTGAATGTTCATTTGTGAAAATTATTACAAGTCATGAATCACAGACATTGTAAGTTTCTGTCACCTATGGCTACTTTTTAAGATATAATCAACCAATGACTGCCTCAGAGTCCAGTGGAAACAGATAGGACTTCTGTGACATTAGATACACTCTTAGGCACAGGCTCCTCACATCATGACTTGATGTGACTTAAGTATTTCCAAACTGTGTCAGTGGTCAGTTTAAGAATTTACAGATCGTATCTTTGATGTACCCTGAGCATACACATTTGAACAGTGTGGAAAAGCCTTCTGCAGCAAGTACCAACTGAGCATCAAAGAACTCATGCAGGAGAGAAGCCTTATTAATGTGTACACTGTGAAAAAGCCATGTCCAAGAAGTCTCACCTCATGGTCCATCAAAAAACTCATATAGGAGAAATGCCCTATGAATGTGTGGAAAAAGCTTCATCCCAAATATCTACTCTCAGGATGAATCGAAGAATTCATACAGGCAGAAGCCCTATGAACATAAAATAAGTGGAAAACTTTAACAAGTCTTTACTAATTGTGCACAAAGCATATCATACAAGTGTGAAGTCCTATAAACATAAATAACATGCAAAATCCTACTACAAGTACCATCTCACTCAGAGTCTTAGAAATGTAGCTCAAAATCCATTGCATATACTGAAAGCAGGAGAGCTATTTTCTCAAGTCACATCTTGTTGAATATCAGAGAACACCTAGAATTGAGAAGTCCTCTTATTCTATAGAATTAAAGAGAGCTAGCTCTTACAAATCACACCCCACTGGACATAGCTGAAAAATGGTAGATTCCCTATGAATTTATCTAATAGAAGAAATCTTTAATCCTACAAGAAATACCCTTGAACATCATAGCATTTGTGGAATCATGTAAGAATGCATGAAAGCTTACTACAGCTATTCATTGCTAGGTTTTCAGCAGACAATGTTTGCAGATGAGGATACCCGGAAATGTAGAGAATATGAAAGAACTTTGTCCCATAAACCTGACCTCACTCAACATCAGTTAAAATACAGAGGTATGAACCACCAGGGTTCAAGATTGCTGGATATCATTGTCACAAACCCTTTCTGTATATGAAAAAGTATGGAATTAAGAAATGGAGAAAAGCTTCATTGTATGAAGCATGCATGTAGGTAGTGACTCTGTAAAAGTAAAGAATATGGGAAATTTCCCTAACAGTCTCATCACTGCACTTTTGAAAAGTACTATAGATCAAAGAAGCTTTGAAAAAAATTTAAATTGCCCATTTCAAACAAGAGTCAGGCCTTATCCTAGATTAATCTCTGTTGTTATAATAAAACAGATTAAATAAATATGTGGAAGTCATTGAGGATAGATATAGCAGGAATTCAACCAAAAAATTCAAGAAGCAATCATGAGTAATGCCTTCTGAATGCCTTGATTTCCATGACACCTTTAAGCACCTTTCTTCTTATGTCCAGGCAGATATGTGAGAGATACTAACATCTACAGTGTACTGGACCCTCCAACATTAATTTCCAGTTAAGAAACATACCTCTACCACTTATTTTCAGACATTGTTACTGTACATGGGTGGAATATATGCATTCATATTTTAGAGTAAAATAAAATTAAAGGGAAAAATGTGAACATCAAAACATATTTTGGAATTAACATATAGTTTATTGATGGAGGTCATAATTTTGATACATATTTATGTTTATATAGGCATATTTTAGAGCAATACAAAGGGTAGGGAACAACAACTTAAGGACTCAAAGAACTGACTGATATAGTTAAACTCTGCCCAAAACAACAAGCCTCTGCAGAAAAAAAATCCTTGGAAAGACTGAGAGAAAGTCTCAAGAAATGTATGGCAGAATGCATAAACTGGGGTGGGATGGGGGCAAGGAGAGGGGAATGTATCCAAATTGGATTGAAAAATGATGTATGAAATACAAAAAAATCAATTAAAGAAAAAATGGAATTTACAGATCAGTATAACTGAGAAAGCTAAGTCAGTATCTAGTAGAACAAGATTTTTGGTTGACAAAATTCAATTCAGTCTTTTGTCTGGCCTGTTCCAAGTAAAATACAAGTAGATGTTCTTAAAAGAGACTTGTTGACTGTGTTCCTAGAAATCAGAGTGACCCTAACATTAAGGATCTTCCTTTTCCTAGGAGAGAACAAACAACTAGGCTCCTTTTCAGGGCAAGGTCCAAGAAAGAGCCTCAACAACAGGTAGGAGGGCGAGGCTCTTATCCCTGGTTTTCTGCCCATTCATTACTGGACTTTCAATAAGCTGATTACAATCTCTGGGACTTTATGGCCTGTCAAGTTAAACTCAAAAAACCTGTCCTCTGACCCTCATTTACTCGTTTTCTTTTTTTAAATATATATATTTAATTTTATTTATTTTTGTATGTGTATGAATATACTGTCTGCATGTAGGTTTGTGCACCATGTTGTGCAGTGCCAAGGAGGTCAGAAGAGGGTGTCAGATTCCCCTAGAACTGGAGTTAAAGATGGTTCTCAGCTGCCGTGTGGGTACTGGGGATCGAACCTGGGTCCTCTGCAAGAGCAGTCGGCACTCTTAACCACTAGGCCATCTCTCCAGCCCCTTATTTGTATACTTTTAAATCTTAGGGAAGGCATGGAAAATACCTTCATTGGTATCATTTCTCCTTCAAAGTTTTTATGAAAACACATTTTCTTTTTAGAACTTAATAATGTTGATGAAAATGCTACTAAAATTTTATTAAAATGGAAGTTGATAAGGAAATTAGTAACACCAATAAGCTAGAATCTGGGATTTGGGGTTCTGAAATATAGAATGGAGGACCACATATCAATTTATAATGAATTGCAATGTCAAAAAACCCAAAACAAATTCTCTATATGTTGGACATATACTAATGGTAGTTTGAGAAGCACTGTGTATTAGTCACTTTTCTGTTGCTGTGATAAAACCACCATGACCAAGGGAACTTATAAAAGGAAGAGTTTATTTACGCTTAGGATTGACGGTTCCAGGGAATTAAGAGTCCACTGTGGCGGGAGGCATGGTGGCCAGAGCTGGAGCAGAAAGCCCAGGTTCACATCTCACAATGAGCGCAGGAAGTCAAGAGAGAGCCTCTGGAGACTAGCAAGGCTTGTTGAACTCTCTAAGCCTGCCTCAGTGACGTACTTCCTCCAGCATGGCCACACCTTCTAAGACCTCTCCAAACAGCCCAACCAACTGGGGATAAAATCTCTGAATACTTAAAGCCTATGGGGGACATTCTCATTCAAACCACCACACTGTAATAAAATAGGAGGAAACATGATCAACCCCTTGAAAACTGGGAGTAACAAATTCAAGTACCCATAGTGGTCAGACATAAATGAGTAATGTGAGTTGGATATGGGAGTCAACAGAAAGGACTAAGAACTGCAGGAAATTAGCACCCCGAAATTACAGTCAGTAGTACTTATATGTATACATGGAAGAAGGAGATAATCTATTTCCCTGGCCTCCACTTTCATGATGGGATGTGTGCACCCACACATATACATAAGCACACATGGATATGAAATTAAATGTAATAATTAAATATTAAAAAGAAAACCAGAAACCAAAGTTTTTAGGCAGTAAGTTATTTTTTCTTAATGTCAGAAGTTTATTTCTTTTAAAATTTCTGTGTAGAACTAGCAAGCCTACTTGTTGCCAGGGTAGCAGAAAGACATATTTCTTGAATCTCATTTTGGACTCCAAAGGTCTGTTCTAAGAAGTCACATCCTATAGGATCCATGACATTTGGAGGCGAGAGACCTTGAGCATTTTTAAATGCCTGTCTGTGTTCTCAGAGCACACTCTTGGTCTGAATTCAGCCTAGTTCTCAGGCCTTGAGCTAATTCCAAGAAAAAGGTCAATATTAACTCATAACTTCCTGCCCAGCTTCACTCTTTGTCATATTTATTCTCATGGGTGATATTTCCAGATAGGTTGACCTATGCTAGACCCCAGCCTGCCCTGACAATAATGTGACCACAGACTAACGGGCAACCTTTTTTAGTCCCTCACCTACTAGATTTCCTCTGTAATCAAGGGTACGAGTAGTAAATGACATCTTCTATGTAGGGCCCAAAACTAGAGGGAATCCTTCCTCAATGTCCCCCTTTCTGCTTTACAGAAAGGGGTAGAACATTTACACTTGTGGGGCTCATGTCTTCCCAAAGGTACAAGTGCAAAAGGCGCATCTGACAGGGTAACAGATTAGGTATTTGCTATGCTTCTCATGAGCCCCTTGTTTCCTATGAAACTGACAAGAACAGCTGTGCACAAAGCTAAAGGTAGGGCAGAATCCTTGCTAATCCTCTCCCACCCCTTGACTCTGCTAAGGCTCTGCCAACCAGGGTTCAATAAAAAATCCAAACCCAAACCCAGAAGAAAAACAAAATCTCAGACACCAGAACACTGTAAAGTGAACACCTGACCACACAGAGCTGTTTATCTGTCATATTTAATCTACTTACTATAGCTTCTTCCATACTAAGTCAATTCTTCTGCCATGTTGTGCTGTGACATACTCAGACGACTAGATTTTAGACTACAATAATCACAGTCATAAGCCAAATATACTGCTTGAAAAAAAAACACACACAAAGAGCCAGGTATGGTGTGCACACCTTTAGTCCCAGCACTTGTGAGACAGAGGCAGATAGCTTGCACTACATAGAAAGTTTCAAGCCAGCTAGGGCTTCATAATGATATCCTGTCTCAAAACAAAGACAAAATAAAACAAATGATAGCTATTTAGCCAACCTAGTACTCTAGGCCTGAGAACCAGGCAAGTATTCTTTGAAAACTGATGTCTGTATATAATGACTAAGCCCTGGCATAGTTCAACCTAGAGATATTCCCAATGAAAGTCACTAAACTCGAAGAAACCCAGGATCTCTAGATGTAGAGACGCTTCATTGCAGGGAAGAGAGGGTGTTAATATGTCCTCAGTATGTGATGATGGGAGTGGTCCATCCACCTGTGTTGGGGGAGAGGCAAGCTTACTATAGGAAAGAAGAGAGAAAGAACAGATGAGTTCAAAGAGTGCCTCATGGATAGTAGGAAGCTACTTGGGGTAGAACAGTACAAGTGACTCCAGGGAGATGAAGAATAAGGGGAGGTGGGAATCAAGAAAAATAAATTATGTTTAAAATGCCATAATGAAACGTAGATGCTGTTCTAGTTTGCCTTCAACTGCTGTGGCAAAACAAATTGATTAATACCACCTTGGGGAGGAAAGGGTTTATTTGGCTCACATATCCCAGGTTAGAATTATCACTTAGGGAGTCCAAGGTAGGAACTCAGGGCAGGAACCTGGAGGCAGGAGCTGAAGCACAGGCCATGGTGGAATGCTGCTTACTGGCTTGCTCCTCCAGCCTATGCACAACTTGCTTTCTTATACAATATATCACCACTTGCCCTTGCCCTGGGGTGAAGTGTCCATAGTGAGCTGGCCCCTCTCACATAACTCAACAATCAAGAAAATACCCCAGATATGGCCATAGGCCAGTCCAATGAAAGTGATTACCCGGCTGAGGCTCTCCTCAACCCAGGTGTGTCAAGTTGACACTAAAGCTATCCAGCACAGGGGGTAAATTCTTATTTCTCCATCTCCTAAAGCCACTGCTCAAACGAAATAGGAAATGTTTATGATTACATGACAATTAAGTGGTGGACTGGGACCTGGAACTGAGGTCCTCTGATTCTGTTACGGAAGCTGACTGGGCAGTCCCTGAGCAGTCTGAGTAACCAGGCCAGCAGCAGCAGCAGCAGCAGCAGCAGCAGCAGCAGCAGCAGCAGCAGCAGCAGCAGCAGAGGATGACCCTCCAGAATCCAATAACAGTGGAAACCTCAAATGTGCACACTCAGAGGCAGGAGAACAGATTGTCACCACACTTGATGTGGATTGCCCTGCTAAATGAAAGCAGCATTTGAGTGTTAATAAGAATCCCATGCACTTCAGTTGAGAAAACAAAATTTATACAAAATACAGTAAAACCGTTGAATATATTCTTAAAAGTTCAATAATGTTAGCCAGGCATGGTGGTATCCACCTTTGATCCCAGCACTCCGGAGGCAGAGCCAGGTAGATCTCTGTGAGTTCAAGGCCGGCCTGGTGTACAGAGCCAGACCCTGTCTCAAAAAGACCAAAAAAAAAAAAGTTCAATAATGTTTAGTATCCATTTAGAACTTCCTGAAGTGCATGGTAAGGTCAGCTTTTTTATTGTTACATTTAGTTTACCAGTAAGCACTTGAGGATAGGCAGATGATATATTCCACAGGGAACATCTCAGCATTAGCTACTAGTATCTGCATAAGTCCTCTTTTAAAATGAAGCAGATTATTAAAAATCATCTTTGATTACTCTTTAACCATATTTATTCAGGCAGAGTCCACAGTCACACCCCAAGCTTGACAATATGACTAGCCTTGTTAGCCAACTTGCTGTGCTGATCCCATTTCAGCATTCCTCAGCTGCAGTTACTGATAGGTCACCATACCCACTGGGCAACGTCCTCCTTTTGAAGGAGCTGTTTCTAATTTATTTTAATATTCTAACAAAATCATGTCAATGGAGAATTTTGTAGGATTTAGCTCCAGGTTATGCATCAGACACTAGTTTTAATTGTCTCTAAGCTCTTTTACACCCCTTCGTAAGTCCTAGCTTACCAGACATGCATAAAACCTCCCAGAGGCTGAGTTGCCCTCTACCAGTTCTGTCTCTCTCATCTCAGTGTTCCTAATATTCCTGTTTCTAGTCTTTGATTTTCTTTGAACTGCTTAACTAATTTTCCAACTTATTTAACATTTCCCAAGTATTTATGTGAGAAATATTTTAAAAGGAGTTCATATTATCTTTGGGTCTCATGATTTTTTAGATAATTTTCTCTAATCATTGTGGAGGGCACAAACTCCTATGCCCAGTTGGTTCATTTTACACTATACACTTTATAGCCATGCCAAGTTCAGTGACAGAAATGTACCAACAAACCTGATTGGGTTTTTTTTTTTTTTTGGTCTTTTTGAGACAGGGTTTCCCTGTAGCCACAGCTGTCCTGGAACTCCCTAGGTAGACCAGGCTGGCCTTGAACTCACAGAGATCCTCCTGCCTCTCCCTCCTGAGTGCTGGGATTAAAGGCATGAGCCACCATGCCCAGCCTAAGACAGTTCTCACCTGCCATGTGGGTGCTGGGAATCGAACCCGGGTCCTCTGCAAGAGCACTCAGTTCTCTTAACCGCTGAGCCATCTCTCCAACCCCAAACCTGATTTTTTTAGCTCTCCTATGTGAATCCAATATACCAACGGAATATTTTTATAATTTAAGGATGTTTCAATATTATATACTATATATAGTATAGTAATATACAGTATACAGTATAATATACTGTTTGATCATACTCTATTTTCTGATTTTCTGGATTTGTTTATTGGAAGATCAGGCATGCCATGGCATGCATGTGTAATTCAGAGGACAATTTACAGGATTTGGTTCCTTCCTTCTAACATGTGGGTTCTGGGGATCAAACTCAGATCATCAGTCTTAGCAGTAAGACCCAAGATCCCTAGCCTTGTTCGTACTCTCTGATTCTGTATACTACTAAATTTTTCATGATTTCTAGTTTAATGTTCCTGTTTTGTTTTGGATTCCTTTACAGCTCATAATTCATTCTCAACTGTTGACAACCATTATTGAGAATTTTCTGATTTTGTTTAATTTTCTATAACACAAACTTCACAGACCATAAAATTTACTATTTTAGCGATTATGTATACAATTTTGTGTACTTTCATGATGCTCTGAAACTATCATCACCCACCCTGGCCAATGCCCACACCAATCCTACTGGAAACTACTTCCTGGAGTGCAGTAATTCAAATGTCCCATACTGATTACAGCTTCCATGCTTCTAGTCCTCGGCAGAGTAGCTTCTAGGTATCACACAGGTATTTCAAATACAAAATTATGGACTGAGTGGCCTCATAACCACTGACATTGTTTTAGACAAGCTTATGAGCTTCCCTCATCTTGGGAGATTTTGGAGGCTAGGCAAGGCTACTGAAGTAATTCCATGACCATGTTAGATACAGATATCATCACTTCTTTGGTCGAGGGATAATACACACCAGAAATTTAGCGAGATAACAGAGCTGTATTGTTTTCTGCTTCCCTGTCCATGTGCCCTAGGGATGGATGGATACGTGTGTGTGTGTGTGTGTGTGTGTGTGTGTGTGTGTGTGTGTGTGTGTGTTTTGCCAGCCAGTTTTGGGACACTGGGCATTAGGAACTCAGACATAGTAACTGTCTTACTGGAGGAGGTTCATACAGCTGATAGGGAATTACAGTTTGGCTTTTATGGAGCAGAAGAGAATTTCCTTCCTGTTGCTCTTTTTTCTCCTGCTTTCATCTTATGGGGTTTTGCTCCATCAGCCCTGGCCTGGGCCTCTGAAGAGTCCAGTGTTTATTTCTACTACTACATTCCTATACTCCAGTCCCTCACTGGTTAGCTGCTACTGTGAATACTTAGAATTTGGAATGTTCAGCAATGGATTATTCTACCAGGGAGATGCTGGCCAGGGGATCCAAGGCCCCACAAAAGGTAAAGGCTCCTTGCCTCTAAACCGGGATACCTGCAAGAAGAGAGGCAATAAGGCCCTGCTGACAAAGACCTGACGTTAACATGGGAAAGATGTATTGAGACCACACATGCAAGTGTATAAATGGCCTCTGGAATACCAGAGAGTGTTACCAAAGGCCACTCAACCAATAAAGCAAATAAGTGTCTCCCTGAGTCAAGCAAGACTCCACCGTCAGCACCAGCTACACCTCACCTGCCTGGAAATACTGTGCAGCAGAGGCAGCCATATGCCTGTATATCCCAAACCTAATTTGCTATTGGCTCTCTCCTTGGAGGAATAACCCATGGCTGATGCCACAAGCTTATATCCCCTACAGGTTAGGAGATATTATAAGCCACAGTAAGACCCTGTCATATTTAACAGGAAAAAATGTAATTCATGGATTAACATGTCATCCAAACATACGTGTCTATACCAAAGTAACCTACCATAACTATTAGTGCTGTTTAAATACCTATATATCTAATTGCTTGTGCTTCATTAGTAGGATCGAAAGGTTATTCCTGGACAAACTGTCAGCCCATGAAAGGAAACAGCCAGAATTGACCAGAGTCCAAGACAACAGCTCCAGAGAGAGTGGACTGTTTTGCTCTCAGTTCCACGTGCTGTGTCCCCTTCGTTTAAGCCTGGGAACAAATCTGCAGAAGACGGTGGCATGGTAGATAGTAAGGGCATGCAATTGGAGGTGAGATGTTGAGAACTACGCAGCAACTGTAATCGGACACTCATTTGATCAACTTGATTGAACATAAAACCCCTCACCCCCCGCTGGATGGAGGGCTGTGGGGGTTTGGCACAAACAGCCTGCAAATGATGCTTCATCTGAAGGATGCTTGTACTCATGATCATCACTTATAGCTAAAAAATGAAAAAAAAAAACTGAGAGAAAGATGCAGGACAGTATGGCAAAATGCATGATCTGGGATGGTGGGTGGGTAGGGGGGAAGGAAAGGAAATATGCCTGAACTGAACGGAAAATATGTATGAAATGCACAAAGCATCAATAAAAAAAAAGAATTTTGGAATGTTATCACTCTTCCATGAACCCTGATCACGCAGGTCAAACCCGGTAATCCTAATGGCTAGAGTTTTTTGAGAACTAGCTTCCTACTTGTGCTTAATATTTCAGCATAAACAAAAGTGCACTTCAATGGATATATTGCCTTTTCTTCCTGACTCCACTCCAGGTTCTCTGACTCTAGTATTGGTTTTCCTGTGAACTCCTTGGATATACTACAGAGATTGTAGTCATATATAGGTAATGTTTTATTACCCTAGAAAACAGATCTTTGGCTGTCTACCCCTTCATATTGTCACCCTATTTTCTGCTTTGTTTTGTTTTTTATCTGTGTCTTGTTTTTTTTTTTGTTTTTGTTTTTGGCTTTTGCTTTTTTTGTTTTTTTTTAATTTTCAGTTTTATTTGATGACTTTGTGTATTTTATAATCATTTTTCAATTCAGTTCAGTCATATTTCCCTTTCCTTCCCCCCACCCCCACCCGCATCCCAGATCATAGCATTCTGCCATAAATCTGTTCTGTACATTTCTCTGTTTTTTTCATTTTTAGCTATAAGTGATAATCCATGAGTACAAGCATCCTTCATGCAAAACCTATCTGCAGGCTGTTGTGCCCAAACACCTACAGCCCCACCATCCAGTGGGGGGTGACAGGTTGTTTGTTCAATCAAGTTGATCAAATGAGTGTCCAGACTACATTGCTGTAGTTTCACCATTCACCCCAATCGCAGCCCTTACATTCTACCACGCCCCCTCTCCCGCAGATTGTTCCCTAGGCTTAGAAAAGGGGCATAGGTGTAGGAGAAGCAAAACAGTCTACTTTCTCAGGAGCTGTTGTCTTGGACTCTGGTCAGTTCTGGCAGTTTCCTTTCATGGGCTGACAGTTTGTCCAGGAATAACCTTTTGATCCTACTAATGATATATAGGTATTTAAACAGTACTAATTGTTATGGTAGGTTACTTTGGTATAGACACAGATGTTTGGATGGTATGTTAATCCATGAATTATTTTTTCCTGTTAAATATGACAGGGTCTTACTGTGGCTTATAATATCTCCTAACTATTAGAGGATGTAATCTTGTCTTTTTGATACCTTTAGTCCCTGCTGGCCTGGAGCTCACTCTGTAGACCAGGTTGGCCTTGAACTCACAGACATCTGCCTGCCTCTACCTCTGGAGTGCTGGGATAAAAGGTGTGTACCACCACGCTCAGCATTTTGTTTTGTTTTTGAGTCAAGGTCTGATGTACCTATGTTGCCTCAAACTCACTATGTAACTAAAGAGGACTTTGAATTGTTGCTACCCCTGCCTCTACTTCCGAAATGCTGGGATTGCAGGCATGTGTTACCAGGCCTGATTTATGGAGCGCTAGTTCTGAGGATCAAACCCAGGGCTTCATGTATGCAGGGCAAGCACTCTAGCAACTAAGCTATATCCCAGCTCCCCTTTATTTGACTCAGGGTTTCATGTGCCCCAGGATAGCATTGAACTTACTATGTAGCCAAAGACAACTTTCAATTTCTGATTTCCTGTTTTTATTACCCAAAAGCTGGATTACAAGTACACAGCACACTGGAATTATACCCAGTGTTCATACATGCTAGGCACACACTGCAACTGAGCTATAATACACACCCAGCCTCTTTTGTGTATTTTTCCTTTTTTTACTTTTGTTTTATTTTGTTTTTATAGTACAGGGAATTGAACTGAGGGCCGCATGCATGCTAGACAAGCATTCTACCACTGATCTATATCCCCTGTTGCATGTCCCAACATGCAATGGAAACACATTTACCTCCATTTTCAGACTCATCCTGATAGTCCTTGTTAACATTCCCATGTGCCTTCTTTGAATTCTCCTTTGAGCTAGTTTTAACACCTACTTCTTCACTCATGATCTAAATGAAAACTTTAAATATTTTCATTGTGTAAAACATCTAAATCTGAAGTAAAAATCATATCACAGAAACCTTCTCCTTCTCCAGAGATTTATGCCAATAAAAATGGGATTTCATGGCTAGAACTGTTCATATGAGAGATTTGGGGAAACTTTTGACATCTCCTTTGCCTCACCTTCATATGTAATTAATCATCACAGTCATTTCTCTTCCACATCCTTAGTACTGACCCAGTAATCCACTCTCACTATTCCAGTCCACACCATTATCACTGCCATCCAGAACCTGCAGCAACCTACTTACTGTCCTCCCTAATTTTCCCTTACTGTCCTCTAATCCATTTTCTAGAGTACTCAGTTTCTAAAGTGAATCTGCTGTGGCATTGTGCTGTTTAAAACTCATTGGTTTCCCACTGCACATGGGATAAAGCTTGAAATTCTAAGATGCTCTATCTGGCCTTTCCCTCATCTAACTTCTCTGCCTCATTTGCCAAGTTTCAACATAATTACATGTCCTGCAAATCTTTGCCTCATCTCCCAGACTTGATATATTCCTCCAACTGATCCACTTATACAGGCTCTTTTGCTTTCACTTTGTAGGATTTAGTGGAAGTAAAATAAATATGTGATTAATCATTTATTTCATGTCTGTCTCTATCATTTAAGTTTATTTACCACTTTATCCTCAGAGACCAGCAGAACCTGAAACAGAGACTCTACTCAATCTATCCTAATTGCATCCATGAATGAAATCACACAAATCTAACCTGAAATCATTGTTCCTCTGGTAGACTATGGATATAATTACCCTCCTTAGTAAGATGAAGAGATTATCATCTACACCACAGGGACACCATGAAAAAAAAGCTGTGATATCAGTCACAATGCCTATCACAAAGAAAGTGAACTCTAAAGTCTGGGAGGGCAAATGGGAAGGTGTCCAGACCCTCTATGAGCAGAACAATCTTGGGATACTCACCTGCGATTATACTCAACACAGTATGCAAGATCTCAGTGATGTGACCATGCACCTACTGAGAAATTACTGAACTCAAGAAGTTTCAGGATGACCATCTTATCCAAGATGGAAGCTCAAAGAGATAGGGTCAGTTATTCAACTATTAGAAAAACTTTCCAATAGTATATAATTTCATCAATGTCAAATGGACAAAATAGACAAATCCATAGAGACAGAAAGACAATTGATGGTTGTCTGGGGACAAGAAAAAGAAAAATAATGAATGACTGCTAATATGTAGGTTTCCTTTTTACAAAATGAAAATGTTCTAAAATTATAGATAATGGTGATCTTGGCACAACACTGCAGATAATCTCACTATATAGCCCTGGCTGGCCTGGAACTTGCTGTGTAGAGGAGGCTGGCCTTAACTTCACAGAAATTCACCTGTCTCTACCTCTTGAGGGCTTGGATTAAAGGCATGTGCCACCATACCTGGCTATATGAAATTTTTAAAAAAAGAGAGAAAAGAGAACAACTCTCTAGCAGTAGCTAGCTCCTATCACTCCTAAGGCAGAGTCACAAATGATGATATAATTCATGCTTGGAAGCTGTTACCATACTGTAAGGATGTCTAGACTTTCCTACTGAGAGATGAAATGAAAAAAAGTAGAGCCTCTCTCTAAGAACAGCTAGCATCAAGACACACAAGTAAGAGGAGGCCTGCATAATCTGCAGTCAGATAGGCCAGGTGAAGTACCGAGTAAACCAAGCAACCTCCAGCCTGGACTCCTGCTGATTTCTTGCTTGCCTTTGAAAACCTGCCTGGTGCCAACTGTCTTTGATGCTTTGGGCAAAGCACTGTCACATTCCTGTAGTGATCTGAAGTATATGGCGTGAAATCCTGTATGCCCCAATTCCCAATCCTGCATGTACCAACCCCCACAAGGTCTTGTATAAAAACCCCCGAATTACAGCAATAAATCAAGTTATTCCCTGGTAGAATCACTCTTGGTCTTGAATCTCTCTCTCTTTCTTTGTTTCACCAAGCATCACTTCCTATCTCCCCCCACTCTATCAGGGCTTAGAACCGGGTTCTTAACGAGCTGGGCCAGAACCATCCTGGGGCTTACAATCCCATGGAACTGTGGGCCCTGGTCCAGAGAGGAAGAACACACTGTAGAAGGCTGGACACACACGCAATACTTCAACTGGTGCCACAACCTGGGGCACAGCATTTCATAAGACAAGAACAAAAAAGGTAAGTTTTATGGTTATGAATTATAACCCCAAAGAGAAATGCGTAGGCCTTTGGCCTTCCTTTCCCCCCACCCCGCACCCACCCAGCTGGCACTGCAGGACTATTTCCACACAGCCGAAGGTAATATAACTACAAGGCTAGTCTCAGCAAGCAGGAGTGCCTGCCTTTCAGTCCTACAACTAAAAATATATGGATAAGGGTTTTAAAAAAACAAGCTTAGGACTGGGAAAGTAAAAAAAAAAAAAAATCAAACTATGGCAGGAAACTACAAACCCCAGAATTCTTTGAGTCTATCATTGACATGTTAACTTCCTTTTTATTAACATTCCAAGCCAGTAGACTATAATTCCCAGAATACTTTAAGCCTGTCACTGTGGCAGAGAAAAACTTCAAATGATTTAATTGTGTTCTTTCTCAAACAGGTCTCCTAAAAATACAGAGATAATGTAGCTTCAAACCTTACTATGTTTTTTCTTATGGTGCTTATTCAAAATTAAATTTTAATTGTACTGTTACTTGCATATCAATTTTTATCTCGAGATAATATTTTTATAATGTGGCCATTCAAAAGCATGCTTATTAAGATATTAAATTTCTAAGTCTAATACATGAGTACCCTAAAAAATCTTTAAATAAAAATGTGCATGAAGCTGTGAATGTGAAGTCTGGTTGGCAGTGGAGACCCCAAGAAGACATTTGAGATGCCAGACCTGTGAGATATTTGCCAAGCAGAGCTGCATACAGGGAGTGGTACCAGCCTAAGAAAGAGATGTATGTTGCAAGCAAAGCTGGAAGAGCTGAGCCATCTAAGCCCTTTGGAAGTCAAGTCCCAGAAGTCCCACATGGACTTGGTGTTTGCCCTGAAGGTTTTCGGTCTTGTTTTGGTCCAGGATTTCCTCACTATGCCTCTATCCCTCCCTTTTGGAATGGGAATGTGTATTTGGTTCCACTCTACATTGGGAGTATGTAATTTGTCTTTTGATTTTACAGGAGCTTACAGTTTAGGAGATTGGCCTGAGTCTCAGAAGAGACTTTGGACTGTGCACTTTTGAATGGCATTGAAACTGGTAAAGACTATGGGGACTTTTAAGATTGGACTAAATGCATTTTGCATTTTATATGGTCAGGAGCCTATGGGGGCCAGGGAGTGGAATGTGGTGGTTTGAATGAGTGTCCCCCCATAGGCTTTAAGTATTCAGACATTTGTCTCCAGTTGGTGTCACTGTTCTTGGACACCTTAGAAGGTGTGGCCTTGCTAGAGGAAGTATGTTATCGGGGGCAGGCTTAGTGAATTTAACAAGCCTTGTGGTCTCCAGTCGTTTTCTCTGCTTCCTGTGCTCATTGCGAGATGTGACCCTCGGCTTGCTGCTCCAGCTCCAACTGCCATGCCTCCCACCACAATGGACTCTAATTCCCTGGAACCATCAATTGTAAGCTCATGGTGTTTTATCACAGCAACAGAAAATTGACTAATACAAATTAAAATCACCATTTATGTTAATAGGGGAATCAAATAATACCTGTATGTCTGGGGTGGGGGAAGTATTGCTTTTAAAAGGAAAATTTTACTTCCATGTCTGTGTCTTGGTGGGAGGAAAAGTATTGCCTTTAAAAGAAAAATGTCCCTTACATGTCTATGTCTTGGGTGATGAAAAGTATTGTATTAAGAAGGAAAATGTCACTCACATGTCTGTGTCTTGGAGGGGAGGAAAAATGTTGTCTTTATATATGGGTTGTTAACAAAGCCCTATTGCCTGCCCCCAACCCAAGTCCCTCTAGGCCACCTAAATAATCCCTTTTGCTAGGATCAATTTCCACCTTAGGAGGTCAGCTTTCTGGTTTGTCAAAAGCAAATTTGGGGTTACAGCCCAGAGTGTCCTAGTCCAATCAATATCAACTATCCCTAAAAACTCTTTGAGAAAACAGCAGGACTACCCCATTTTAATAAAAATGAAGGGGGAACTACAGGAATGAGGCCTTGTCTGGTGTGCTGGATAGCTTTAGTGTCAACTTGACACACCTGGGTTGAGGGAGCCTCAGTTGGGGAATTGGCTCCATTGGATTGGCCTGTGGCCACATCTGTGGAGTATTGTCTTGATGGTCGAGCAGTGTGGGAGGGTCCAGCCCACAATGAGTAGTGCCACCCTGGGCAGGTGGTTGTGTACGGTATAAGAAGGCAGGCTGGGCATGGGCCAGGGGAGCAAGCCAGTGAATAGCACTCCTCCATGGCCTGTGCTTCAGCACCTGCCTCCAAGTTCCTGACCTGAGTTCCTGCCTTGGGCTCCCTAAGTGATGAACTATTGACCTGGGAGATGTAAGTGGGAGATGTAAGCTGAATAAACCCTTTCCTCCCCAAGTTGGTGCTGGTCAGAGTGTTTGGTCACAGCAATGGAAGAAAAACTAGAACATCTGGCTAGAGCAGAATCCTGCATTTCACCTTCCTGAAAATTCCATGGGAGCCGGGAAGGGTGGGGGTGTCTGTTCACTGAATGAGGCCCCATATCTTAAAAACTCCTTCTGCTCTGGTAGGAGCTGCCTTGGCCCGCACTTCCCAGAGTATCCCCAAAAGAAAAAATAATAACACTATGTGACAACAGAGCCTTATTTTTAATAAAAGAAAAAGGGGGAGATGTAGGGATTCCATTTGGCAGAAGCAGTTAGGGAGTCAGCAAGCAACCTCCAGCCTGGACTCCTGCTGATCTCCTGCTTGCCTTTGAAAACCCGCCTGGTGCCAACTGTCTTTGATGTTTTGGGCAAAGCATTTTCACATTCCTGTAGTGATCTGGAGTATATGGTGTGAAATCCTGTATGTCTCAACCACCAATCCTGTAATTCCCAAGTCCCACAAGGTCCTGTATTAAAACCCTGGATTACAGCAATAAACCAAGTTATTCCCTGGTGGAATTGCTTCAGGTCTTGTCTCTGAGTCCATCCCTTTTTTATTCTCTCTCTGTCTCTCTCTCTCTCTTTTTGTTTCACCAGGCATTGCTTCCTATCTCCCTCCCCCTCTCTACCAGGGCTTAGACCTGGGTTCTTAACCAGCTGTGACAGAACTGTCCTGGGACTTGCAGTCCTACAGAACTGTGGATACTGCTCCAGAGAAGAAGAACACAATTGAACAAAAAATAAACAGAGAGACATCAGAAATGAACAATATAATATGCCAAATGGACCTCACAGATATCTACAAAATATTCCACCAAAACACCAGAGAATATACTTTCTACTCAACACCCCATGGAATATCTCCAAAATCAACCACATACTGGGACACAAAAGAAATCTCAACAAATATAAAAAGATTGAAATTATCTCATACATTCTATCAGACCATAGTGCAATAAAGCTCAATATTAACACCAGAATAAGCCCTACTAACTACAAGAACACAAAGAGACTAAACAACATAATCCTGAATAATGAGTGGGTCAGGGACGAAATAAAGAACAAAATAAAAGCATGCATGGAACTAAACAAAAATGACAATACAACACAACAAAACCAGTGGGACGCATTAAAAGGAGTCATGAGAGGGAAATTTATAGCACTAAGTGCCCACATTAAAAAAAAAAACAAAAAACAAAAAACAGGGGCTGGAGAGATGGCCTAGCAATTGATAGCACCGACTGCTCTTGCAGAGGACCCGGGTTCAATCCCCAGCACCCATACGGTGGCTGAAAACTGTCTTTAACTCAAGTTGCAGGGGAATCCAACACCCTCTTCTGACCTCCGTGGCATTGCATGACATGGGTGCACAAATCTACATGCAGACAGTACATTCACACACATACAAAATAAATAAAATTAAAAAATTAAAAAAACAGAAAAAAAGCAAATAAACAATCTAACACTGCAGCTAAAAACACTTGAGAGAAAACAACAAATGAACGCTAAACCCAACAGACAGGAAGAAATAACAAAAATCAGAGCAGAAATCAATGCAATAGAAACAAAAAAAGTCAATGAATTTAAAAGCTGGTTCTTTGAAAACATAAACAAAATAGACAGACCTCTAGCCCAGTAAACCAAAAGAAAGAAAGAGCAACTCCAAATCAGTAGCATTCATGATGAAAGAGGAAACATCATAACAGATAAAGAAAAGATCCAGACAATCATTTGAGAATACTTCAAAAACCTATACTCTACTAAATTTGAAAACCTAAGAGAAATGGATGAATATCTGAAATTCTGGGACTCACCAAAGCTTAACCAAGAAGAGATTGACAGCTTAAACAGACCCATAATACTTGAGGAATTTGAAGATGTAATAAAAAAACCTCCCAACTAAAAAAAGCTCAGGGCCAGATGGTTTCACAGCAGAATTCTATAAAACATTTAAAGAGGTCTTACAATCATTACTACTCAAACTGTTCAGAAGAATACAAAAGAGGGAAATACAAAAAAACCCTGAAGAGCTAAAGCAACTGTGATCAAAAAGTGCAATACAGGAGGGATTACCTTGTCAGACTTCAAGCTATATTACAGCACTATAGTGATAAAGACAGCAATGTACTGGCACAGAAACAGACCCATTGATCAATGGAACAAAATTGAAGATCCAAACTTGAGCTCATATAATTTCAGCCACCTCATATTCGACAAAGGGGCCAAAAAAGTTCAATGGAGGAAAGATAGCATCTTCAGCAAATGGTGTTGGCAAAAGTGGATCACCATTTGTAGAAGAAAATTAAGTCCCTACACCTTACTCTGTACAAAAATAAACTCCAAGTGGATCAAAGATCTCAACCTGAATCCCAAAACCCTAAAGGTGATAGAAGAAAAAGTTGGCAGCAACCTACAAGACATAGGCATAGGAAAAGACTTTCCAAACCAAACAGCAGCTGCACAGGAAATAAGGTCAAAGGTGGACAAGTGGGACCTCATCAAACTCCAAAGCTTCTGTACAACAAAAGAAACAATCAAGGAAGTGAAGAGAAAACCCATAGAGTAGAAGGAAACCTTCACCGCTGATACATCTGACAGAGCATTAACATCCAGAATATACAGACTATTTAAAACACAAAGAAGAAACAAATGATCTACTCAAAAGAAGGAGTAAAGAGCTGAACAGAGCCTTCACCAATAAGGAAGTAATATGGCTGAGAAACATGTTAAAAAATGCTCAACATCATTAATAATTAAGGAAATGCAAATTAAAACCACTCTAAGGTATCATCTCACTCCAATAAGACTGGCCAAGATCAAGAACACAAAACACAACAAATCCTGGAGAGGTTGTAGGGAAAGGGGAACACTCATCCACTGCTGGTGGGAATGTAAACTCATACAACCACTATGTAAAGCAGTGTGGAGAATCCTTAAAAGACTCAAAATGAGCCTGCCACCTGATCCAGTCATACCCCTCCTGGGTTTATACCCACAAGATTCATCCTACCCCAAATAAACATGCACAGTTATGTTTACTGTATCTCTCTTCACAATAGCAAAGAGTTGGAACCAACCAAAATGCCCCTCCACTGATGACTGAATACAAAAATGTGATATATCTATACATTGGAGTTCTATACAGCAGTAAAGGAAGATGAGCTCATGAACCTTGGCAAGGTAATTGATGGAACTGGAAATACATTATTCTTAGTGAATACCAACATTGCAGAAAAACAACGTGAATTGTTTTCCCTACATATGTGGAATAGCTGACAACCAAAGCCCCCCCACTATTGACAAGGTAAAACTGAGCAACTTTATTATTATATTTTCTTTGTATCTGAAAGCACCTGTGCTATTATATTGTGAAATGTCTTAATGGGCTCTAGAGTTAATTTTCCACTTATTTTCAGACATTTGTAATTACCATATGGGTCAGAAGAAGGTATTCATATTACTACAGTAATAATAAATATTAAAAGGAAAAAGTGACCCCCTAAAACTATTTTGGAATTAACATACAGTTTTATTTCCCAAAGTGGCTCAATTCATAAATATATATATATATATATATATATATATATGTGTGTGGTGTGTGTGTGGGTTGTGTGTGTAAATGTGTGTTTGTGTGTGATTTTGTTTAAACAGACATAATTTGGAGTAATACAAATGGGAGGGAACAACAACAACATTAGGAACCTGAGTCAAAGAAACTGACTGATAAGTTAAATTCTGCTCAAAACAAGCCTCTAAGACAAATTCTTAAAAAGACTCAAGAGAAAGATGCAAGACATATGGCAGAAGCATAACTGGAGAGGGAGAGGGCAAGGGAGAGGGAAATGTATCCAAATTGGACGGAAAAATGATATATGAAAATATACAAATATATCAATAAAAAAGAATATAATTAAAAAATGATAAATAAAAATAATTTAAGAATGTTAAATAAGTGTAACAACAACACAAAAAAGACCAAGATGACTGAGTCTTCATGCATCCTAGTCACCAACATCCTTTTTTTTGTTTCCCAACATTTGTTTTATTGATGCTCCGTGCACTCACACATCACTCTCCAATTCAGCTCAGGCATATTTCCCTTTACCTCCCCCCTCCCCCCCCCCCCCGGACCCACCCCCAACCGAGATCATGCAATCTGCCATGACTGTCTCATTCGCTCCAGGTTTTTTTTTCCACTTTGTTAGCTATAAGTGACAATCCATGAGCACAAGCATCCCCCATGTACAACCAACCTGCAGGCCGTTATGCCCAAACACCCACAGCCCCACCCTCCAGCGGGGTGAGGGTTGTATGCTCAATCAGGTCAATCAAATGAGGGTCCAGACAACATTGCCTGCAGTTTCACCATTCACCCCCCAATCGCAGCCCCCACAACTCTACCATGCCCCCTCGTCCGCAGAACCATCCCCTGGGGCCCAGAAAAGGGGCACAAGTGGATGAGAAGCAGAACAGGCCACTCTCTCTGGAGCTGCTGTCCTGGACTCCGGTCAATTCTGGATGTTTCCATTCATGAGCTGACAGTCAGTCCGGAATAACCTTTTGATCCCACCAATGAAGCACAACAATTAGATATATAGGGTATTTAAACAGCCATTAATAATGATTATGGTAGGTTACTTTGTTAGACACTGATGTTTTAAGATGAGATGTTGATCCATGAACTACATTTTTTTCCTGTTAAATATGACGGGGTCCTACTGTGGCTTATAAAATCTCTAGCCTTAAGAAAAGTAGCTTGTGGCATCAGCCATGGGTCATTCCTCAAGGAGAGAGCCAATAACCAAATAGATTTGGGATAATAACAGGGCACGTGGCTGGCCGCTGCTGCACATTACCTACCCACCGACCTCCAGGCAGTTGAGTTGTAGTTGGTGCTGATGGAGGATTCTTGTTTGACTCAAGGAGAACCGTACTTGCTTTACTGGTTTAGTGGCCCTTGGCAACAAGCGCCGGCATTCCAGAGGCCATCCGTACACTCGCATGTGGTCTCAATGCATCCTTTCCATGTTAACATCAAAGTCTTCAGCAGCAGGGCCCCATCGCCCTCCCTCCCGCAGGTATCCCGCAGTTTTGAGGCAGAAGCCCTTTACCTTTTGTTGGGCCTTGTATCCCCTGGCCACATCTCCCTGGTTGGAACAATCCATTACCTGATGTCAAGCTCCTGCATTGGACATACCCTTGCATAAGCGACCTTAAGAACTTTAGTGTTATATTTTTCTGACAGAGAGCAACCTTCCACAGTTTTTCCAGGGTTTCCATTATCAATCAAAAAGGCAGTTTCACCAGTCCTTACAAGAGATTACCGACCTCTATAATAGTTGTCCTCCAATTTACAGTTGAGAGCGACCTCATCATTGTAATATTTCTCCCCCGTTCTTGGGGGGAGGCCAAGAAAGTCCCTCTCATATCAAAACACTTAAGTCGGCACCCGAAAGTAAGGGCTTCACTCAGACCCAACTATAAATAGTTGTTACACAACATTGATTTATATCTCCATTTAAATCGGATGCATTACCGTTTTTATCAGAGTCGGTAAACCAATGTTGTTAATATACACATATTTACTTTTACGAAGTCCCTAAAACACCATGTATCCTGTAGACAGTGTATAGGCAAAACTGGGCACTTTTGAACTCATGTCAATTAAATATGCAGTAATCGAATATACACCAGTTGGCCATCACCCACCCCATCCCCCCTTCCCAATTCACCATTTCGGTCCATTTTTCTGATGCAGTCTTTCTGTTTGTTGTTTCTTTACTATGCTCCCTCTCCATGAGAAATGTTTATATCTGGGTTAGTGGTACTAGCATCCACAAATTAGGGACACCATGTGGTCTGTTTGTGTTTCTGGGACTGTGGTACGTCACTTAACATAATGTCTTCTTTTTTTTTTTTTTTTTTTTTTTTTTTTTTTTTTTTTTTTTTTTCTTTACAGCTGAATAGACTACCATTGTATGTGTGTGCCACGTTTTCATTATCAGCTCATCAGTCGAGGACACTGGTTGTTTCCATCTCTTTGCTATTGTGATAGGGCTGCAATAAACATAGAGTTGCATGTATCTTTGCAGTAAAATGTGTCTTGTGGGTATATACCCAGGAGTGGTATGATGGGTCAAATGGAAGGCCTCGTTTTGAGTCTTCTAAGGTGTTCCCACACTGATTTCCATAGTGGCTGTAAAGTTCATTCCCACCAGCAAATGGATGAGTGTCCTTTCTCCCAACCTCTCCAGCCTTGGTATCATTTGTGTTATTGATCCCTAGCCAGTCTTATTGGAGAAGGTGATATCTCAAAGTGGGTTTAATTTGCATTCCCTTAATTATAGTGATGTTGAACACTTCGTAATATTTTTCTTGGCCATCTCTATTTCCGCCTGTGTGAAGTCTCTATTCAGATATTTGCTCCATCTTTGAGTGTTTCATTGTTGTTTCTTTCTTCTTTGTTTTTTTTGGTAGCTTGTAAATACCTGGAGAATTAATGCTTTTTCAGATGTGTCTGCAGTGAAGGTTTTTCCGTCCCACTCTGTGGGTTTTTCCCTCTTTCACTTCCTTATTGTTTCTTTTGATGTACAAGAAGCCTTTGAGTTTAAGGAGATCCCCTTTGTCAATTGTCAACCTAAATTCTTGTGCAGCTGCTGTCCTATTTAGAAGTCTTTCCTACACCTAGGGTCGTGTAGTCTGCGGCCATTTTCTCTTCTATCACCTCCAAGTTTGGGGTTATCAACATGAGGTCTATTGGTCCATCTGGAGCTATGACTTTTAGAATACAACGGTGAGAAGGTAGGGGTTTAATTTGCATTTCTTCATACAAGTGGTGATCCATTTTTGCCAGCACCCACTTGCTGAAAATGCTGTCACTTTCCTCCATTGTGTCCTTCTTGGCCCCCTTGTCACAATATGAGGTGGCATGAAATTGGTATGTAGAGTTCAGTTTGGATCTGCATGTTATTCCATTGGGTCCCAACTGGCTTCTGTTTTTGTGCCAGTACCAGGCTGTTTTTATGACTATAGCCCTGTAGGTATATGTTAGTGATATCTGTATAGCTGACCCACCTGTGATTGCTAACATATATCAAAACATCAGGGTTGCTTTGGCTATTCGGAGGCGTTTTTTTTTTCCAAATGAAATGGAGGTTTTTTTTTTTTTTTCCCAGCCTGTGAAGAAATTCTTGGGGATTTGATTGGGATTGACATAAATTCTGTACTCTAGTTTGGGTAGGATGGAAAATTTTGTTACTATATTTATTTTCCCAATCCATGAGCATGGGAGGTTTGTCCATCTTCTGATGTCTTCCTCAATTTCCTTTTTCAGGGGTTTAAAATTTTTGTTGTAGAGATCCTTGGTGTCTTTGGTTAGGTTTGTTCCTAGGTATTTTATTGTTTTTGAGGCTATTGTGAGTGGGAAGGTCTCCTTGTAGTCCTTCTTCAGTTGCTTGTTGTTGGTGTAAAGAAAGGCTACTGATTTTTCTAGATTTATTTTGTATCCTGCCACTTCACCAAAGCTCTTAATCGTTTCTAGGAGTTTTCTGGTGGAGTTCTTAGCATCCCTTAGGTAGACAATCATATCATCAGCAAACAGGGATAGCTTGACTTCCTCTTTTCCAATTAGAACTCCTTTAATTTCCTTTTCTTGCCTTATTGCCCTGGCAAGGGTTTCCAACACTATATTGAAAAGGAGTGGTAGTCACCACATCTTTAACCCACTTCACTTGATACACAGTAAAGTATAAGTGAGCTTTCCCTTTTAAACACTGGCCAAAATGCAGATTCATAAGCAAGATAAAGTTGTCATTTTAACTCACTAAGTTCTTAGCTTAAAAAATAGAACAGGGAACAGGAAGCTGGGAATGGTGGTGCACACCTTTGATCCCAGCACTCATGAGGCAGAGGCAAGCATCTCTATGAGTTCAAGGTCATACTGGTCCATACAGTGAGTTCTAGGACAGCTGGGGGCTACAAGAGGAAGGCTCTGTCTCAAAAGACTTTAAAAAAAGGAGCCCAGAAAGAATGAACATTAAACAAAAACATTTGCTTATCATTTTGAACAGTAAATGTAGGCAAGCATGAAAAAAAAATATATATATATACACACACACATACCTCTTCCAACACTGATGTTCTGCTGCATGATGCTTATGTACAGTTGCAGGGTGAGTTGTGGGGCAGAGCCTAGGAAAGCCTGTATCACTGATGCCCGACTGAATGCAGAACGGTGAGTAAACAGCTTGCCTTCTGACTGCCCCACCTCCTTCTCAACCTCCTCTGAGAGGCCATCTTTTGGCATCTGTCGTTTCTTAGTGATGCTTACATAAGGCTCTTCAGTATGCTCGGACTTACAGTAGAGGCAAAAAACTTCACAAAACCTAGAAACAAATTAATGAATCATAGTAATTAGAGATGCCAGAATTCTGTCTTTTCCCAGTCATCCTGCTTCCACTTAACCTAATTCTCAAACCCTTGCCAGGTAATTCCTGAGTCCTCTAAATAGTTCATTCCAAGGACCAATTCTAAAGAGTCAGTCTTCTTTGAGTCCTCCACAGCATACCACTAGGAACTGTGTGAGAATCTAATAGAGGTGACAGTGAAAGCTACTGAGGCAAGGACAGCTACTAGGGAATGGGAAATAGTTCAGACTCTAGAATCAGCAGAAAAATGTTTCCCTTCCTGAGAAACATCAGCTGTGCAGCCTTGTATAAATCACTTATGTTCTGAACTTTTGCCCTCGATCATAAAAAGAGAAAACATCTCCACTGTTATGCTGCTGTGAACAAGGACAAAAACACCATGTGTAAATATTCTACACAAAGTGGACACCACAAACCCCTGTAGTTAGAAAAAGAAGTTATAAGGGTGAGCATGCTGTCTCGCACCTGAAATCAAAGCATATTAGAGGCCAGACCTTCAGAGTAAGTTCCAGATGAGCCTGGAATATAGTGAGAAGACTATGGAGAGAGAGAGAGAAGGAGCAAGACGAGAGAGAGAAGGAGGGAGGGAGGGAGAGAGAGAGAGGGAGGGAGGGAGGGAGAGAGAGAGAATGAGAATATAGGTGAACAAGTATAGAGCACAGGGGAACTTTCCATCTAAATTTCACTGAAAGACCAGAACATATTATTGATCTCTTTGTCCTAAGCCGTTTGTAGGCCAGGGTTAAATTCAAATATGCTCAGGGGTATCCAGATGTCTTATGGAATCCCAAGCCTGCCCTAGGGACAGAATCTGAACTAGTAACTGAGTCCCCCCCGCCAAAAAAAAACACATTAGTATATACGCCAAAGTATAAAAAAAAGTACTGATGGCTATGATTTACTATCAAGTGTGTGCACACAAATGCATGGAGAGTTGGATAGACATATAAAAAATGTTAATTGTTGAGTCTAAATGGTGGGTATGTAGGTATATAATTCTTTTTAAGGTTTTCTTCTGTTTATGTGAAAATATTCATAAAGAATGGCTGGGAAAAATGAGTTTTCCCTAAAAGCAAGAAAAATGGTAATGGCCTTGGGTTTAACACTGAAAGGCTTTCATGAACTGAAACAGGCACTTTCACAACAACCTTATTATGCTGCTAGATTTTTATGGTTTCGTCTGCTTTACTGAATGTTAAATTTATACTCTCACCTGGAGGAATCTATGACAATTTGAGTATATGTATAATCTGAAATAATAAAATAAGGTATATGGATAACTATGTATGTGAAGGAAGAGATGGTGAGAGAGTGAGACCAAGGGGGGGAGAGAGAGAGAGAGAGAGAGAGAGAGAGAGAGAGAGAGAGAGAGAGAGAGAGAGAGAGAGAAAGAGACTACATTTTAACCTATGCATTCATGGAAACTTTAATATACTACATGAAAATATGAAAAATAGTATAGACCAGTTTGTTCTGAAAAAATAGAATGCTACTCAAGTTAAGTTCATGAGTTCAGGCCCCATCTTGTCCAAAACTCAATCTATAATTAAGGACTGAATGTGACCAGGCCCCTTCACACTGTTACACCATTGAATTAGGCTTAGAAGACAAACTAAGTGTTCATTGCCTTTATTCTCAAACAGGTACTGAGTACATATGTACTTTACTAAGATAGCTGGACACCCTCATTCATTCAGAGGTGCTCACTACTTAGATGGGGTAACAGAGTATATACAGAATATGAAACTATGATATGATTTTTTGGTCTTTTTGAGACAGGGTTTCCCTGTAGTACCAGCTGTCCTGGAACTCTCTATGTAGATCAAGCTGGCCTTGAACTCACAGAGATCCGCATGCCTCTGCCTCCCAAGTGCTAGGATTAAAGGCATGTGCTACCACACCTGGCTTATAACTATAATATGTAACAAAACAATATTTGCGCTGTACTTTTAGTTTGGCTTTAATCCCTACCACATTCAATTAATTAATTAAAATAATAAATATTTTATTACATTTGATAAGTAAAAGAATCAAATTGTAAGAGAAAACTTTGCTTTGGGTAAAACATGCACTCTCTCTCTCTCTCTCTCTCTCTCTCTCTATATATATATATATATATATATAGAGAGAGAGAGAGAGAGAGAGAGTCACAAATAAATTGTGAAATTATGGAATGATTGAGCTGGTTTATACTGACTCAAAAGAGCCAACTGTTGAACAGAAACTTTGTAAAGCAGTTGTCAAACAAGTAATACCTTGGTCAGTCTCCATGGGGAAAAATAGATTAAGGAAATCAACAAACCCTTGAAATCAGGGCTCTTTTTCCTGAGAGTAAGTTTATAAGAATATTCCCACATACATATTAGTAAGGATATACATTAAAACCATTAAGAATTATTCTCTTTAGGCAGTCAAATTAAAGGTATCATTTTCTTCATTGCTGATATATATTTTTTGTTTTTCTGTCTTTGTTGTTGTTGTTGTTCTTTTTGAGACAGGGTCTCCCTGTAGCTCCAGCTGTCCTGGAACTCACATGTAGACCAGGCTGACCTCTGCCTCCTGAGTGCTGGGATTAAAGGTGTGTGCCACCATACCCAGAAAATAAGCTTTACTTGGAATAGAAAATCAAGCTGAGAGCTTTTAAAGATCAAACCAGACAAGCAAATGAAACAACAGAGTGTGCTAAAAGCTGAATGAATGCATTAAAGGTTTAAAGAAGAATGCAGTTCTACTGGTGTTGAGGGGTATGTGAAAAAGGAATCATTTATATATTTTTTAAATTTTATTTATTTATTTTATTGTAATTACTATTATTTAATACTTATTGTATTGGTATGTTCTAATTTTTTATGTGAACTGATCTTGTCTTGCAGTAAGAAAATCAGAACGCTGGTTCTGTGAGCTAACTAACCTGTGTCGTGCAAAGCTGCGGAGGTCAGAAGAGGGTGTTGGATTCCCCTGGAACTAGAGTTCTCCTGGAATTGGAGTTACGGACGGTTCTCAGCCACCATGTGGGTGCTGAGGATCGAACCCAGGTCCTCTGCAAGAGCAGTCGGTACTCTTAACCACTAGGCCATCTCTCCAGCCCCCAAAAAGGAATCATTTATATAATTACTGAATAAAATTTCAGTGATCAATCAATAGAAATGAAAGAACTTCCCAGAATAAACTGATGGTACTGAAAGACAGGAGGAGCCTCTTGCAACTGACTGTTTTCTCCAGGTCATATATCTGTCTTTGTTTGTTTATTTTGTTTTATTTTGCTTTGTTTTCTATTAAGAAAGGGCCTCAATATATAGCTCTGCTCGCCTGAACTTGCTACTCATAGATATCCACCTGCCTCTGTCTCCCAAATGGTGTCATTAAAGATGTGTGCCATCACGTCTGGCATACTGTAACAGAGCTTTACATATAATAAATCTATGAACAGTCCCAAGATTACTAACCACTACTACTAAAGAAAAATAAAAATAAACTACTACTATTTGCTTGAAATTCTGCCAAACATCTAATTGGGGGCTAGAGAGATTGCTGAGTGTTTAAGAGTACTGACTGGTCTTCTACAGGACCAGAATTCTGTTCCCAACCCTCACATGTTGGCTAATAACTGTCTGTAACTTTCCAGTTCCAGGGGATACAATGCTGTCTTCTGGCTTCCATTGGCACTGTACACATAGGTACACTTAAGATACACACAGGCAAAACACTCACACACATAAAATAAAAATAAATAATTGTTTAAAGACAGGATCTATCTCTAGCCCTAGCTGGCTTAGAATTCACTATGTAGACCAGGCTGGCCTCAATTTAACAGATCTGCCTGTCTCTGCCTCCCAAGTGTCACCACGCCTGATTCAATGAATAATTCCTTTAAAGACTTATTCTAATTACTCCAATTCTGTTTAGGGAGTTTGTTTTACTTTTGTTTCTCCACATGATACTTAAATAAAATTTATTTGAGGTAAGGATTAAGAATGTAGTTCAGTGGGAGAGCCCCAGCAGCCCCCTCACTAATCATTCAAGGCATTTTTCACTATCATGTACACCATGAGTCAGGAAAGTTTTGTGTAATGTTTATACAGGGTAAATGCTTTAAGCTTTACAGGTCATGGTCTCTGCTCAACTCTGCCTCTGTGTTGCTGGAAGAGATAAAGACAGTCTATAAAGAATGTTCCAATAAAGATTGTGTTACAATAAAACTTTATTTACAAAAAAAAGGCAATGAAGAGATTTGGCTAGTGTGGCATAGTTTGTAGACTGCTGATGACCACTGATGTAGGTGACTAGTAATTTGATTCATTTTTTTATCACTTAGCCCCATTTTTAAGCATCATATATCTCATTTGTCAAGCATAGGGATTTATTCATTACTGGAAAGCAGGCGTATTGATACCATCACATATAACCTAATGTATCAAGGACCCTAATGAAAATACTTTTTCCGAAGAAATACTAAGATTTCCTATAGGCCATGTTATCTTTACATGGATGGCACACATGATCCAAAAGGCTACACTAGAACTAATCAGGTTAGGGGCTGGAGAGATGGCTCAGCGGTTAAGAGCACTAACTGTTCTTGCAGAGGACCCGGGTTTGATTCCCAGCACCCACATGGTGGCTAAGAACCATCTTAGGCCAGGTGTGGTGGCACATGCCTTTAATCCCAGCACTCTGGAGGCAGAGGCAGGCGGATCTCTCTGAGTTCAAGGCCAGCCTGGTCTACATAGCAAGCTCCAGGCCAGCTGGGACTAAAGGGAAACCCTGTCTCACAAAAAAAAGACAAAAACAAAAATGAACTAATCTGGTTAAATATAAAACATTGTAAAAAATAAAACATTGTTAAATATAAAATATAGAACACTGTTAAATATAAAACATTGCCAAATATAAAATATAAAACATTGTAAAGCCATTTGCTTAATCTCTCTGAGCCTCAATTCAGGACTGTAAAAGCAAGATAATAACAGTTAGCTCACAGGGTTTCAATAAAGAAAAAAAAACACTAAATGTTATATGTGAATGTACTTTGCAAAGTAAAGAAATACTTTGTAAATATATACTATTATTATTTTAAATTCTGTTGAAAGTTTGCTACAGAGAAATACTAAGGTGAATTATTTTCCAGTGTTCTATAAAGTTTTGGAACTTTCTGCCCATATCTTATAAACCTAGATTTTGTTTTGTCTTTTTTGAATTTTATTTTATTTTTGTGACAAGGTCTTACTATGAAAGCCTTGATTTATCACCTACCATTTTGTCCTCTAAATTACTCAAGTAATAAAAATTGTGGGATTTCTTGAACTTGTAATTCATTCATTTATGTTTATTCTTCTTAATTAATTCATGAAAATTAACAAATGTAAGAACAATAAATAGAAAATTTTATTATTAAGGGAGGCTAAAAGATACCCTCCCTTCTTTTCTTCAATAACATCTACTATTAATTACAGTAAAATTTTCCATAAAATTTTTAAAAATTGAAAGCATTATCCAAAGTTCACATTCAGACTGGGCTTAATGTACAAACAACTATATAAACTGCAGCTACACATTAAATATAAGACTAAAATTATAATATATTCAATAACATCCTCTACCAATGTCTTCCTGAAGGAAAGAAAGGGCAGAACTGGGTGACTAGTATTTAGCCCATAATCATTAGTTTAAGTTATTGTGGGCTTCCCTCTTGACATTCTGGGGATCAAATCCAGGTCCTCATGCATGGTGAGCAAGCGTTTATACTCAATGAGCTATATACTAAGCACTGTGTATCAATCTGACTAGGCCATCATATCATGTAACTCAAAAACAACATCTACCTAAAAAGGGTAGTTTGGCTACTACATACCCAAACTTAAATAGAATTAAACTGTCCCAAAACAACTTTACAAAATTACCAAATTCATTGGTAAGGGGTACAGCAGAAAGACACTGATTCCTTTGTTTGGGGAAATAATTTGATCTCTATGTAAACCTGAGGTCTTAAGAGTTCAAACCAATCAGTAGGAAGAAATTCTGGTGAGATTATGGCAAGTTAATAAGGAATAACAAGTTGTTTGCCCACTCATTTGGAAGCTAAGAGACATAGAACCATATTTTGTATATGTCATCTCCAAGATCATGGGTCCACTACTCCTCGACATAAATCAGCTGTATCAGAATGACAGACTCCTTGACAGTCTTATTATTTATTTCATTTTCTCCTAAGACAAGGACCTAACCTATTCTCAAATTATAGGAAAATCTATTTTTTATAATGTTGAAACTTTCTATTTTCCCTTTCCTTAATAAACTTCAAATATTTTACTGTAATAACTAAAAACTACAGAAAAGTTTATGATGAAAGAAAAAACTGTATATATTCCTGCTTAGAAGGAAAGTACTAAACTCACACTCAGGCATCCAGTAATTATTGTTCTTAACATCTTAGCATATTTCTCCTGGTCACACTGTTTTTATGTGTAGTCTTGTGCCATTAGCTTTGTCTTGAGCTATTTTTAATGTTCACAGAAATTTCAGATATTTTCAATGGTAGCAATGAAAGAGAACTTACTTGGCTGGTTATTAAGGTTGTATTTAACTTTTAAAATTTTGTTCAAATGAAAAAATATAAAACATATATATTTTTGCACAAGAAAAAAAATTTGTTCAAATGATTAAGCATAAAAATTTAAGATTGAACTACTGAAGAAATGCACTATGTACACCACTGTTTTCTTTCATAGCCCATAGTGACCATAAATAACCTAATTCCATTTTTGAAAGAAGCCTTGGCACCATGTTCTGGAGACTCATTTGCCCCATCTACAAAATAGGGAGAAAAAAATAGGGAGCAGGGATGAGGGAGTCTATCACAGTGGTAGAGAAATGGTATGGCATGCATGAGTCCCTGGGCTCAATATCCAGAAGGAAAATGATAAACAAGCAAAACCTGTGAGCACAGTGACATCTACTTCATGGTAAAGCATCAATCAAATGAGGCTTATAGGTATGAACCAAAGCACTTCACACAAGCAGCTTTTGAGAACTGTCAGTTTCCATGTCACTCCACCCAAAGTTGAGTTTCCTTCCCTAGATGAGGTTAAATGATGAATGCCTTTCCCAAAGTCAATTCTCATTTATTTTACTGAGCAGTAGCACTATCAGGGCCAAAGGGCTTAAGGACAAGGGCTCTCTCTTAGATATTTGGTTTCAGGACTTTGTAAGTTCCCTTGCCTAGCTTTCTCCCTGGCTTAATGGTATCAGTTGCAACACCTCCCTTCTGCCAACATGTTTCTTGTCTTTTCTAGAATTCCCTGGCTTTTGAATAATGAGAAACTAGTTTACCAAGTCTACCATAACTGTGTTAAAATGCAAATCAGTATTTTGTCACATACGAAGATTGTATTTAATATGATGTGCGAAAGGTTTATATTAAGGCCTTGCAGAATCTATCTTGCTAGTGGACGAGAGAGAGAGAGAGAGAGAGAGAGAGAGAGAGAGAGAGAGAGAGAGAGAGAAGAGAGAGATTCCGTGGTTGCTAAACTTTCAAGCACTTGAGGTCTGTCTCTGCGATACCCTGAAATTTCTGTTATCTATGTTAAAATTCAATATTGTGAATATATACTTTATCTAGACAATTTTTTTCTTTGTTTTTCCTGTGGTAAGATAAAATATAAGAAAGCAATACATTTTTAATTCCCTTCGAGGTCCTTAAAGTAAATTTCAGTTTCATTACTATATATTTCTACTTGTTCTGTATACATAAGGATTAACTTTCAGGGCTGAGGACATAGTTCAGTGGTAGAGTATTTGCCTAGTATGTGACAAGCACTGCTTTCCATACTCAGCCATCACAAACAACAATAACATTTTTCTGGAAATATTGTAACTTTTCCTTAACACAATGTTACTTTTTCTGCCAGAAATATTGTTAACAGTTTTTCTTGAAACAATCCGAGTTTTTGTATACATGGCACACTGCATACCAATTTTCATTACTATGCTGATTAAAAGTTAGGCAGACTTAGAAGACATTTCTATTACTGGGTGTATTTCCACACTACAAAATGTTCATCACACCAAGAGAAAAGTATAGTATGTGGATTTCTAGAGTTCTTGTTTAAGAATTAGATATATAAATTTTGCAAAGCACTCAGAGCACTGGCTGGTACACAGTTAAGTGCCACGTGTTTGATAAACTTAAATGAACAGACCAGAAAAGGCTCTAAGCACAATTAGAGTGAGTGTACATCCAAAAGTTTGCACCAGGACAGGGCCACACAAGCCAATCCTGGGGAAGTCTACCTGATCCACAGAGAGAGCCACACATTTTTAAGCGACCAAAAGGGGTGAAACTGCCAATCTCACTAACCAAAGTGAGGCAAACACTGCCAATTCCATAGGATGGCTCCAGAAATCCAGGGCACCACACCTCCCTTGTCACAGGGCTGGGATATCCTCCCATTCCTGAGACTGGAAAGGTGCGGCAAGGGGGCAGGGCAAGGAGGTCAGCCAGGGTTCCCACTGGTACTGTCCCAGAAGGCCGCTCCCTCTCTTCCTGGGCTTCTGCCATTGTCGCAGTTGCTGGGAGGCGGCCAGGTGAGACCTGAGGGGTGCAACTTGGAGGCTGCGACCTGGGGGCTGCGACTTGGGGGCTGCGACTTGGGGGCTACGACCTGGGGGCTGCGACCTGGGGTCGGGCTCCGGGTGGCGCACGCACCTGTACACAGGCCCGAGCTGGAGCAGGTGCATCAGCAGCACAAACGGCCGATCTCGGCTGAGGTCGCGGTGGATGAAGACGAGCGTGAGCTGCACCAGGGCACAGGGCAAGAGCGAGAAGAACAGCGTCAGCGCCTGCCACATGCGGTCCCCTTCCGAGTGGTAGGTGCTGCTCAGGTACAGCGCCGCCGTCGTCTCGGCTAGGAACAGGAACAAGGAGGCCAACACCGAGGCCGGGAATTTCATCCTCGCACGTCTGCGTCTCACACAGGGGGGCGACGGTTCCCCGAGCATGAAATTCCCAGCATGCCCGGCTCGGCTCCACCAGCAACCACAGCGCAACCCGCGGAGGGCACGCGGGCTCGGCCTACCGGCCCCCTGCGCGCGCTCGCAGCCCTCTTGGGGGCAAAGACTCCGCAGGGGTGGGGCGGGCAGCGTGGCCCCGCCGGGACACGCCCACGCGCACGGTGCGGCACCGCCCGCGCCACTCAGCTCTCTGCTCTGAGGCGACGGTCCCTGGGCAGGCTGCGAACCCGCGCCTTCACATAGTGGGCACCTAACAACTTCCGGGCGGGCGGCTCCTCACACCCACCGCCAACCGCCTAATCGGTAGGCCGGGCGCGCAGCCTCTGGGTCCTAGAGTCCGGTGGTGACAGTAGACTTTAGAACCTGCACATCCCTTTGAAAAACTGCAACCGGCAGGAAACAGCTGTTGGGAGGTGGGTTCTGACCGCTTGTCTTATTTTGTGTGTGGAGGAAACGCCTGATTCTTCAAAGGGTCTCAGTTCCTGCCATTCAAAAATAGTACTCAGATGCTTTTCAAGGAGCCTGTATATTGTCCTACACACAACATATTGGGGAATACATTTACCTGTCCAGTCTCTCTTGAGCATGTCCTTGGTCTTTCTACTACATACAGGTAAAAAGCATCAAAGTCAGTTATAGGAGCTAAAGTCTTCCCAGAAAAACAAACCCCCAACAATAACAAACTGCCTACAAAATATATTCCTCTATAACTGTGTAGAAGTGTGACTAACTCAAGACAGGTCAAAGACAAGGGCCTAATAAGGAAGCAGCTTTCTATCCAAATGCATAACTCTGTTGGTATTCCAGCACTAAGATTAGCATGGTTCTTTCTCAGTCACTGAACTTTTGATCACCTGCTGAACATCAACCTACTGCTGTCCATTACACCTTGATCCGTTACAGCTCTGTCAAACTCAGGATTTAATCAGAAATTGTACTTTTATGAGATCATTTTTCCCTGAAGAAATTGGGTGATTTCAGTTTTCAGGCATCTTGAGCATTTTTTTTTTTCTATTTGGGAAAGTAATGTAAACACAAATAGAATGTGAAGATTCTGAAGCAAGCAAGAAAAGAATGAATGCAGAGGGAGAGAACATGATGGGCTTGCTTTACTGGGTTGTTGCAGTGACATGGGAAAATCTATTTATAAGGGTTAAGGGGAGAATTCAGCCAACAACTGAGAAGTACCAGGCCCTATCTGCAAACGGATTACTAATGCCTATTTATAGAAACCCAGCAGGCCACCATGTCCTGGATCCAGATATACACACTGTCACAAACACTGAACCAGAAGCAGCACTCCACAGAGTATTTGTGTAATACTTTATTTGACACCATGGTTAAC
Source organism: Rhizomys pruinosus (assembly GCA_009823505.1). Taxonomy (NCBI): domain Eukaryota; kingdom Metazoa; phylum Chordata; class Mammalia; order Rodentia; family Spalacidae; genus Rhizomys; species Rhizomys pruinosus. The sequence goes on along the minus strand of VZQC01004157.1, from coordinate 548,170 downwards.
TTTAAAGGAAAATTAATTAGTAGTTTAGAATTATTAATTATAACACAGTAATTAGCATTATAATTTAAGGCAAAGGATTATCACAGGTTGTACATTATTAAGTGGACCATACTGTGGAGCAGGAAGGCAATGAGCCAGTAAATAACATCACTTTAAACACTACAAAGTCCAGGTTATGGCAAATTATTTTCTATAATACAAAATTAATACAGAAAACACATTTGGAAAGATCACAGTGTTGAAGAATATTGTAACAGCAATTTAAAAACAGTAGGTTTATCACTAAGTTTCTGACTCACTCTTGCTTCTTAAGATATCTCATACAGTACACAGTGGAAGGTGAGCCAACCACCTCACTGAAGCTGAAACAAGTTCAACTGTCCATAGTCCTTCCTACTCCAAGAACAACCCATAACGAAGGCTAAAGTCTGGTGAGCTTTTATAAATTGATCCTTCTTATCCATGGTCTGCATATCAACTCACTTATCTCAGCAACCATGTCTTTCTGAATTATCATTTTCCAGTTTATCCTTGAGAATAACATATACATATGCAGCTTAAGATTGCTGATTCCCCTGTCAAACACCTAAGTGGATCTTCGCTAAAAATCAGTGCATATATTGCATTAGACTTTCTTGATAGGACCAAAATTCCCATTGTTTAAAAAATACAAATGTACACAATAATAGACTTATAGAAATTGACATTTTGGTATAATAATGTGGTATACCAGAATACTTGATAATTTGGTTTTATTAAAAAAAAACCATCATACAACATTTTCTAATGTAGTAGAATGTCTAGCAGAATGTTCTGCTCTAAATTTAGAACTAATTGCTACTGATATGTCTTCCAAATGCCTCAAAATACCCCTAAGGAAATAATAATTATCAAGAGGTCAAAGAACATGTTTTGGCAAAGAGGCATTTTTAAAAAGCCTCTTGTTTTATGTGCAAGTCTTTCAAAGTTTTTGTTATATACAACTGATAAGTGGTGTTGAATTTAATGCTAATGACAACAGGATTTTCTATTATTTGGTGTATTTTTATAATTTTATGTTTTAATTATAGTTATGTGCAGAAACATTGCAAGGAGCACAGCTTTGTTAATAATACTAATTTACTGAGAAGTTCTTCAAAATTCAATAGTATTTTAAACTATAGTGTTTCTTTACTCTCAGATATAATTAGGAATAAGCCATTAAGGAACTACACAAATTTGTGTTTGTGAACTGTATCAATAGAAACGTGATCTTTATTATCTGGTGATACAATATTTCCTTTTTTTTCAAAGTCAACTTTTATTGAAGCTTTGTGCATTTGATACAATATTTCTATTAAGTATTGTGAATTGTGCAAAATTGAACTCTTTTGGTGAAGTAGATCCCATTCACTTAGGGAATACACATTCCAAAACTAGTATGTGATGCTTGAATAGTCCCCAGTTATATAGAGTTTTGCAAAGTGTTTCAATAGTAGTTGGAGTCTAAAAATAATCGGTTAGGTTTCTTCTTGTTAGTTTAGTGCTATGTCATTCAAGAGATTGAAATTCAGACTTCTCTTCTAAGCAGGGCTCTCCCAGATATTTAAAGCTTTGAAAGCTGTTGCCTTCTTAGAGAATGGGCTGTCCTTTATTAGGTTCTGAAACCAAACTACTGTATTTTGAATATTCCACTCTTACTCCCAGAGGGTCTAAATTATACACATTATACTGTGTTTTTAAGAGCAAAGGGATTCTACTGCTATTGCAGTCTTCAGAAGACGCCTCTAATATTGAAATACTAAAGTCCTAAAAAACAGAGACAAGACTGATTATTTAAATCATCTGCTTATTTGAATATATCCACATTTAAGTGTCACTACATTCAACATGAACCAAATTCAGTGGCACAATATATTTTACTAGTAATTGTCACTTAAAGCACAGATAGTAAAACTTATGGGGACAGTATTAGATGTTCCACTAAAACCATGTTGTAGAAAGAACATCTGCTAAAGATTGACCACAGTAGACAATTATAGTCTATGTCTTCTTAAAATTGATTGCTAAGTCACAGCTACTTCAGACACAATATAAGATTACACATTGAAGCATACATCACACAAAATATAAAAAGAAAATCTCAGCAGGACAGCATTATTCTATGTATATGAATTCTGTTTATACACATACACATTCAGATAATTGCTCCCCACCTCCATCTTTTTAGAGTGCCTACCATTTGTGAAACAGTAAGAAGGTATTTCTTTATCTTTTAAAGATCTGCCTATATTTAAGACCTTAAAGTCATCTAGTTTCAACTTAGTAGGCTGCCTTTCTAATACAAAAGACCTAGTTTGCTTTTCAGGTAATTCCGAATACAAACGTTAAGTAGAGATGGGCTCCAAAAAGAGGGGAGGAGAAAAGGAAAAAAAAAAGTTTTTCTTATGTTCACACATTTTTAGAAACTTCTAGAATTCTGAACAACTTCAAATAGGATTCTTTACAGAGAAGTTTGCCCAATCAGTAATAATAATACACCATGTAATCTCCAAGAGGATAAAATAATAGAATTCTTGACTTATTAGTGATAGATTCTGTTTTCCCATAGAGCATCTTCTGGCAAACTGCTGCAGTTGGGGAATTCTGCAGTACTCATATAACATGCAGTCTTCTGTTTCCATGTTCTATCATAATAACAAAAGTGATATTCTCAGTAGAAAGACCTTACCCACACTGGCAAGAGGAGTGAGATGACAGCTCTGGTCTGTCCAATACAGGAGCTAACCCACATGTGCTCTTGTGCACTCAGATTCAGGTAGTCTGATATGAGATATGCAGTAAGTGAAACATGCAAGCTAGCTCTTGAAAGCTTGATAGAAAAATCCTCTAAACTATCTCAATATTTTATATTGATTATATGTCAAAATAATAGCATTTTTGATATATTTGGTTAATTCAAGTACATTATTAACATTAATTTCACTCCTCATTTTTTTAATGTGGCTACTGGGGAAAATTTTAAATGCACATGCAGTTCACATGTATGGTTAATATTATATTTCTATCAGACATTGCTTCTATATCTGTGTGACTCTTGGCTGCTATCTTCTATAAATGACTAATGATGACTAACCTGGAAGAAGGCTTACTAAAAAAAAAAAAAAAAACTCTTCAGAGGGGCAATTTGCAGTGTAACTAGGCACCTCATTGCTATGTGCTAACTTATTACAGAGAAGATGCCAAAGCTGAGCCCCATTCATTTATCAATGCATACTTGAACATATCTGCTCACTCAAGCATCTCATCGATAATATGTTTGATATTGCTGCGTATGTGATATTCTTATGTCAGTCTGTGTTTTTTTTCCATGGGGGGGAGGTGGCAAGAGGGAGAGAGAGGAGGGGAGGAAGAGAGACAGAAAGAGACTTAGACTATTTTTTCTGCCTGGAAAATACACACAGAAACTCACACAAAAGCAAAGGGGAAACATGCTGCAAATTCTTGCCAACTGTTTTCATGGCTCTGAACAGTTATCCTGCATGTATCTTTTCCTCTCTTTTTCATGGTGCTGGGAGGGGAAAATCATGGAATGCAAGGATAAATAGAAAATAGTTCTAGTGTTCTGTAGCACAGAAAGGTCACTACTGTTTGCAAAAAATTTATGATATATTCCAAAATAACTAGAAGAGACAGAAAATTTCCAGCACATAGTATAGTAAATATTTAGGGAGACAGACATGTTAATTACTCATTTAATCATTGCATGTTGTATACTTGTTTGAAATGATTGTATTATATCCCATAAATATAAATATGTCTAGCCGGGCGTGGTGGTGCACGCCTTTAATCCTAGCACTTGGGAGGCAGAGGCAGGCAGATCTTTGTGAGTTCAAGGCCAGCCTGGTCTACAGAGTGAGTTCCAGAACAGCTGGGGCTACAGGGAGACCCTGTCTCAACAAAGACAAAAATAAATAAATAAATACATAAATAAATATATCTAAACAAAGTAAAAATAAAGAGATGTCAGTATGTTCCTTTGATCCATACAATTCACCAGCCCTCCAGCCACTCTATTGTAGAACAAATACTATAGAAGATTTGGTTTCCATTTCAAAGTCAGTTCAGAATGGGCGTATAAGTACTTCCGAAAAAACAAATAATATGCAAGCAATTCTGCAGATAAGAGACTTTGTTGTTTGTGCAAGGATATGGATGGAAATGATAAGTTTAAATACTTAAAGAAAATGAAAATAGTCTTTTAAATCTTAATAGCATCACCAACTAAGCCTCAATTCATTAGTACTTTTGATTGGCAATAAGGAGAGAGACTACACCTCCAATATAAGATGTGGGATCATACACAAAGCCCAAACATTTAATATAGAAGCTACTTTGGGGATGTTTTATGATATTTAGATGATCTGGTTCATTTAAGGAAGGAAAGCAGGATGCATGCAGGTGCCACCTCATTCTCATGCACAGGTGCTCTGGTAGCAGGCTGCCCTGGACTTGTGACCTGATGATTATGACTTCCATAGGCATTGCTACTCACACAAGTAACCCACACACACAAATTACAAATAATAAAATAAAGTCAGGTGTGGTGGAACATGGCTTTAATCCCAGCACTTAGGAGGCAGAGGCAGGCAGATCTCTGTGAGTTTGAGGTCAGCCTAGTCTACATGGTGAGTTTCAAGTCGGCAGGGGGTACATAGAGAGCCCCTGTCTCAAAAAATACCAATTTTTAAAACTATTTCTTTATTCATTTAATGTGTATGTGTGATCCTAATTGTATGTATGTGCACAATGTGTGTGCAGGAACCTGCAGAGATCAGAAGAGGGTATCAGATTCCTTGGAACTGGAATTACAGATGGTTGTGAGCCATCATATGGGTGCTGAGAATGAAAGCTGGGTCCTCTGAAAGAACAAGTGTTGTCTCAACCACTGAGCCATCTCTCTAGCCCCTAAAATAAATATTTTTAAAGATACCACAGTACCCTTAAAGAGGATGCATGCTTTAACATTAAGGATATTACTACTTAGGAGAAAGATAATTAAATATGAAGTGACACGACTTACTTTCCTACCATAAAATTCAAGGGTCCTTTTACCTTGGGAAAATAAGGTACAAGAAGACCTTTTATAAATATGTGATGCTAAAGAAAAATTTCACCAGTGTGTTTAAGGGCTTTAAAGAAGCTTACCTTTGTTTCTAATTTAGTAAGATGCTATGTGTCAGAAAGACACACAGAGATGACACATTTTTTTTTTTAGATTTGATATCCAGAGTGACCTTTTCACAATGGTCAGTATAACATTACAGTCACCCTGTTACATGGTAAACATGCAGGCAAGCAGAAAAGAGATCTAGGTTTTTCTAAAATTCCTAGAAATGGAACAGATACAATCAGCTGGTGTGTCACTCCTTAGTCCTTTTGGTTATCAATCTGTATCATGAATGATGGAAGAGGTCAGCAGACAGAATGAGGAGGTACCTTTAAGGAAAGGGGTGATCTGTTTACTGTGGTGTCCACAGATTCTAGTCTAGAATACTGAATGAATGAACTTAAAAGGAGAAACCTTGGGTTTGAGTCTTTGTTCTTTTCCTTCTTAATTCTAGGCATTTAGGTAATAATCTGATTGAGCAGTTTCTAAGACATGAACAAAAGCATGTATTCCTTTAATTTTAAAGTTCTAATTTTGGCTGGATATTATCTATATTCCCTAGGAACAATGTGAAATGAATTTGAAATGAGATAGTGAAAAATCTGGCATCACTGTCATTTCAAAAAAGAGACCATTTTGTAGGCAGCATTTTGACTTAAGACTATCTAAAAGGCACTTGCCTACTTAAAAAAGAACTTTTAGAACTCAGTTTCAAGAGTTACTTTAAAGAACAATATGTGTCATTTTGTTCTAAGCAATATTTTCACAGATGAACAATTTAAGCCAATTTTATATGTGGTGAAATCTGAGGATATGAAAATGGAATAATAATCCAAAATGGTGTATGGTTTGCAAAATTACTCTGTCCTAGTTTGCCTTGATGGATGCCAACCTACAAAAAGAAGTCATAAAATGTACAGACATTTCCTAATTTCCTGTTGTAAGATTGTTTTAGAATCTTGTGAATACAAGTGGTCCTCTTTTCCAAAATAGGTTTACACACAACATGCACAAAAATCCACATGAATCCAATGGTGCATATAGCTTCACATAGCACACACACACACACACACACACACACACACACACACATGCACACACACAAACATGTTTCTAAGCAACAGAGTATTATACAACTCCTCTTCACAAAATCTAACTACGATTCAAATTACAGACTAATTTGATTAGTGCTTCGATTTATAGGGCGATGGTTGTAACATATTCAAACGTATGTATGTGTACATACATATCTGAATATCTAGTGGCTATTGAAATAATTAAGTCTTAGTGTCATTTCATCCTTAATGTGATACCAAAATTGTTGATGGTTCCTTTCTAGGACTGAGATAAACACACATTTATATATTGAAGTGACAGTTGCTCCTATAGTGTTCTGTAAACCACTATCTATTGAAGCATTTTCATAACTTGTGTTTATAGCATAAGTAAATTTGATATAGATGGAATTAATCAGTATGATAACCAATTTCTAGCATACTCTACATTTTGGAAGGTATGGTGACAAGCAAGGGAATTCATTCTACTCTTAATCTAATAGTACAAAACTGAGCAAAATTCTTTCCATAGCCAAATGTATTTTCTTCAGCCTGTGTCTTTTTCTCTTGAGGGGGGGGGGCATAGTTCCGCCAAATAGAGAAATGACTTGTCTTTATGATAGTTACCCTGATTTTTGAGATGAGTGATTTCCACCAAGAGCATATTTTACCATCTGAGTAATAGTTTCACTGATATTACAAAGGTAAAGGCATTTAAAATCTTACTTAGAAAAGACCAAAAAAAAAAAAAATCTTACTTAGACAATATACAGCTCACACTTCAAATGAGACAACATATGACAGTGTTTGCTAGCTATAGATTTTTCCTTTTTTTATGGTTTGGGTTTGAAACCTAGGGCTACACTCCTACACCGATAAGCTTGGGTCCTGCCACTAAGCTATACACCTTCTTGGTCAGAATTTGAATTGAGCTCTAGGAAAGAAAAAGGGACTAGGAAAAGAGATATTCTAAGGCCTAAGGCAGCTTCAGGATTCAATGTTTAAAATAAGTTATGTTTTTAAAGTGCCTAGGACAGTGATTGGAAAAAAGATACCTATGCAAATGTCTCCATTTAGTAAAAATTGTGAGTTTTAGTAAGCAAAGGCCTACAACAACCAAGGGTTTCCTTCATGCCCTTCATTTTGACACTTGATCCTTGCTAACAGTTTTTAGCAGGGCAGAATTATTTTAGTTTCTGATTGTCTTAATTTCTGAATTTAGAGGGGGAGGACATATACAGATGATCAAATTGGCTCTCCAACTTTAACAGTATTACCATTTTATCACCAGCGTCCCCAATTCAGTTTTCCCTTCTAGTTCATGAACTGAAAAAAAATGACCGTTCTTCTTTCTTCTTCCTCTCTAGTCTCCAGGTTTACATCTGTCCCCTGAAACATTAAAGCTCTGGATTTTAGGTGCCTTTGTTTCACAGCTTCTCTCTCCAGTCTGGTATCACGCTGTCTTCATCAGCCTCCTCTCATCCTTCAGGTGGCAATGTTAAGGCTTATGGTTGTGATACCATTGGATGTGGCTTATGGAGAAACTGCCTAGAGGAGGCTCAGGAAATCTCAGGGGACCTTTGTCTGCTTGCAGTGGGAGATGGAGCCTTTTAAACAAAGACGCTGAAGAGAGGGAATTCAGCCTGATTGGGCTGCAGCAGATCGATGAGGAAGCAAACAGTCCCAGAGAAACCTTCATACAGGCTGTATATGCTTTCAAGGACCCGTGAACCAGCTTTGAATTCTTCAGTAAATAAGAATTGAGCAAACCTAAGAGAAAAACAAAGAATGAACAGTCTTACTATGACCTTAGGATGCTTTTTTTCTTTTGTGGAGTTAAAGTTTTAGCATAATTTTCTTTTCAGAATTATATAATTTAAGTAAACCACATTCTCAGGGAGGATCTGTTATGTAAGTGTGTATGCTTCACAACAGATTATCTTGGCAAACAGATCCAACTATTTTTAGAAATTACAGATCAAAGTATATTGGTATTTTCCAAGGATTCCATTCCTTATATCATCCAATAATTAAAAGTGAAAAAGACACATAAATCACCCTGATTTTATTTATCTTGAACAGAAGTGAACTGATACATCACTGTCCCTTTTTTAAAGCTAAATATGCTGTGTTTCTGCAGGCATAATATTTCTGAGCTAGGTTTCATTTATATGTGACATAGCAGAGACTGAAAATAAATGTGCAAGATTTTGTAAAATCCATTTTGAGCAAACAAAGGAATAAGATGAATTGGAATAGGCAAGCAACATTTCATAATGATGACATTAAATACCAAGCTCAGCTATGAGATAGATTGTTTTTAGGAAGATTTACATTTAAAAAGCCACCAATATCTAGAATCTCTGTGGAAGGCATTATTTTTCCTTTATTTTTCTTATTTTGATCATTAATAATAGCATTGTATAGTTTACAGCCTTTAAAGGGTGGTCACCTATGCATTTTGTATACTGACATTATTCATTTTCTTTCTTTAATTTTTAGATATTTTTCCTTCCTTCCTTCCTTCCTTCCTTCCTTCCTTCCTTCCTTCCTTCCTTCCTTCCTTCCTTCCTTCCTTCTTTCCTTTCTTTCTTTTCTTTCATCTTTTTGAGACACTCTGTAGACCAGGCTGGCCTTGAACTCACAGAGATCCACCTGCTTCTGCCTCCAGAGTGCTAGGATTAAAAGTGTGTGCCACCATGCCTGGCTTAAAGATGGTTCTTAGCTACCATGTGGATGCTGGGAATCAAACCTGGGTCCTCTGCTAGAGCAGCCAGTGCTCTTAACCACTGAGCCATCTCTCCACCCCTAGCATTGCTTTCTTTTTTTTTTTTATTTTTTTATTAATTTTATTTATTTCTGTATGTGTATGAATGTACTGTCTGCATGCAAGTCTGTGCACCCGTGTCGTGCAACGCCGCGGAGGTCAGAAGAGGGTCTCGGATTCCCCTGGAACTGGAGTTCTCCTGGAATTGGAGCTTCAGACGGTTCTCAGCCGCCATGTGGGTGCTGGGGATCGAACCCGGGTCCTCTGCAAGAGCGGTCGGCGCTCTTAACCGCTAGGCCATCTCTCCAGCCCCGCATTGCTTTCTTTAAGAAGTAATATGATTACAGATTACACTGAAAAACTTTGCATAAGTGGAGAATTTGGAAAGGGAGTGAATAGCAAACTCATAATATAGGCACAGTGACAAATTTCACATTATTGTTGGTTTGGTAGTACAGTTTTGCCAGTAAACAATATTCAAAAATTATAGTATACATATAAAATTGTGAATTTATATTCCAAGATCTAATTACATACTTTTAGTTTATGAATTATATAAGTTTAATTGTTATAGTGCTTTCTATTTCTTTAATGTCCCAGACTGTGATTTTAATCTCTAGAAGTTCAATTAGGGCATAGGTGAAGGCATACTGGGGCTGTAAAAGAGTAATAGAAAAATAATCGAAAACATCTTGATGCCTGAGAATTGGAGAGGTCCAACATCAAGTCCTGGATACCCGAACCCTATGTGGAGTGAGGACCATAGCTGGCCCTTAGGGGAGGTGAGAAGTCCATTCAAAAGTGTCAGTCCTCCCAAGACCAAAATCTTCAAATAACAGAGGCCTCCCTTGTCCCCAGCATGAGAGGAAACCAATTCAGAGACTGTTGAGGCCTGAGAACTGATACTGTCATAAATTTAAATTATTGCTACTACACAGGGGTCCTAGATCTTTTTTAGAACTCTTGGAATTATTGGAGGAAGCTTAAAATAAATCAGCAGGAAATAGATTACAATTGTATATGGTACACATTTTCTTTTTTTAAATTTTATTTATTTTTTAAGTGTATGAATGTACTGTCTGCATGTAGGTCTGTGCACCCGTGTCATGCAATGCTGCGGAGGTCAGAAGACAGCATCAGATTCCCCTGAAACTGGAGTCAAAGACGGTTCTCAGCCGCCATGTGGATGCTGGGGATTGAACCCGGGTCCTCTGCAAGAGCAGTCGGAGCTCTTAACCGCTAGGCCATCTCTCCAGCCCTGGTATACATTTTCTATCAATTGTTTCCTCCAATATGCAAGGACTTTTTAAATGGGATTTTATATTTTGAAACAGTAGAATAATAAAGCATCTTCAGATTAATTCAATCTGTATAATTATGTCGTAAGTCAGAACTATGGTATTCCTGAGGGGGTCTTCATCCTCTTAGTGCTTAGTGAATCATTTGCCACTATGTATACCTCAAAGGTGTTTTAAAATGCATAAAATAGCCAGGCGTGGTGGCACACACCTTTAATCCTAGCACTTGGGAGGCAGAGGCAGGCAGATCTCTGTGAGTTCAAGGCCAGCCTGGTCTACAGAGCAAGTTCCAGGACAGCCAGAACTACAGGGAGTCCCTGTCTCAAAAAGACCAAAAATAAATAAATAAATAAATAAATAAATAAATAAATAAATAAATAAATAAAATGTATAAAATGCAATATGTAGAATTCCAAAAGAAATCAATTATAATTTTTTTATTCATTTATTTTCCTATGTGTATGAATGTACTGTCTGCATGCAGGTTTGTGCACCCGTGTCATGCAATGCCACAGAGGACAGAAGAGGGTGTCAGATTCCCCTGGAACTGGAGTTAAAGACAGTTCTCAGCTGCCATGTGGGTTCTGGGGATCGAACCTGGGTCCTCTGCAAGAGCAGTCGGCATTCTTATCCACTAGGCCATCTCTCCAGCACCAAGAAATCAGTTATAATAAAGCCTTTAGTTTATTTTTGGTTTTCATTTTCTTCAATGGCGGGGATTAAAGCAAGGACCTTGTGCATGTTTTATCACTGACTGAGATCCAGTTAAACAAATTAAAACCAAACTTATGGTATAGTAAAATGTATTCTTCATCAGCACATGAAATAGAAATATCTATTACTAGTTTATAACATTGATTAATTTATTATTTAATAATGACATTTCTAAATAATGAGGGGTAGAAAATTTTTTCTGCAATATCCTCTACAAACGTAATTATTATCAGAATATTTTACTGATTGGTTGCAGACTTGTTGCTGCTGTTAAACTTCTGTTAATTATTATGCACATTAAGAATTTAACAATATGATACATTTCAGTTTGATATGTAATCTTAAACATGTTTACAAACCCCAGACTAAAACCTCTTGTATAGTTCAAAAGAGAAAGAGCTTTGTAGTTGAGATATCCAAATTTGATTTTTGTGTTATATAATCAATTATAATTAATCTCTCTCTTTATTTTGTTGTTGGTCTTTTTTGAGATGGTCTCTCTGTAGCTCCAGCTGTCCTGGAACTCACTCTGTATACCAGGTTGGCCTTGAACTCACAGAGATCCGCCTGCCTCTGCCTCCCAAGTGCTAATTAATTAAAGGAATGCAGAAGCACATAAGATTATTTTAAAAGATTAAATACACACACATACATATATATATATGTATATATATGTATATATATATATATATATATATATTAGGATCTGAGCATAGAGTAAGCATTGAACAAATGAAAAATACATTTTCACTTAGTGTGTAAATGTCAATATTCACTTAATGTGAAAATGTCAATATTAAAGCAAAAATGATTGTTTTAAAAATCTAACCAATGTCCCCCAAATAAAACTAACCAATTAGTTTTTATAAACAATTCTTAGTCAAAATAGAAGCTTGAATGATAAGTATAAAACTAAAATGAATGAAGCCGGATGTGGTGGCATGCGCCTTTAATCCCAGCACTCAGGAAGCAGAGGCAGGTAGATCTCTGTGAATTCAAGGTCAACCTGGTCTACATTCTGAGTTCCAGGCCAACTGGGGCAACAGGGAGACTCTGTCTCAAAAAGCCCAAAACAAAACAAAACACAACACAACAACAACAAAAAACTAAAATGAATGAATGACTTTGGGCCCATTACATACCAAAACGTTAATGCTTATGTTGAAAACTGAAGGAAGAAGAAAATTTACCATTTATGAATTATTATGAATTGATAATGGGAAGCTATCTAATCATACATTTTTAATTTTTATTTATTATTTTCACTTCATGTGTGTGAGTGTACTGCCTGCCTGTATGTAAGTGCGCCCATGATGCGCAATGGCTGCAGAGGTCAGAAGAGGGTATCAGATACCCCTAGAACTGGAGTAATCAATGGTTGTTAGCTGCCATGTAGGTGCTGGGAATTGAACCTGGGTCCTCTGAAAGAGCAGCCAGTGCTCTTAACCATTGAGCCAACTGTCCAGCCCCTATTTACACATTTTAGACTTAAAAATTGTTTTGTCTATTTGCTTAGACAAATTAATTAATTTTGAAGGAGGGTCTCCCTGGGGCCTCAGCTGGCCTGGAACTCAGTAAATAAACCAAGCTGGACTCAGTCTCACAGAGCTCTGTCTGCCTCTCCCTCCTGAGTTTTGGGATTAAAGGCCTTTGCTATCATGCCCAACTTTTATTTTTACTTTTTATGTGTATGAGTGTTTTGGCTACATGTTTATAAATGCACCACATGCGTACAATGAGCATGGAGGACAGAAGAGGATGTCAGATTCTCTGGAATTGAAGTTATAGTGGGTTGTTAGCCACCATGTAGGTGCTAGGAACCAAAACCAGGACCTCTGCAACAGCAGAGGTTATCTGAGCAATCTCTCCAATTCCATAGTTACACATTTTTTTTTGTTTGTTTTTTTGAGACAGGGTCTCCCTATAGCTCCAGCTGGCCTGGAACTCGCTCTGCAGACGAGGCTAGTCTTGAACTCATAGAGATCTGCCTGCCTCTGCCTCTGGAGTGCTAAGATTAAAGGTGTGTGCCACCTGGCATAGTTACACATTTTTAAGCTCTAGAGAAAATACCAACAGAAAAAAAAAAAAGAAGGAAAAATGTGGGACTACCTGGGGGAAAGGAAGCAGCCAGTGATGCAGAAGGGGCACCGTGAAGGGCAATGGAGAGAATGCATTTATTTATTTATTATTTTTTATGTGTATGAGTGGTACTGTCTGCATGTAGGTCGGTGCACCTATGTCATGCAATGCCGCGGAGGTCAGAAGAGGGCGTCGGATTCCCCTGGAACTGGAGTTAAAGACCGTCCTCAGCCTCCATGTGGGTGATGGGAATCGAACCCGGGTCCTCTGCAAGAGCAGTCAGTGCTCTTAACCACTGAGCCATCTCTCCAGCCCTGAGAGAATGAATTTTTTTAAACTTTATTTATTTTTGTATGAGTATGAATGTACTGTCTGCGTGTAGGTTTGTGCACCCGTGTCGTGCAATGCCACGGAGGTCAGAAGAGGGTCTCGGATTCCCCTGGAACTGGAGTTCTCCTGGAATTGGAGTTACAGACGGTGAGAGAATGAATTTTTAAAAAGCATAATGATGGGGCTGGAGAGATGGTCTAGAGGTTAAGAGCACTGACTGCTCTTGCAGAGGACCCAGGTTCGATCCCCAGCACCCACATGGCGGCTGAGAACCGTCTTTAACTCCAGTTCCAGGGGAATCCGATGCCCTCTTCTGACCTCAGTGGCATTGCATGACACGGGTGCACAGACTTGCATGCAGACAGTACATTCATACACATAAAGAATAAATTAAAAAATTTTTTAAAAGCATAATGACATATATATATATATATATATATCAATACGCCATAAAGAAACCTAATACTTTATATGCTAATTTGAAATAATAAAAATATTACAAAAGAAAAGGAATAGTGGAAAGTCAAGGCAGAAGCTAGGAAAGTAGGACATAAAAGAGGAAAAATAAATAAAATGATGAAATATAATTTTAAAAAGTTCCTTTGCTCACTAGAATTTAGAGCAATGGTGATAGCATGCACAAGTCTCATGTAAACTCAGTAAAACAAAAACCAGTATAGAACTGAGGAAATGGGCACGAGACCCAATCTTAGCCCAGGAACTATTGGCAGGTGATCCCTGCTCAGTGAAGGAGAGTTGATCTTCTTTAACGGGGTGAACCTAGATAGGCTGACCAGGCTCCAGGGAAAGGACTCACAAAGAGGTTCATCTGGAGACACAAACTTCTCAATAGACCTTATCATATATGACAGAATGCATGAAATCTACTGGGCAAGCTGTAGTGGGGTGGTGAGCCGATAGGAGAGGGGACCTAAATATGATTAAGATGTATGAAATGAGGCTGGAGAGATGGCTCAGTGGTTAAGAACACTGGCTGCTCTTCTAGAGGACCTGGGTTTGATTCTTAGCACTCATATGGCGAATAACAACTGCCTATAACTCCATTTGCTGGGGATCCAACAACCTCTTTTGGCCTTCACGGGCTTTGCCTGACAGGGGTGCAATTACATAGATGCAGGTAAGACACTCATACGAAATAAAAATAAATAAAAAATTTAAAGATATATGGAACACATAAAAATTAATAAAAAGTATACATTGAAAAAAAAAGCAACATCTCCTTGAAAGGACAAACAGAACAAGAAAACAAAGTTAATGTGTCTTTCCAAGAAAGAAAAGCACTGTTGGAGTTCTATGTCAAGTATTTCAAAAACTGAAAAATCTTTCTCAGCATACATGACCACCAAAAGCAATCTATAGTTAGCTATACACCACAATGAGACAGTTAAGTGAGTTTCTTGTCAACTATCAAATAAAATACTTTAATCAAAAAAAGGAAATGAAAACCTCATGAACTAAATGGTTTTATAGAATACACCTATTATCAAAAAATTAGAAAACTATAATATTTCAAAATAGCATAGAAGAAAATGAGGACTGCCAGACTTTTTATATATAGCTATGGATTCCAAAATACATGTTAAAACAGTAATAAGAAGACCAAGTAATGTTTATTATGGCAAGATACAGATTAAGACTACTGTTCTCAGAACTGCAAAAATTAGGAAGACTCTAATTTGTTACCATACTTATCTTTGAAATATAATGAAGTGACAGTTTCAGTATTCTAAGCAACAAAGTTCACTGCCCAAACAATACTTAAATATTTCAATCTTCCTATCTGTTAGCAAGAAATTTAAATTTTATGAACAGAGCTGGGGAGGATGACTCAGCAATTAAGACCAAGCTCTTGCAGAAAACTTAAGTTCAGCTCCAACCTCCCACACCAGGCAATTCACAATCTCCTAACTTCAGCTCCAGGGGCTCAGACACCTCTGGCCTCCTTCACTCACATGCACATAACCCCTCCCATACATATGCATAATCAAATTATGCTAAGTGAAGTAACACAGTCCCAGAAAAACAAAACGACATATGGTGTCCCTTATTTGTGGATCCTAGCATCAAATATCTATCTGTAAGCTAGCTGAATTTTTTTCTTTCATATGTAGTGAATATAATACCTGATGTTAGTTATCAACTTGCTATGTAATGTAGGAAAGTATAGTAATATATACATGCATATATATGTATATATATGTATATTTTGGAGGGATACAAATTGGAAGGAATAACAACAACAAAAAAGATTGGGTCAAAGTTCTGACCAAAACAGCAAACTTCTGCCTAAAATAGTAAACTTCTGCATTGAAAAATTTTTAAAAAGACTGAGAAAAAGATGCAAGACATGTATGGCAGAATGCATGAGCTCTGGTGGGGTGGGGGGCAAGGAAGGGGAAATGGGTCTAAATTTGATTAAGAAATGTATGGAATACACAAAACTTCAATAAAAAATTGGTAAAAATAAAAAAAAGATAAATCTTTTAAAAAAATTATAACTAAGACTCTGAAAGGTCAGACTGGCCTGCCAGTCAATGGAAAGGTTCATCAGTTCTTTTCCAAAGGACACTGTATGGCAAGAGATCCTCTGCCAAAACTTGTCCCAAAGATAAATGAAACCCACTATCCTCACCTATGTCCTAATGATTTTCTTTTGCTACATTTGTGACATGGTAGGTCAGATTTCTCTCAACTTAAATAGGTTAGGAAGTCATGAATCATTTGTATTTGTGTGTGTGTGTGTGTGTGTGTGTGTGTGTGTGTGTGTGTGGACTCATGCATGTGCCTGTGCATTACTGGGTCTGGGGTGTGATAATCATGCATTCTACCATTGATGGACATCATCAACCCTGTTCTGACTGTTTTGAAACAGCGTCTCACTAGTTGCCAAGGCTTGCTTTGAACTTCTGTTGTAGCAGAGGAAGTTGTCTCCTATCTCCCCCTCCTTCTCAACACTTATCCCTAAGCTCCCTCCATCTATAACATTTACTCTAGACATATATTTCTTAATGCTTTTGAGTAAAGTCTAAATGATCCATAAAGATCTTCTACTAACAACTAATCCAATATTAAATGTTAAAATAGAATATAGATTGTTTTAAGATATTTGCATATATGCTCCAAAGGGAAAGTGCTAGCATATGTGAGTCTTCTATTTGTTTTGTTCAACAGGCATGGTAGTGCAGACCCATAATTATAGCTACTCAGGAGACTAGAGAAAAAAAAAACTGATGACTTTAACAAGGAAAATAATAGTTTCATATGACAAATGTTTAGGAACAAGAGAGAGAGATAAATGGCAAAGTAAGAAAATACAGTACTTATTGACAAAGAGTTACAGCCCTGACTGCAACCACAATAGAATAGGACAGAGGAATAAAGGTAGGTTGGTTTAGACTAAGAAATAGCTATAAACCTAAATATTTAATTCTAACTTTTTAGGGCTTGAGTACAGTATTCAATAGTGGAGTGCTCGCCTAACATGCTTGAGGCTCTGTGTTCCACTCTCAGCACCAAAAGAGAAAATAAAAGGAGTATATGGTAATTCTAAAATATTTCCTACATAAATGCTTCTTCCATTACATAGAAATGTATATATTTTTATTTGGAGCAATTTTATTTATATTAGTAAAGACTGAATATATACCAAATTATCTATTATTTACAGGTTGGTTAAATTAATTGTAGCACATTTCATTGAATAATTATATAGCTTGATAAAACAATGAACTAAATCTATGAAACCTGAACTGAAGGATATTCTTTAAAAACTATTTATCAAAAATCATGTTAAAATAATCTAGTGTCTTTATAAATGTATAATAATAGGAGCCTGTTAAAATATAAAAAGCTGAAGTGTAGTTCAATGACAGAATGTGTGTGCTCAGCATGTGTGAAGCCCTATGCTCAATTCCCTGCAAAGGTCTATAAATATACACATATATATGTAAATATGAACATATATTTGAAAATAAAGCTTTGGAATGATAAAGCTAAAACTTTTTGGAATAATAGCAGTGATACTGAAACTACCAAATGATGGGTAGTTTTAAATTTTTATTTTATGAGTATGAATGTTATGCTCACATGTGTGTAAAGTGCACCTGTGATGTGCAGTGCCCATGGAGGAGAGAAGAGGATGTCTGAAACTGGAGTTATAGACAGCTGTTAGATGGCATGTGGATGCTGGGATTCGAACCTGGGTCTTCTGCAAGAACACCCAGTGCTCTTAACTGCTGAGCCATCTCTCCAAGCCCAACAATGGATATTTTTAAAAGTCTTTTTCTATGTTAACTTATTTAAATCACCCAATACCCCTGAAAAGTAGGTATGATTCCCCAAATGTTATAGATAAGGAAGTTGAAACAGAGAACAAGCTATAATCACATGGGCAATATGATGATCTCTAGGTATACTCCTTGAAGAGAGAATGCTCATGCCAGTATAGAAACTATACTTTGGCCTCCACCAAGGGACAACTCACATGCAGGGAAATCCAGTTACATGGATGGGATGAGAAAACCCCTGGCTTAGAGGACTAAACTGTCACTCAGAAAACCAGGACCTCTTGTAACAACTTATGGATATAGAAAGCTTCCAAGCCCCCTCAAAGGGAATACTGGCTTCATGCTACTCAGCTTTCTCAGGTTATTTATAGTTCATTCACAGTCTTTTGAGCACAGGGTATCCAGTTTAGCAGAAAGGAATCAGTGCTTTTAAAGGCAATAATGTCCATATATGTCTGCTTTCTTATCTTTATTAGAAACCAATTTAGCATTATCTTCCAAAATTATAAATATATGCATCTTTTGGCCATTTCTACAAATTTACCCATACATATGTAAAAGTTATTTTTTGTAGTACACTGAAAAATATATGAAATAATTGGAGCAAAATATTCTTTCATTTTAATAAGAAGTTTAACAAAAATTATAGATGCCCTTTATGTATTGATTTAGCATGATGTACAAGATAACAAGGTGCTATCACTTATATAAAAAAAGAACAAAAACCGCTACATAGTCCTATTTGCTTGTAGGTACAGAGAATATTCTTGGGAAGAGAAACAAGAAACTGGTGACAGTGTCTTCAAGGAAGTCAATTTTAAACCAAGTGATCATATTACCTATTTAGAAAGTTAATTAGATTAAGATGTCAAAAATAGGGCTGAGGATGTAGCTTGGTTTGTAGAGTTCCTGCCTAGAAAGCAAGAAGACCTGGATTCAATCTCTTGGCACCACATAACATGTGGTGGTGAACACCTGTGATTCTAGTACTTGGGAGGTAGAAGTAGAAGTTCAAGGTCATCTTTCATTACACAGTGAATGGAAATCAAGCCTAGGATACAGGGGAACTTGCCTCAGAAAAGCAGATAACATATTACCATACATATACGAATGAGAAGAATCTCTGACCTTTGGGCACGGTAGATGTATTTTGAGTTTCCTGTAAGGCGGTACAGCAGCAGGAACACATAGGCACTGCCAGCTACACCATGGCAAATCCCAGGCCCCTTCTTCAGTAGGCCTTTCTGCCATGTGAGTTCCCCACACCGGATACACGTGTCTAGGTACTGTGGTTTCTTGGAAATGAGATAAGCTTTGGCAAAGAGATAAGCAATTCCTGTAAAAACATCAAAGACAGTAGAGGTGACTTTCATCGCAAGACTATAGAATGTTTTACACGAGAGTGTGTTTTTTCCTATGTGATTAGTTTAAGTTGTTTTAATTATATTTAACTACATTATGAGGTTGGCTCCTAGAGAAAGAGAAATATTTTAATTATGCAGCATCAAATGACATAATCCATAATTTTACTTACAAATGGGTTAGGATTTTATGGTACATACTCTTTGGCAAACATTATGCATATTAGGGTACTTGGAAGGGCTGTTTACACAGCTTACTCATTACCTCACAGAAATTCAAAACTGACAGTGCTTAAGTATTTATGACAATACTCCTTTCCTTAAGAGAAAAACTAGGAGTCTTTCCAAGAATAACAGTGCTCACAAACAACCTCAACAAGACTTCAACCTGAGCTTTGATGTTAAGTCCTTCCCATCTTCAGTGTTCCAGGGAAAGAAATGTACCTTTGAAACTTGCCAACAAAGGTGGTATCCATTTCAAAAGAACGGAAACAAGAGAAGCAACAGCTATTAATAGAAATGATTTTCCCCAAGTTGCAAGATCTGGATGATCACATTCAGAAAGATTTGTAATATAAGACCACTTTCCCTCCTGAATACCTGCTTTTCTCCAAGTTGTAAAGAAGAAAAGGGCTAAGACAATATCTTGGTTATATACTGCTAGCCTTGCAAGTGTGAGGCACTGGATTTCGTGTCCAGCACCCTCCAAAATTACATTAAAAAGTGGGAATGATGAGCTTGAAGCATGTGTCTTGGTAGCTCATCTGCCAAGTTTCTCACTGTCTTTCATTGCTTTGACCACAGTATTTATCAACTTGATAGAGACAAATTTATTTGAAGAAAACCCATAGTAACACACACATATGTGTGTGTGTGTGTGTGTGTGTGTTAATTTTACATGGAGAAGTTGAATTCACTTGCCTCGACTTCTGTAGGAGTTATCTTACATCATTTAAGCAAATCTATCTCTGCATTCCTAATGTCCTATGAATAGGTCAGCTCTTCAAATTTTTTTTTGAAACAGCTATAAGACATTTTTGGTTCAGTCCTTAATTAATGAGCTAAAGAAAATGGTAGACAAAAGTTAATTTTAATTTTGCATTTGTATCAGAGCCACTCTGAAAATGTACTCTTTAACACTCCCTGTGATTAACACTTACATAGCAACAGGCTCTTCCCTGAGCCAATGCTTTACCATCAGCTGCTGCTTATCTAGGGGTATTTTCCTTCAATTTTAGGGAAAAAAGTAACTTTAAAAAGTAAAATATAATTTCAAGAAATTAGCTAATTTTAATTATACATTCATTTCTTTACTGTACCCATCCCTTTGAAAGTAATCATTTATTTTTCTAATGTATGCATGGCCATAGTACAAGGTGAGTTTCAAGTGCAAGGCATCTATGCCCCTCAAAGGGCCCCATGCTGGGTTTAACAACCTGTTGTTTCTATCTTAAAATTCTTATTAGTTTTCCTAAATAGGTAGTTGTGTGTTTAATTTGGACTCGGACCTCCAAATTACATAGTCTTGGCACCAAAGGATCCAAAATAAATGTTAAAGGTAACTTATGCCCTTCAGGTAGGAACTGTGACTGCTATAAAATAAGGCATCTATACATAATGTTGATGGGACATAGAAGGAACAGTATTGTCAGTGAAGCTTAGAGGGACCGGTCAGGTGAAATTTTCCTGAAGGAGAGGCAAAGGAGACCTTGAATGGGAAGGAATTTGGGGGGCTTTGTAGGTTGAATAGGAAACTCCAGTTCCAACGTGACATGGGAAAAGCACACTAGAACACCAAGATCACAGAGGCTAGGAGGTTCAGAGCCATGGAAAATCAACCCACAAGAAGGACAGTGTGGCAGCATCCTAATCATCAGGCCAGTAGGGTAGAAAAATAGATTGAGTTCACATTACAGATAGTTTTATATATGTTCAGTTAAGCCTTTTGGACTGCATCCTGTGGGCAATAGGGAAGTTCTTGAAGTCTTTTTTTTATGCACTGGTTGGTTTTTATTTTTGTATATCAATGTGATTGTTGTTATAGACAAGGTGTCCCACAGTGCTATAAGGACATAAGGGCACAAGAGCTCTGACCGGGTTCTACTGACAGAAAGATAGAAATGAATCTAGTACAAGAGCAATTTCAGAGGACTTGGTGGATGTTCGACATTAAGTGAACATGAACTATATACGGCAGACACAGGTTTGAAAAAACTGCTATCTTTAATAGCACTTAGAGCTTAAATGAGTATGTATTAGGCTATGTATAGAGAAATAAGAGTTATGAGACTGCATAGGAGAGTCCCTGCCCTGAAACTGGCAGTAGAAAAGGCCTACTAGCAAGAGTGTCAACATCAGATGAGGAAGAATCAACTAGGTGTCAGGCCCAGCTCTCCTTTTGCTTAGCAGCAGGTAAACCATCTGAGTTCCTGTGAGAACTGGCTGCTGACAACCTGCCAGGCTTCCCCGCAGGCAAATGGAAAGCAGTGTTATGTACTCAGACCTCAGAATATTTCTGCCATAGAGCAGTTCAAAAGGACTTCTCCCTTGCTTCAAGACAGAACCACTTGTTTTGGTATAGTCAGTCTGTGCCTATTAGCTTCCCTCAGAATCACAGTGAAAGCCATGCTCCTCTTTGGCTTTTCTCCTTCATCTTGCCCTACAACTCTAACCTAACAGGTTTCTCCTGAGAGTAAGCACTGCTTCCAGACCCCCAGGAAAGACAGTGTACAGGTGGAAGGGGCTCCAGCCAAGGGTAAGTTAAATGGCTCACTATTATCCAGGTACCTTATCATGATACAGAAAGCTCTTTGTGATCTACTTCCTGTTCTGTTTTTTCACCTCTTCTTCATTCCCTGACCCAAACTTTTCATTTCAGTAAAGCCAAACTACTTTCAGTGTTTCCATGCTTCTGAGTGGCCATGTTATCCTTGGTAGAAGCTTCCTATTTTTCTTGGCTCAACTTACCTCAAGGAATCACCTCCTCTAGGAAGCCTTAACTCAGCCTGCAGGCAGTATGGGGAATCCCTATTCTTGAATCCCATCACACCCTATAGAAACTTAAACACTTTGACAAAATCAAATTAAAATGATTGTTTTCCATGCCTGCGTCCCCTAGTATGATGCAAACCACCCAAGAGCAAAAACTATATTTCATTCCTTTATTTTCTCCTTTTCTATGCCGTAGTGTTTGGCCACAAAAGGGTTTCATAAATGTCTGCTGACCCTGTAATGCCTCATTTATCAAGCTAGCAGAAGCTGGCACTGAGGGCAGAGATGAGAGATGTGGAAGGAAGAAGGCCTGAGATGCTCTAATTGCTGTATCAAGCCATTAACCTCAGACAGCTTAAAAGCTATTGATCCTATGGTCCTGGCCAGAGTAGGTGGTTATCTTCCTGAAGACTGGATCACCGAATAGTACATGTAGAGACCTTGAAAAATATCTAAATGTGTTAGCTCCTAACCCGGCCTAATGGAAATCATCATAGGGCTGCTGAATTTAAAAGGGAGGTATGTTAGGTTGCCTTGATTTTGATGGTAACTATTCTCATTTTTCCTAGGTATTAGTATTCGATTTTATGTATTAGTACTTTCAATTAGTATTCAATGATAATCACAAGTCAATAACAATGGATGACTTTGCCAGATAAAACTGGGAAATGAAATTAATTATTATTTCATAAAGATGGTTTAAGAGAATAAATCTTTGGAATATGGGATGTCTGGAGACTTGTGATAGCTAGATTTAAAACGTGTAGTTTCAACATACTGGAGCATTATCACCAAGGTCCATTCTGGGATGTCTAATTTTGCTGAGGTATTAGAAAGCTTAGTTACCAACATGTGTTTCAAAAGCTTTGTTCTTTATTCAAAGTCACCTACCCAAGAGGCTTTGTAATTTAAAATGCTCACACCTGGGTTTCACACAGAGTACAGGAAATGCAATGTCAGTGTTACCAAGGTAATGATGTAACCAGATGCAGTCGGGAGGTTATTTTAGCCTCAGCAGTTGTTTTAATGATTTTGCAAATGACTTCCATCCTGTATTTCAGAGTTATCAAGGTTATGAAGGGATCACATGAGTCTTCCTGCAATACTTTATTTGGTGAGAAAAAGCTTTATGCCACTGTAGGTATTTATAAATGTGGGTGTTTATAAAGGTATCTGAAATATATCCCTTAGGATTGGCAAGGGTCCAGGTATAAAAAAAATGTGTCAATAGTGACAAAAAATATTGAAATCCAGTATTCCACCTCAACATGTTCATTTCACAAATAAAAAGGAGATTTTTCTCAAGGTCACTTAGCTGGTTAGTGCTAGAGCTACAATTAATGCCCAGAATCATTAGCCTAACATCAAGAAACATTTCTACGTTGCATGCATATTAATTAGAGCAGTCACCTCTAGAGGTGATCTCATGGAAAGTCAATAGGAAACAGAGACAGAGATAAGGAGGCAGTAATGAATTGTGGATTGTGGATTATCTCTGGCAAGTTTTTAATTACAAGATTTGTCTGTCATCCCAAACCATCTGTGCTGTTTCATAAATCTACTTTCAAAATGTATTTGTTTCAAAAAACAAAGCTATTTTTCTAGGTTATTTCCTATGCTAGGAATTTATATTGCCATCTTCAGTGAGATCTTGACTGTCTTTGACCTGCAATTATCAGTTTTAGAACTACTCTTGGTGCTGTTTTTAGAGCATCTCTTAAAAAGAAGAGCAATATACTCAGAGGAGGGTCAGGGTGAGCAGAAATAATAGAATCCATTTCATTTGTAGATTGTTGTTCTTGTTGTTTGGACAATCCAGTGAGTACATAGACTGGACAATTGTGGTTTGAAGCCATGTGTGGTTAATTTTCTCAAAACAATTAACGTGAGGGATAAAGGAGGATAAAATCCCCAGTGTCATGAATCTGCACTGTCACACTCCATAATCTGCTGAGACAGATGGTATTTGGTATACAGAAAAGGTAGAATAACTGTCCTTCAAGGCACCTACCTCAATTAACAGGCTCATTTTAGGAGATTATCTTCCCACTCTATTAAGGAATTTTACTAGCACATTGAATCCTTTTTTAAATCTATATTTAATTTGGGACAGCTCCAAAATTCGGTATGCTTGGAGAATATCCAGAGACCATCACTGAGAATGATTAAATGGAACAGGAAATGAAAGTATTGAGCATAACAAGAAATATAATTTCCAAGGTGGTTAGTAACTGCTATGTTTTTCCCCAAAAGGTCAAAGCAGGAAGTAATGGGTACAAATTATACTTGGCAGCAGTTAGCCTGTACATAAGGTACAATGTCCTGGTACTTTTAGAAGCACATAATTTGAAGTTTCTTCTATAATTAAATGTGGCAGACAGAGAAAACTGGTCATAGACAGTGATTTGTATTTGTTAGCTCAAATTATACCAGAAAAGTTAGATTTATAGTTGGATTAAAGAGTATTAATTAAAGGGGAAAGGAAAGTAATAAAAGCCAAGTAATAAAGTAAAGATAAATCAAATACAGCCTAAAGTTGTGCTTTTGTGCTTCAAGGAAGCATAGCAGCATTGAAAATTAAATTTATTCATAATCAAATATTTGGGGGTGGTCAGAGTAACTATAATGCATTATACCCATGTACAACATTATCAAAGAACAAATTTGATAAATTATATTATTTGGTATTTTAATCTCTTCCCTTGCCAGTCAACTAAAATTAATTGTTTTTAGTTTAACATCTTTCAAATTGTTCCTTCTCCCAAGGATCAACTCGTAGTGAAATAGTATTTGCAAAAGGTCAGTAGGGAGAGGTAGGTAATGAGTACTGTCTAGTTTCAAGACTCAATTCCAGAGTTCACTGGGGATGGATTTTAAATTCTTTAGATATTTTAGTAGGTGCTACTGGAAATACTCATTTGAAAAACAATTTCAGGGGCTAGAGAGATGGCTCAGTGGTTACGAGCACTGGTAGTTCTTCCAGAGGACTCGGGTTCAATTCCTAGCATCCACATGGTGACTAACAACCATCCATAACTCCAGTTCCAGGAGACTGGACACCCTACCCTCTTCTGGCCTCTGTGGCATTGTACAACAAGGTACACTTACATATATACTCATACAGATAAAATAAAAATAATAAAATATTAAAAAAGAAAAAGAACTTCAAAACCATGCATCTGAAACTTAAAGATGAACACGTGTTTCCTAGTGTACGCTATTTAAATTCACACTGTGATTCACTGGGTTGGAGTAGGGCTTGATATTAGGAATTTACAAGAACCTGTCAGCTGCTTGTGCTACTAGGGCAAGGCCTACATTAAGAATGGCCAGGGTCCCTTCCAAAATAACTAAAAAGATTTGGAAATGTAGCATTTGGTTGGAATATTATATAATGTAAAATAGACAGTTTGAAGGGTACTGGAGATTGAACCCAGGGCTTTCCACATGCCAGGCAAGTGTTCTGCCAACTGAGCTTTATGGTTAGCCCAACTATCTCAGGTTTTAAAATAGTTGACTGTTGAAATAATATTTGGGTTACATATTATTAAAATGAATTTCACCCACTTCATTTTTCATTTTAACATGGGGCTAATTGTGTGTGTGTGTGTGTGTGTGTGTGTGTGTGTGTATGCATGCACACATGCTGGGGACTGAACCCAGCACTTTGAGCATGCTAAGCATCCTCTCTACCACTGAGGTCCCTGAATGTTTTGACTGCATATGTCGTTCACATTACATTTTTTGGCAATGGTAGAATAAGGAGATCGTGTATTTTTAAAATGGATGGAATTATTTTCAGAAGTCATTCAAAAGATCAAGAAATTTCTGGCTCTGAAAATTTTCACCTTGGTTTTGTTGTTCCCCATGGTTATGACCTAGGATGGGAAATACCCTCAGACCACAGAAAATAAACCTCCACTTGTCTAAGCTAGATGAAAGGCCCTGTAGACAATGGTATATGAGAGACCTGGAGCGCCGTGGCACCAGTGGACCAGCTCGTTTTCTCTCTCAATCGTCTCGCCCAGCTCAGGAGGCCAGTTGCTATTCTGTTCCTGTTCCATGAGGAAGTCCACACTCTGCCACACCAGCTCCCGATCTGAGGGCTTTAGGTGCTCATGGTAAGAAAGGAGCATCTGAAGAATGGATGACAGGCCATGAGCTGCCCCTATGTAGACAAAAAGGCATAATTTATCCACTAAGAGAGAGGAAAGACAGTATGATTTAGTGAAAGGATAATCATGAGATTAAAAAAAATAATACCATTGAAAAGTATATATAACACTGTACCAATTTTATTGCTGAAGAACTACCCTTTTGGCAAACTATAGTTTGTAACACAAATCTGGCCCACTGCTTGTTTTTGAAATAAAGTTTTATTGGAATGTAACCATACTCATTCATTTGCATATCGTTTACTGCTACTTTCATGTTTAACAGCAAACTTGTATTTATGACTGAAAACATATGGCCCACAAATCATAACTAAAACTGTTAAGCTTTTCATGGAAATATTTTATTAGTAATTCCTACTTGAGAGAAGAAATATTTTGCAGTCTTTGAAATTAATTTATCAATTCCTTTTATGAAGATGTTCCCAAAGTGCTTGAAAACAATTTGGTACAGCTATCAATATTTCATTCATTCATTCAACATATAGGGATTAAAGATGTACTATACATCAGATACTCATGTAGGTCTGAAGGTTAGACCAGTGGGGAAAAACGAATGACTCATTATTCTGTAATATTTGGTATTAATTCTTACAATTAACACTTGTATGTTGGACATTATCTCTCTCTGGGATACAAAGATGAATATCAGATTTCCTATACTCTTGAAAACCTCCCAGTTCAGTTCAGAAAGAGAGATGCTAATTTGAAAATAATTCAAACATAAGCAGTGAAGTACTCCATGATAAGTGTGGAGCAGGGTGGCAATGTAACTGGGCAATGTGTTGCCTAGATATTTTCTTAACCATTATTTCTAGGTATATCTTTGTGAGTGCTTCTGAATGACAAGAAGCTGGCCTTGAACTCAGAGATCCCTCTGCCTCTGTCTCCCAAGTGCTGGGATTAAAGGTGTGAGCCATCATGCCCTGGCTCTCATAATCTTTTGAACTGATTCATTTATTGTCTTTAGGATATCTATACAAATAAACAACATCTATGCAAATATTAATACGTGACATGACATAAAACATACTATATGCTACAGAATTCTTAGCTATATATTAATCTGTTATATATTTATATATTATCTTTAGAAGGAAACGATTTTCAGGAAAGTTTGCATTTGCTAGAAACTTTGTACTACATATTTCAATGGGCAGAATGGCGATATCTATAAAAACTATCATTAATGAAAGGATGAGAGAAGACACTGTTCGTCCCCTGACACACTCATTGCTCTGACATATTTATTTTTCACGTTTCCTAATTATATAACTATATTATATACTCAAGTTTGTCTCTGGCCACAAGAATATGCTCAGCACACAAGGATAGGGCAGAATTACTGGGGAATTAAGATCTCTGATTGTCTAATCAATAAGGCAGGGAGTAGGAAGGTAAGTACCTGAATTTCCCCCATCTTTGAGTAAAAACCATTCTGAGGCATGTTCCATATTAAGTACCTGAATTTCCTCCATCTTTGGGTAAGACCATTCTGAGGCATGTTCCATATACTCTCTAAGAGTCC
Organism: Rhizomys pruinosus; assembly: GCA_009823505.1. Classification (NCBI taxonomy): domain Eukaryota; kingdom Metazoa; phylum Chordata; class Mammalia; order Rodentia; family Spalacidae; genus Rhizomys; species Rhizomys pruinosus. The sequence goes on along the minus strand of VZQC01004157.1, from coordinate 520,419 downwards.
CCAGTGGAACTGAGCCTATTATGGTTTGAATATGAGATATCCCCATAGACTCGAACAATGAATGCTTGTTTTCCAGCTAGTGATGCTATTTAGGGAGGCTGTGAAAACAAAGGGTGGGGCCTAGTTGGATCAAGTAGGTCACTTGATATGTGTCTTTGATTGTTATATATGGCCTGCAGGCACAGGCCCTTCTCTCTCTCTGGGTTCATATCTACCATGAGATGGGTAATGTCTGCCGGATGTTTCTGCTACCATGGTGTTCTTCCTTCTTATGGGCCCAGAATAAATGCATTAAAGTAACCATAGACTGAACCTTCTGCAACAACAAGCCAAAACCAAAACCCTTTCCTTCCTTAAGTTGCTTGTGCCAGGATTTTTGTCATAGTAATGAAAAGGTCTCACTAATAGAGAGCCTCCAATTGCTCATTATTACCTACTCGATTAACAATTTCTGGTCCCTATCTCATTTCTTCACTCCTCTATCAATGCTTTTTGTGATCACATTTCAAATAGACATTTTATACTCAAACCCTGTTTTAGGATATTATTCTTCTGAAAGTTAGACAGGAATATAAAACTTCTTTGAGAAAATGCTCAATGTCACACATTAGCTATTCATTCATTCATTCATTCATTCATTCATTCATTCATTTGGGTACCCTCATTAAGTGCTCTGTGGCAAACATCAAGAATCACAATGTTAATTCACTAAATGCCCATCCTGAACATGCACAAAACCTGCTGGGGCAGTTGGGCAGGTAAGCCACAAATTATAGTATGGTACAGTGGGGATTCCTTAACAGTATGGACTGGGTGTCATGATGTTAGGCAACTTTATTCAGGAGAAAATACCTGAAGAATGTAAATGTTTCTCTCAAGAGAAGGTTCAACGACACTTTTCCTTAAAGTACAGAAAATATCCCACTAATATCTCATAACATTTGTACAGAGTTTTGAAGTCTGTCCATAACAGGTAGATGAATAGCTTGTAGGAAGTGAGACATTTCTAGGCAAAAGGAACACCTATGGAGGTTGAAAGGTAAGAGGTTACTTTGTGTGAATGATGACATTGCACATCCTGGAGTGGAGAGTTACAGTTTGAGCCTGGGTGAGGAGTCTGTATGAAGTCTTACAAATTATGCTCAGGAGTATAAGGGCCTAAAATGGGAGAGAGTGATTTGTTCCTTATGTGGATCAGAGTTCAAAATTAGTTGACAGTTCACTTGCCTATTATGAATCTATTACTAAAAACTTAAAAATATCAGTGGATAAATATTATTCTCTTATATAAGGATACTGCTTGCAATCAGTGTAAAAGTTTTCACAATCTTTCAACGAAGTTATGCCAAATATTGTGATGCATACCCATAGTCCCAGCTAATCAGGTGGCTGGTGCAAGATAATTAATTGCTTGAGTTCAGTAGTTCAAGGGCAGCCTAGAGAACAGAGTAAGCCCTTTATGTGAATAAACAGACCAATAATAGGGATTTTAGCCTTTAGTGAAAGTAACTGTCAAAGCAGTCATATTTCTGTCATTCAGCTATACAAAGATATACTAAATTGTGATTCTCAATTTTTAAAAGAACATTTTAAAGTATTTCTTGTTAATGAATAGTTTGGTCTACAGCAAAAATGACAGCATCCTTTCTTTACTCAATGTTATCTTCAGAGACACCTTCTAGCCTACAGACCTGTGTCACTCACCCAAATATTCAGTTCCATAGTACGAGTACATCAGGGGGAATGGTTTCCTCTTCTTTGTAGCATACTGCTTCCCAGAGTCCAGAATTGCTTGGCATATTGATTTAATCTGCGCTGGGGTCAGTACCTGAGTAAAGAAATGAAGAAGCAGAAGTCAAAGCAGGATTCTTGTCTCCCTACCCTCAGTCACCAGATTCCATAGCTTAAAGGGCCATCCCAATCCATCCAGCATTCTTTTCTATATGTAAATAAAGCCAGCCAACTAAAATGTCTTTTTTTGGTCACTTGTTCTCCCACTTTGTATTCAAGTTTATATACCCTCTGTGCTGGATAGCTTTAATGTCAACTTGACACACCTGGGTTGACGAGCCTCAATTGGGGAATTGTCTTCATTGGACTAGACTGTGGCCATTTCAGTGGGGTATTTTCTTGATGGGTGAATGACGCGGGAGGGCCCAGCCCACTGTGGGTGGTAGCACCCTGGGCAGGTTGTTGTGCGTTGTATAAGAAAGCATGCTGTGCTGGAGAGATGGCCTAGTGGTTAAGAGCGCCGACTGCTCTTGCAGAGGACCCGGGTTCGATCCCCAGCACCCACATGTTGGCTGAGAACCGTCTGTAACTCCAATTCCAGGAGAACTCCAGTTCTAGGGGAATTCGATGCCCTCTTCTGACCTCTGCGACATTGCACCACATGGGTGCACAGACCTACATGCAGACGGTACATTCATACACGTAGAAAATAAATAAAAATTTTTTTAAAAACTTAAAAAAAATCTCTTAAAAAAGAAAGAAAGCAGGCTAAGCCGGGTGTGGTGGCGCGTGCCTTTAATCCCAGCACTCGGGAGGTAGAGGTGTGGATCTCTGTGAGTTCAAGGCTAGCCTGGTCTACAGAGTGAGCTCCAGGACATCTGGCACTAAAAGGGAGACCCCGCCTCCAAAATACCGAAAAAAAAAAAAAAAAAGAAAGAAAGCAGGCTAAGCCGGGTGTGGTGGCGCGTGCCTTTAATCCCAGCACTCGGGAGGTAGAGGTGTGGATCTCTGTGAGTTCAAGGCTAGCCTGGTCTACAGAGTGAGCTCCAGGACATCTGGCACTAAAAGGGAGACCCCGCCTCCAAAATACCGAAAAAAAAAAAAAAAAAGAAAGAAAGCAGGCTGATCATGGGCCAGGGGAGCAAGCCAGCAAGCAGTGTTCTCCCACAGCCTGTGCATTAGCTCCTGCCTCCAGGTTCCTGCCTCGAGTTTCTACATTGGGCATCCTAAGTGATCAACTGTGACAAGTTGGTATTGATGAGAGTGTTCTGTCACAGCAATGGAGAAACAAAGTAGAACATCCTCTTCAGAATGTTTTCTGACTAGATGGAGAACACACACCTTTACTGTTGTATGCTATTATAAGATGCAAAGACTACCAAATAGGTGATGTATCATTAATCCTTGTCACAAGAAGATGACTTTGGTCAGTAAAGAACAAATAGTGATGCTAATGGATCATGCTTAACAAAGCTGCTACACCTGATATATTATGTGTTGCAGGTCTGGCACAGACACCAGGCCTTCGACTTGAGTCATTTAGACTGTGCTTATAAAGCCATGATTCTCTGACAAGCTACTGCATGACAAATGCACTGCAGCCTTCCCTGAATGAAAGCGAAGTATAGTCATGCCAAGGCAAAATAACATAAATGTCACAATGACTCTGGATAGAGAAAGCCTAAAATGTTAGGACTTGAAGTCTTCCACATTTTTTTTCTTCTGTCCACATTCTTGTTTTATGACTATGAAAGAAGAACCATATACTCCCAAGCTTTCAAACCATCAGGGAGCTTCCGAAGGCTCTGCTCAGGTTTGCACTGCTCTGTCCTGCACCCTGAGGGGCAGACTGGATGCTTTGGCCTCTTCCCTCTATCACCAAGCTTCCTGTTATTGTGAAGCACTTACTACCTACTATGTTACTATGTTATTTCTCTTTCTCACTAGAATATCAGTTCCTTGAGAAATTTTGGATCTCCTATACCTAACACAGAAATGAAAATGGAGGGACTGAGGGAGTCCATGCTCACAGCCAAGTAAGTGCTAGATGAAGTAGTTTGGAAAACAAAATACTCCCTCCCTTCCTTCTGTTCTTGATTCTCTCCCTCCTTCTGTCTATTCCTTTCATGATTATTTCATAAGCCCCTACTCTATTCCAGGCAAGACTAGTGTGTGTGCTGGCACTATACAGTGAACATGATGATGAAACCTCTGCTCTTAAGAAGCCAAGCTTCAGGCTGGAGAGATGGCTCAGTGGTTAAGAGCGCAGATTGCTCTTGCAGAGGACCCGGGTTCGATTCCTAGCACCCATATGGAGGCTAAGAATCGTCTTTAACTCCAGTTCCAGGGGAATCTGATGCCCTCTTCTGAGGGTGCACCAACCCACATGCAGACAGTACACTAGTACACATAAAAAAATTAATTAATTAAAAAAGAAGCCAAGCTTCACAAAAAAGCAAATTCGCATAGAAATGTACTATTCATATTAACCCAGAAAAAATGTTACATATATTTCAATTTGATTGAATGAATCTGAGATCAAGGGAAAGTTCACTGGAATTTGGCATTTCTCCTAAGACACATCTCATTTTCTGACCTATATCTCGCAATAGATCCACCAATTCTTTTTGAAGGCCCAAAAGATCTAAGTCATCCTAATCCTCTAATTTACCCAATATAATAGAATAAAATGCAATCCAGTTTCTAAGTTCCTCAAACCTAGGATTTAATTTAGAAGAAAAGATAATTGCTTAAAGAAGAAACTGTTGCTGTTTGTGGTACATATGTGCAATCCCAACACTTTGGAGGCTGAGAAAGGATTTCAGAAGTTCTAGTTTTCCTGGGCTACATAATGAAATCCTATTTCAGTTTTCCTTTCATTACTTAGCTATAGTTGTCCCTTGAATTTCCCCTTCCTTTCTTCTTACCACTGACAAGCTCTTCTATGTATCCTCAGTGTCATGTCCAGCCAACCTCGGATCTTTCCTTAGCCTGATAGAAGAGTTCTCCTAAATGATTTCCTATTCTAAATGTATGCAAATGGAAGCCTGCCATCTTCTTTGCTATTGAAAATACTGTGTTTTAATTGGCCCAAGTGATCCTACGTCGAATCTCATTCTGCTTAAAGTCTTGTATCATCATAAATCTCAAATCAGCCCCTCCAACTTAAAACTCTTTCAGAAATATGCTAAGGTCCTTGAAAGGCAATTGTATCCTGGTTCCATTCATCCTCTATTTTCCTCAGAATATATCTTGCTCTTTTTGTTTGTTTGTATTTTAAGCAAGTTTCTTTTTTATTACTTTTTTTTTCATTTTTTAACAATAAGTAATAATTTATGAGTACAAGCATCCTTCATGTAAAACCAATTTGCAAGCAGTTGTGCCCAAACCCACACAGCCCATGGGTCCCACCATCCAGCTCGGGGGGCTTGTATGTTCAATCAAGTTGATCAGATGAGTGTCCAGACTATATTGCTGTAGTTTCACTCCTTGGCTACATGCAAACCCTGTATGCTTTACATTGATTGTGAAACCACATGGCAGGCAAGGATTGAAGTAGAAAGTGGCTACTAAGTTTTCAGAAATAGACACACTAGAATTAATTAAATTATTAAAGTTTTCCTCTCTCATTTTCCAATTCATAATTAAAAATTGACTTATTCTTTCTTCAGTTGAAGATTTATCTATTTATATGTTCTCTCTGTTCATATGTGTATTTGTTTGCCTGTTTGTTTCAAAACCAGAAGAAAAAAAAATCTGCTTGTCCTATGTGTGGGGCTCTCCCCTTCCTTTCCATTCCACAGCTCAGAATAGGCAATGAGTTTATAAAATATTATTTCTAAACCTTGCCTGGTCATGCATCATGTCTGGGTGGTTTCTTCTTATCTCACAGAAACACTGTGAAAAACAAAGAGAACTCTGGTGCTTGTTCAGCTGGATAGAGACCAGTTATGCATGAAGTTCTTTATCTCTGAGAACAGACAAGACCTACCCTGGAGTTTATTGATCAGCAAATAAAAACTGAAAATAGTTCTCCTTAAAAGTCTATGAATGTGGGAACACAGAAAAATAATGTGCCCCCCTCTCTAACCCCTGCCAATGAACAAACAGTACAGAAAGAAAGAAAAATAAACAACAACAACAACAGGAATGAGACTCAGGGGTAAGGACTGGGCTGTGTGCTCTTGTTTGTCTTTCTCAAACAGCCTTCCATTTCCTGTTTCAAGCACACAGGAAGGTGAATGAGCACTTTTGCTCCCTCTGAGAAGATGCTCTCACGGCTTTGGAAATACTCCGATGTCCTGGGAATGAGGACACAACATTCAATGTGTGTGTGGGGTGACTGGACAGGGCAACGAGGGGCTCCTTCCTTCATCAGATCTTTACTAAATCAAGCCCAATTCCTTTTCCTGTATTTGCAACACTGAAGGCCTATACTGTGGTGATATTTGGATTTATTAGTTTCTTTCAAGCATTTCTTTCTATATTGAATTAAAATAAATTAAAGTATCTCAAAAATGCAAATCAAGTCTGTGGTAGTTATTTAAAGTCTTTCATTTATTTAACTGATTCCCTTCACTGACCCTCTGAAATATTATTAGGCTGGCCTCTGAGTATGAGGAGATGAAAGAGCAATAAAATGAATGGTATGTTTCTTGGCCCTGTCTGAAGGCTATGAGTGAACCACCTTCATGCAGAGATGACCTTCATTAAGGAAATGAGTAAAAATGGACCAAGCCACAAGATGCTTGCCTTACCACAGACTTGGTCCTGGCACAGAGCCCCCATGAAATAGCAATCTTTACTAGCTATATTTCTTTGCCTGGGAACCAAATATCATTGGCCCTTCCCCCGTTAGCATTGATTGGATTCTCAGATAATAACAGCCAAGTCCGGGGTGTACCAGTGTGCTAAGGCATCTTACTCTGATCAAATTCCTCTTCTCAACGCCCTGAAATGCATTTTGTAAAAGAAATGAAGCTGTCAGCAATCACAGCTGATGCTGATAGCAGGTCAGAAGGTAGAGTAGCGCTCATGCACAAGCTGAGGCTTTGTGGAAATACCCACGAGCATTCAGGGAGACCTAAGTAAGCCATCCAAAAGTTAAGGTGAAAAGAACCTGGGGCAGATACACCAGCAGAAACAATAGCACCCAAGGAAATTTAGTTGGCATTTTAGGGAAACTCTTTTCTTGCTTCCTAACATGTTTGCACACAACACACAGTCCCACCCATCTTCCTGCCCCTCCCCTTAACTTCAGTCACTTGAGAAAGCCTCAGGGGTTTTTTTGTTTGTTTGTTTTGGGTTTTATTTTTTTGTTTTGTTTTTTTGCTTTTAGTTGTTTGTGAAAAAAGACCCCAATGGAACAGGCACGGATATAAAACAACTCTTTCATTATTTACATCACCAACCTCCACATAAGCATAACAACTCTGCAATACCTACCTTTCATTCTAAAACATTTTAGAAAAAATAATGATGTCAGAACATTTAGGGACTTCAGTTTCAAATGATCTGTCTTTGGGCTCTGTCAAAAGCTCATTTTAAATATTTGAGGTCTGAGAGGTATCTGCTTCTCAAAGTGTGACCATGGACCAAAAGTCTTGGCATCATCTAGGAGCCTGTAGAAATGCACATTCCCAGGCACTACTCCAAAACCTACTAAGTCAGAAACAGATTTTTAACCAGATCACCATGTAGTATGGGATTCACATTAAAGCTTGAGAAGCAATAGCTTAAAAAAGGTTATCTACGAATTTAAAAAATTCTCCAATATAATGTCCTGACGATATTCCAATGGTGACCAGATGACTACCACAGCCTTCATTTCAACATGAAGAAATAATTGATGGAAGAAAGAGACAAGTTTTATGGAACAACTATTAAAGAGTGCTTAGAGTTTTGAAATAACTCAAGACAAAAGTCCAAGTGACAAATTCCTTTCATAGTCCACCTAATAAATTGATACATTTTGTTTTTATTACAAAGGGACATCAAGAAATTTGTTTTAAACTTTAAGGTCAAGCAACAATGTTAAATCAGTTACTCTGAATACTGTAGGGAATATTTTTTTGGAGATAGGAGGGTCTCACTATACAGCTCAGGCTGGTCTTGAACACAAAATCCTTCCTCAGCCTCCAGAGAGTGGGGATTCCAGGACTGCACCACCGCACTTGGATTACTCTGGAAATTCTGTTAAGTTTGCTTCCTATGGCCTCAATCATTGCTTGGATGATGGTTACTTTTTATGCATTTTTGTGGCAAACCATCTCATTTTTTGGAAAAAGAACAAAAGTTGATTTTTTACAATACAGGTAATAGGTAGGTGTGTTGGGTGATAATTCAGTGAATATGAATTATTAGTGTGAAATTACTGTCCTCAAGATGAACAGACCAGAGATCCTGACTGAATATAAAACATAGGGAGATTCTGGACTTCTCAACTCCTGTCTTGCTAAATAATCAAAAATATTATTGTGCAATAATCCTAAAGTATCCTGAGGGCCCATCTGCTGAGAATGGAGAATCACTCCTGTACCACATAAACATAAATGAAACAGTTAGAAGCTGTTTTCCTCCAGAAGTTTATTTTAGCCCATCAATATCCACAAGTGGTTAGATTTTACTTTCAGTATCTGAGGTTGTTGCTTACTTGGGGTTCTTTAGGAAAATCCAGACTTTCAGTTAATCTCTGCAGTGACTGAATATTTACAAAAGCATTGAGAAGACAGAAACTTGGAAGAACTGCTTTGAGGTAGAACATTAGAAAGAGAAGTGTTAGGAACCTTGAGACAAAATAAGGATGATAAAAAGTTTCAAGCAGACAAAAAAAAAAAATAAAAAATAAAAAAATAAAAAGTTTCAAGCAGAAAAATGACCTTGGTAAACCAAATTATTCTTGAGAATTAAGTGCAAAGTCTGCTTCGCACTTTGGGTATATACACTCTTAATAATTATACTATGTAAACATATGAACCATTTAAACAATGAAGTGTTTTAACATTCATTTATATCCTACATATAGAAGATGCTGGCAAGTAGATACTAGGGGCTTCACAAAGGAAATGAAACTTGAACTGAGATTTGAAGAATGTGTAGGAAGTGGATGAGGGAAAACAGTAAGAAGAGAAGGGAGAACATTGCTAGGAGATGGTGGGGAAAGCCCTATGTATTAGAGCAATGTTTCCTAGGCCACAACATACATACAATAAACTAGAAGCTCTTGATAACAAAATTCCAAATCTGTAGGCCTAGGATTCTACATTTCTTTTTTTTTTTTTTTTTTTTTTTTTTTTTTTTTTTTTTGTATTTTTGAGACAGGGTCTCCCTTTAGTCCCAGCTGCCCTGGAGCTCGTTCTGTACACCAGGCTGGCCTTGAACTCACAGAAATCCACCCGCCTTTGCCTCCTGAGTGCTGGGATTAAAGGTGTGCACCACCGTACCCGGCTGGATTCTACATTTCTAATAAGCATCAGATGATGCTGAAGGTAGCGCTGCTGACCATGGACCATACTTGAAAGAGCAAAGGATTGTGGGAACATAGATGAGTCTCTGCAGAGAGTTTCTCTTTGGAAACGTGAGCAAATTAGAAGGAAGGAACTAGAGAAAGTTCATAAGACAGTCATGGAAGCAGGCAGGAGAAGGAGGCAGAAATGTTTTACAATTATTATATTACTCAGAAAGGGGAAGCAACAATGGCAAATTCTCTACCAAGAAGCGGCATGCAAGAAAAACATGTCCAAATTTATAAACCCCAGTGGGGAGTTCTCTTAGCCAATGTGGCCAGCCTTGTTATTTTTTTTTTAATTAGTTTCCAAATGGAGCATGTGTGCTGGTGCAGAATGAGCAAGTTCCTTCCATCTGCTTTTCCTGGTGCTCCCTGACCACTATGATGTTGGGCAAAGAGGACTGGGAAGCAGGTTGCTGGAATTAATGATTATCTTCTATTCATTAAAAGACCTCAGCCAGGAATGCCAGCTGTAAACATTTGGTCCTAGATACCATTTCACTGTAATTTCTATCCCTTTCTCAGGACAAGTAACAAGAGCCAAGAAAACACTGAAAATCAGAAAAGAAAAACAGGTTTTGCTACATTTTTATAGACTGCTGATTTTAAAGACTCATCACAGCCATTGCTCACCCACTTATGATCCAGTGATGCCCGATGATTTCATTTACTGTCTTTTAAAACACCAAATGACTCAGAGCCTTGGATTTCTCTATTTACCAAAAGGAGATCACGACGCTTGCCACACCTATCTTGTCAGGTGGTGGTAAGACTCCTACCAAAAGAGAGCTCTTAGTGTATAGATGCACAGTGCAGTCACTAGGGGAGTTTTGAAAACTCTTCATTCCCTCCATACACCCCAAAACTAACGGCATCATACTCTCTGGGTTTAATACTCTGGCACCTGTATGTTTTTTAAGCTCTCCAGGTGATTACAAAATGTGGTCAAGATTGAAAACTACTGCCATGACCTAGTGAATAACTGCAAAAAGACTAATAATATTAGGAAGGAGGAGGAGGAGAAGAAGCAGGATAAAAGGAGGAAGAGAAAGATTAAATAGAAGACAAGCAAAAGATCACCTGAATACAGAGAGAGAGAGCCTTTGGTGTGAGTCATAGAAGAATAAAAGGAGACACCTGATGTGTACTTGAATGGATATCATGGTTCAGGTCAGAAGTCCATTGAACACTATCTGGTGTTTCTGAGCTAGCTATCAGTGCACCTTTAGTTGGAGGTTAAGAAAAAAAATGTAAAACACTGCAGACAGTGCACTGGACTAGGACTCATGAGATTTGGGCTTGAGATCGAACTCTGTCATCATAATCATGGGTAAGTCATTAGACTTAGTTTCCACTTCTGTAAAATAGAGGGGATGAGCTAGAATCTTTCTACTACTTTAGTGTTTCTCAATTATTTTGTGCCCATTGGACCTACATAATTCAGGCTCACCCAACAATCAGTTATGAATGGGCATGGGCTCATAGGGCCTTATTACATACACAAGAACTATTGGCAAGTATTAGATTCTGGGAGAGGAAGGGGGCATAGTATCCAGTTCTGTACATAGCGATGAGTCCAACAGACTCTAATGGATACTTCTAAACACACGGTCACATATGCAGTCCTAGTTATCTCCGTGAAACATGAAACAAAGCAAAGGTCATGAATATGGGAAAGATTTGTCAGGAAGAAAGGGGGATAGTAGAAGTGGAAGGGATATGAGAGTGTAGGAGGAAGTAATCAGACTGCATTATATACTTGTATGAAATTGTCAAGAACAAAACTGATTAGTAAAACTTTGTGACTAAAATCCAGTGACCTTGCTAAAACACAGCTTTCTAGACCCATTCCTAAGAGTTCTGTCTCAGTAACTATTGACTATGATCTGAGATATTTTTTCTAACAACCTACTGGGTGATGGTATAGCTGTTGGCAAGCAAAGCACTCACTGAGTAGTTTTATACTAAGTGACCTCCTAAGGTTGTTTGGATCTCCAAATTGTATGAGTCCTCAAGGTCTTGGCTTTAGAACATAAAGAACATAGCATGGTAATTAAAAAATGGAGTTTAAGCTAGGTGTAGTAGATCCCATATTTAGATTTACCACTTTCTAGTATTGTGGATTTGGGCACATTACACATCTTTTCTCTTATGGTTTGCAAGGAAAGTAACCCCCAAGAAGATAATTTTGTAAAGGACTAGTACTGAAATTTTGGAAGTCTTGGAAACTTTAGGAAGTGAGGCCTAGTTGGAAGAAGTAGGTCATGGGAGGTGGCTAGTTTTGAACAAGAATTACTCCTTAGGGACTGTATCTTATTACTATCTCTCCCTCTATACTTTCTGTCTGCTCTCTGAGGCATAATACACTGCCTCATCATAGCAACAATGGAGCTGGCCAACCACAGACTGAAACCTCTGAATTAGTGAACCAAAATAAAACTTTCCTCCTTTATGAATTGGCCTGTCAGATAGTTTGCCCCATCAATGAAACTGTGACAAAATTGGATCAGAGAAATGACATTGTTGCTGTGACCAAACATGATCCGGTTGTTCAGAAGCCTTTGGAATTAGTCTGTGGGAGGAATTTGGAAATGTTTAGAGATATAGGCTAGAGTAAGCCTGCACTGCTACAAGTCAGTTTAAGAGGTGATTCTGGTGGGATCTCATAAGACTAGAGTCTTAACAGTAATTATTTAAAGTCTGTAATAAGATTTCAGAGAGCACTTTATTGGAAATTGAACTCCAAGCCATTCAATCCTATTTTTATTTTATTTTATTTTATTTTATTTTATTTTATTTGTATGAATATGTGCACATGTAAATATGCATGTGGAAGCCAGTGGTTGACACTGGTTTCTTCCTCAATTGCCCTCTACCTCTGTTTCTTTTTTGAGACTGAGTCACTGAACCTGGGTCTTATCAATTTGGGGTAGAATGGCTTGTCAGCAAGTCCCTGGGATCTGCTTGCCTCTGCCCCTCCAATGCTGGGATTACAGGCATGCAGTGCCAACCTAGCTTTTACACAGGTTCTGAAATGCAATTCAGGTCCTTATGCTTGTGCAGCAAGCTCTGTACTAACTGAGCCATCTACCCAGCCCTTATATTATATTCTGAAAAAGAAGTTGCCTGCGTTTTGTCCTTGTCTCAAGGCTTTATAGGCCATATATCCTGTCCTATTCTAGGCATTTTATTTCATTAATTTAAGTATGCTCTTACATACTTTCTTCCTAGGGAAAACTTAAAAGGACTAGAATATTTTAAAATTATTTATGGACTTTGTGTGTGTGTGTGTGTGTGTGTGTGTGTGTGTGTGTGTGTGTACACTTAAAAGCACTACGGGTGAAAGTCAGAGGACAACTTGCAGAATTCAGTTCTTTCCTTCTACCATGTGGGCTTCTGGGATCAAACTCAGGTCATCAAGGCTGGCAGCAGGCACCTTAACATGCTGAGCCATCTCACAGTCCCTAGAATACTTTTTATTCTTTGAAATCAGTTGTTTGAATATCTGGATTCATCAGTTCTCCAAGATCCCCAAAATAACTGACTACAATTGAGTAACTTGAAGTATGTATCACTGTGAAAAACATACCTGGCATAAACAACTTAAGTTTTGGAAAGATTTATGTTGGCCTATGATTTCAGAGCTTTTAGTCTACATTCCTTGGCTCTATTGAGTTCCAGCCCATGGTCAGGTAGGGAATTATTGTGGGAATATGTGGCAAAGAAGGATCTTCATCTCGTAGTGGACAAGAAGCACTGAGGGAGAGAGGAAAGGCCTGAGACCACATATAACTTTCAAAAGTATTCCTCCCACCTACTTTCTCCAGCTAGACCCAAACTCCTGAAGTTTCCAGCATCTATCTAAATAGTGCCACCAGTTAAGAGGCAAGATTTCAGTACACAAACCTGCGAAAGGCCTTGTCTATTCAAACCATAACAATATTATTAAGCCTGAGAGTTAAGTTGACCATTTCACACTCGATCTTTCCCTTTGAGCCTCTATTAAATGCATATGTCATTCTAGTTTTATCAAACCATGGCCCAACTTTTCAAATGCTTGATGGGTACATGATACAAATATATACCACCTGGTATATATTTGTGGCTTAATCTATTGGTTAACTAGTCATCATTCATTCACTACTCCTCACCCATTGATAAATCTCAGTTTTATTAGGGTGACAGTTGTGTTCAGCTCCAAGTGATAGTCAATAACTTTAGTCAAACATGACAGTTCCATTATTCCTTGAAAGAAAAGAGTTGGCAACACAGATTTACTTTGATCAATGTGGAAATCTTCAGGAGCTTCTTTCAAACTTTTTGCTTTATATGCTAGATAGAAATAAAGCTAGATGGACAGAGGTAGCTGTTCTGTTATGAATCTTTAATGCTTTTTTTAAAAAAATGTTTGAATGTATATGTAAGGTCTGGAGCAGTAATGTGTATTTTGTATCATGAGGCAATTAACATGTGAGTGGAAAGACAATATGATAGAAAATTGTGGGGGAAAAAAGAAATCCTGGGAACCATACGCATCATTAAGTATTTGTACCACAACCAGGAAAACCTATCTCTAGACTCATAAAAAATAACCCCTTTGCCAGGTGTGGTGGCAGACACCTTTAATCCTAGCACTTGGGAGGCAGAGGCAGGTGGATCTCTGTGAGTTCAAGGCCAGTCTGTTCTACAGAGTTAGTTCCAGGACAGCTGGAGCTACAGGGAGACCCTGTCTCAAAAAGACCAAAAAAATAATAATAATAAATAAAAAATCAATGAATATAATAAGGCTTACAATTAACA
>VZQC01004157.1:476079-505542 GCA_009823505.1 Rhizomys pruinosus | reverse complement strand
GATAGGTTTTGCATGAAGGATGCTTGTACTCATGGATTATCACTTATAGCTAAAAATGAAAAAAAAAAAAAACTGAGAGAAAGATGCAGGACAGTTATGGCAGAATGCATGATCTGGGATGGGGTGGGGGTGGGGGGGAGGGAAAGGGAAATAAGCCTGAACTGTATTGGAAAAAATGTATGAAATGCACAAAGCATCAATAAAAACTAATTTAATTAGAAAAAAAAAACTTTAAGCACATAGAAACCAAAATAAACAAAAGCTTTGAAGTTTTTTAGATTCTTACAGGTACTCCCACACCTAGACCCAAAAGTGTTATTTTCTTTAATAAAGTAATTAATGATCTAAAAAAAAAAACTGCATTTCTGTTTCTATAGAATCCTTTATCCCTGGAGCTGTTTAATGTCCAAGCAGGCAAATTAAATGCTGTTCCATCTATACTCGTTTGTGGTGGAGTTTTCTCATTAAGTCCTATCTTGGAGCTCAGGAACAAAGAATGGAAAACATACTGTCACCTTTGCTGCCACTCTCCATAATAGTGGATCTTCAAATCTCCAAAGCTGATGTGGGAAGACAGAAGAGGCAGAAAGGAACCTCAGTGATGCAAGTGCTCTGAAGAAATTATCTTCTTTGTCAAGAACTCCTGTCCCCTCAGCTGAAATGACTATATTATATACTTACCTACTCTGACACCTTTAGAGAACTATTCATGAAAATGGTTTTTGATGAACAATACCTAAAAAATTGCAACATTTCAAAGCTCAATAGCTCTTTATCCTAGAAAGTTCAGCTGAAAGGGTTTCTTTTGTTATGCTCTTTGACTTCTGTCTGTGAGATTGATGGGAGCTCAGAAGATCAGACGTAGGGGAGGGAAGGTTATAAGTCTAAACCTCCTTACTTAGATTTTTGTTCCTTTGCCCCATTACCCTAAAATAAGGATATGGTAAGCAGTGTGATACAGAGCTGGCTTGGTTATAAATGATATCTTCTGTATGTGAGAAATAAAGCTTAGAGCTATTGAAGGGCAGGAGAGGGAAAAGGAAGAGGGTAAACATTATTGAAACAATAGAACCTGAAGATTTGTCCTTTTATTACCCTATGCAATTGATTTAATCTGTCTGACTTGTCTTCATCTGTAAATGACATTTTTGACCTAGTAACTATTCTTGACTTTTCCGGGTGGTAACAACAGCTAATAATGGCTTTGGAGGGAATCCAACTTTGTGTCATATCCAAAACAATATTGTTTTATTGACATTGCATTTTCCAGTAGTGTAAAAGAAAACAAGTTAACAAATGTGGTGTTTCTGTCTTTTTAAAAAAATATTTTATTTATTATCTTTATTTTTTGTGAGTGTATTGCCTGCATGTATGTAGGTGCGCACGTGTCATGCAGTACACATGGAAGGCAGAAAAGGGTATTGCATTCCCCTGAAACTGGAGTTAAGGACAGTTGTTAGCTGCCATGTGGGTGCTGGGAACTGAACCTAGGTCCTCTGCAAGAGCAGCTAGTGTTCTTAACCACTGAACTAGCTCTCCAGCCCCTTAAGCTTCTATCTTAGTGGCCTTTAGTCATAATGAGCAAAAGCACTGCTGTGGCTGCTTTCAGGTTTTCATTTTATGCCTAGGGGAAGGAAAAACAAATAGAAAACTTCAGGAGAAGCTTTTTTTATGGTTGAAAGGGAAAAAAGTAAGCTGAAACTTAGGACCAAGAAACTTCCCAAAGGGGCTAGAAAGCGATTATGGGCCCTGGCTGCTCTTCCAGAAGACCTGAGTTCAGTTCAGTTCCTAGCGTCCCCATAGTGGATAATAACCATTCTATCCAGTTCCAGGGGATCCAATGTCCTCTTTTGACCTTGACATGCATTGCTCGATATGGATTCACTTACATATATGCAGCCAATACACTCATGCACATACAACAAAAATAATAAATAAAATTTATTTTAAATACTTTTAAAGAAACTTCCCAAACATGGCTTCTTGAATGTGAACTTTGACAAATACCAAATGGTTGGGTACCATTGATTAAGGAAGCAGAGCAGGTCCTCAGAAAGGTAAAACTAAGGACTAGGAAAATATAACCAGTTCTAGACAAAGGCTTCTTGTGTAAATATTTATGGAACCCTAGTACGGCTCACTAGGAGAAAATCAGTGAGAAGAAAAGAATAAAATTCCTACCACCATGGAGATTTAGCAGGATAGTCTGAGAACATTTATAGCCCACTTCGTATTTTATTTCCTCAAATAGTTTCACTTTGCTAATCTCCAGAAAGTACATTGTTTGAACAAGGCTCTCTTTACAAAGATATAACAGTATTAAGTGAACAGATTGCCTCATTTAATGTTACTCAGGGCAAGTTTAACAGGAAAGGAAACCCATTCACAGTTGCCAATGGTCAACTGAAGGCACTTTTTAGAATTTCAAGGATATGTATACAAAAACAAATGGACAACTACAATAACACATAATTACATGGACAGTTTTGAAAAAATGGAGGCCCCAAAGATAAACCAAAGGTTTTTTATTTTTTATTTTTTGAGGGTAAAAGGAGAGCCAAACACATTTTAAAAATCCACTTATGATGCTGGGACACATACACAACTTCACAAGGGTTTGCATTGCAAATCTAGTGCTATTTAGTATTGCAAATTGCAATGGCATTCAGGAAAGGAACACAGGTTAATATTGTGTGGTTCACATATCGTGACTGGATTTATACTTGGTCAGACTACTCTTAATCATAAGCTTAATTCTAGGTACCCTCCCAATAAACTTGCTTCATTAGTTGTCCTGCAGAAGTATGCTTCTCCATGATAATGCAGAATAAAAGGTATAGGTACATTAAGTGTAAACAGTTATGAAAATGTACTTATAAATTAACTCTCCCAATTTATTCTATGAATGAATAATTAAGGCAGAATTTATCTATGTGCATGAATATGACTAAGAGAATTTGTGTGTATATATTATATAAATATATATGTGTGTATATATATATATATATATATATATATATATATGCTAGACTTTTACAGTACATTGGGATCCAAAGGAATTAAATGTCTAAGTTCACTCATAAGAATTTTTATAGGGGTAGACAACTGGTCAAACACAGAGAATAAGTGACTGGGAGGTAGTCTTTATAAGACTTATGTAGTTAATAATTGAGTTACACATTTAAGATTTGTATATTTTATATATGTAAATTTTACCTGAATTTTAAACAAGTAAAAACAAGTCATAGCATTGGACAGCATATCGATCAAATAGTAAAAACAAATAGGCTGTCTATTAATAAATTTTGTCTAAATACCAGAGTCCTTTGGCTGTTAAGTAGAAGGCTCCTTCACTAGCTGTCCTGATGAAGAGACTTCCTACAGATTTGTATGAGAGAGCAAAAGCTGTGTTCCCACGCGGATAGATTTCATTAAAATATGCATCACCTATGAGCTAACATAGCCCCAGGCCAAGGCTCAGTGACCAACCCAAGAAAGTAGGAATTCATTTCCTTTATCCTTCTGTCTCTTGTGCAGGGTATAACCTTGGAACCACTCAGGGCCTGCCCTGGCTATGTGCCCTGGCAGAGCTCAGGGGACCTGGGGGCAGTCATGTCTGAGAAGGAAGTATTGCTTGTGCCTAGACGGTCACTAAGCTGCACGTAGTGCTCTTTCTTGGTGACACTAGTCTCTGTCTCTTTTCACTTTCTACAAGCCTGTTTTCTTCTTTGTGGCTGAAGCTGACCTCTCAACACACCATAGTACACATGTGTATGCCATACACATCTGTAATATGTCTTTCAGTTTTAGCTACAATGAAGCATCAACTAGTGCTTCCCACCTAGGATTCTTTGACTAGGATTTGCACTCTATTTCAGAAGCCATTGCAGGTATTGGTCAAAGCTCATTTCTCAGCTTCGAGCCTATTTAACTAGTACACAAATACCTTTTGTATGAAAGCAACATGGGATCATAGGAAGCATTCATAAAATGCTCAGCGTTTTCTAAATATACTGTTATCTCAAAAATATCTAACAGTTATTTCAACAAATGCAGATAGATATTGTTTCCTTTTCAGTTTGGTCCATTTTGTGAAACAAGTGCAAGAGATGACTAGAGAAAGTTTAAATCATCAGATGAAGACACTCTTTTTTTAACTTATTTATTTATTTATTTATTTATTTATTTATATGAATGTACTGTCTGCATGTAGGTTTGTACACCTGTGTCATGCAATGCCGCGGAGGTCAGAAGAGGGTGTCGGATTCCCCTGGAACTGGAGTTGCAGACGGTTCTCAGCCGCCATGTGGGCGCTGGGGATCAAACCCCGGTCCTCTGCAAGAGCAGTCGGTGCTCTTAAGCTCTAGGCCATCTCTCCAGCACTACACTCTTTATTTTTAAAAGGAATGGAGGCAAGGCAGAGATGGCTCAGTGAGTAAAGGTACTTGCTGCCAAACCTGGTATCCTGAGTTTGATCCCCAGGACCGACATGACAGAGGCAAAGAACTGACTCTCACTTCACAATTGAGCTGTGGCACTTGTGTGACTACACACACACACACACACACACACACATACACACACACTAAAAAGGAACAGTTTTTAAAGAGTTGGTGGAATGAGATGGCTTCTTCTTAACATCCCTCTATGACTTATATTGCACTTTCTAATGGAATTCAATTAAAGGCTCTCCCAATAAGAAAGGGCATTTCCAGGAATTGGTCTAGATTAGGCCTGGTTTTCAACAGAGTAATATTGCACTCAATTTGGGTGAGAAAAATGTCTTGGAAAAAGACAGACTATATGCACTCATAAGGTAAAAAGAAAAATTCAAATCTAAGTATTTTTTCTATACAAGTAAGATTGTGGGATTTGCTTTTTCTTTTGAAGCAGGATCTCATATGGCCCAAGATAGCCTTGGATTTATTAGGTTTCGAAGGATGACCTGGAACTTCTGATCCTCCTGCATCCACCTCCCCAGTGCTGGGATTACAGGAGTGCGCTACCATGTCTAGTTTCTTCATTGCTGGGGCTAGGGCTAGAACCCAGGTTACTGTGCATGCCAGGCAAGCTTTTTATCAGCTGAGCTTTGTCTATACATCCACAGTGTTGATCAGATTGTGTTGAAAGATAATTACCAGTGCCTTTGTAGATTTAGGCATTGTATTTACTCTGTACACATTTAAGTATAAAAATTGGATGAGGGAGCTCATGATAATGGAAGAGAGACGTTTGGATATTTGTTCATAAAATATATTTTAATGTTTTAACACACCTCTCATGTTGATTTTGTTCTTATTCCAATTCACAATCTAATTTAAAAGTGTAAGGAAACATTAGGCATCTATTATATATTCATACACTTGCTAACTGACTATTCTACTGTACTGTTTGGGATCTACTTACAAAGAGTATGAAATGAAGACTTACACATCTGTAGTTGGAGACTACATTAATTAAGTATGGGTGTTTGGGCAAATTATTTTGCTGTCTGGATTTCAGTTTTCTCATCAATGAAGTGAAGACATTGAAGGACCTTAAAAGGTCTTTTCTTATTCTCAGTTCTAGGAGTTTATCACTCTCAAAGAGGTTGATCTACATCAGAGTTTGTTCTGGTATCATGGAGCCTTGGTTTCTAGTTCCCACTGTCCCCATACATTGTCCTAAGTCTTACATTTCTTTCAATTATGTGGTTTCCTAGTATTCTGCTAATAATTTCCCCTTAAATTTTAATTAAAAATTAATATATAACTCCAATAATTTTTAAAAATCTCATATATCATTTACCCATATTTTATTAATTTTTATACATTCGCTTTAACTTTGTATTTACAGAAAAGAGGCATTCCAGAATAAATTGTAGATTATAATATTTCTTTGCTTAGAAATACATCAGTGTGTGTGTGTATATATATATATATATATATATATATATATCATACAAACTTTCTTGCCTAACTACAGTGCAAATATCAAAATAAGAAAACTTAATATTGATATAAAACCAATAAACCCGTCTCTAAATATTTATATTTAATCCCAATAATGTTCCTTAAAATTATTTCATTTTCTGCCACAGGAGCCAATCCAGAATTAGCCACATATTGAATTTAATTGTCATGTCCCCTTCCACTTCATTAATATGGAAAATATTTTAAACCTACTGTTTTTGTCCCCTTGTCTTTAAATTTTTTGAAGATTATGGGCTGTTGATATAATAATTTGAAAGCTACTCATGATGAGTTTCAACTTGTGCATGTGGCCAGAAAGACCCTAGAAAAAAGGTACTATTGGTTGAGATTGTGACTAGGCTACAGCTTTCACTGCTGTAGGTTTTTCTCATACTGGTGCAACAGTAAGGTGTTTCACTGCTTAAGCTTGGCTCCTTCCCAACTGGGAAGGTCCAGAAGTAAGAAGTTTGAGCCAAAGATGACTAGCCAACAAGTTCAATGTATTATGGATGTCAGATAAATCAGGAAAGTCAGTGGAGGAGTAGACAGGTAGGTGCAGGAAGACAGAGTCCACAAGATAGAAATCAGTGTGCACCAATCAACAAGGATCATAAGCTCTGATTTCAGGGCAGGGGTTGTAGGCTCACTGCCCAGTGTTATAGGGCAGGGGTTGTAGGCTCACTGCCCAGTGTTATATAGCTAATGGGTGGAGTTTGCTCTAAGCCCATGGGCATTAGTCACAGGTTTTAATGGTATGCAGAAGTAAGGCATTCCTGACTATAGGACAGTCTGAGAAACAAGTCCTATCTCACATGCCTCATACTTGGCATCAAGTTGTTTCCTCCTTCCTCCAAACCAGTGTTACACAAATTGTGACATGTAGGCCAATTTCCTAGCAATGTTGTCAAAGTTCAGCATCTAGCTCAACAGGCCTGCTGTGTAGCTCAGGATTAGCATTTCTAACAAGTCTGTGGATGATGTCAGTGAGGCCTGTTTAGATCATCCTTTAACTTTCAAACCTGTAGAACACTATTTAGGGTTATGACAGAGTCCATATAACAGTAGAGTCAACATTGTTAGGAGAGTCCCCTCTACACCAGCACATATATATATATATATATATATATATATATTATATAATATGCTTTTCTGAATTGGTCAAATCGAACTCAGTTCACTGAACCCCCTACTAAGCCATTCAAATACAAAAGGTAATTCCACTAATTTCTAGGGATAGGAAAAGAGGAGACACAAGTGGCATGTTGCAAGGCCAGAAATAAAGCTCCATAAATGTTAAGTAATGAATAATGGCTTTCTTTTTAAAACTCCCAAGAAATCTCCCTTTGATAACTTTGAGTATGTGTGTGTCCTAGGAAAGGGTAGCTCCCCAAGGCAAGAGAAGTCATCTTTGCCTCCATCCTCACTTTTTCTGTGGAAAATTATAGTCTACCTACAAAACATAACAAACCTGGCGACTCAGGATAATTTCCTCTTAGCAAGCACCTCTAAATAGGCCCATCACAGGCTTCCCATAATACTCCCAGATTGTCTGTGATGAGCAACAATCACCATCTTTCGTTTGAGTCTCACGGCTATGAGATCAACCCATGCAGACTGAGACTGAAAAAAAAATACTCCCAGATGTTCCAAAGCTGAGAAGGTTAGAAATAAAGTAACAAGGGCATTACACACAGGAAACAAGAACCTGCTTATTTTTAATGATTCACGTTTCTGGCAAATTCTTTAAAATCAGTGCCTTTTGTAAGGCTCTGTTTTGAAAAACGAAAAACTGTTCTGTATTACACCTCTGTGACAGGTAAATTCAGGGCACAGCAGCAGAAACATTATAGGAAAAGACATCCTAGCAATGCAGCAAATTGTTACATTGCCTTCAATTAAAGGGAAAGTATCTTTAACTCTTCAAAACAAAATGTTTTACTCCAGCAGAGGGAGCCTCTGAAACAGCCAAGAACCCCAACCCCAAAAATTTGGTGCTGGAGATGATAGCCTAGCTGTTAAGAGACCCGACGTCTTGCAGCGTGACCTGTGGTTCGATCCCCAGCACCCCACATGGCGGCTAAGAGAACCGTACTTGTAACTCCAATTCCAGGAGGAACTCCAGTACCAGGGGAATCCAACACCCTCTTCTGACCTCCATGGCATTGCATGACACGGGTGCACAGACCTGCATGCAGACAGTACATTCATACACATACAAAAATAAATAAATAAATAAATAAATAAATAAATAAATAAATAAATAAATAAAAGAATTAAGGGTATTTTACAAAAACAAAAATAATACAAACCAAAACAAAGCCAAAAAACCCCCATAACAACTACAGAAAACAACAGTAAAATGTTATGGTTTGTTGAAGTATAAAAGCTTAACAATGATCTTGAAATAATGATTTCAGATGATCAATATTTGCTTAGGGAGCAAACAGCTTATTCCTTTAGTCAGGAAGCCATTGTCTGGATTACTTTTCATCTCATCAACATCAGGAAATGCAAGCATTAAATCGCAGTTCTATATTCTGGGAAGGAAACAGAGTAAATAATCATGCTTGGTGATAGAGACCTATTTTTCATTAAGGGTCTCGGAAAGCAGATGGTGGTATGATTAAGGTTCACAAAAACCCAAGGAAAAATGTTCAGTATAACCTTGATGTTATTAAAGTTTTGCGAACCTAGAAACTTTCTTAGGTTCACATACATAGAAAGGGGGAGAGGTCAGATAATTATTCAGTGTTTTTATTCTACCTTGATAGAATTGTAAACCCACATCTTTGTCTCTTATCATTGAGTCCCTTTGTAGCTAAAGCATGTATTTGTCTCCAATTGATGTTCTCAATCATGTGAATTGCTTTATTGAAAGCATGTTAGTGATACAAGCAGAAACTTGGAAATGGCTTGCATAACTTGTATTTTATGAAACACAAGGTGTTCAGCTGAACCCTACCCACAACCCAACCTGAAGCAGAGCATGATTTCCTGACTAATAAGAAGTCAGTCTTTTTGTGGTAAACCACTGAGATGTGGAATTGTTTTTAAGAAGCAAATTTTGACTAATAAAACAGTTCTTTGAATAGCTCCAGTTTGTAGATGTGAATACTGAGGAGCTAAGAGTATTTTTCTCAAACAGGACATGGAAGTTCCTTGGAAACCCAGCAAACCTATCCTAATACTTCACTGGACAGAACTGTGTGGTATGGCTACCCATAGTGTTAAAAAAAAGAAGCCAGAAAAGAATTTCATACTGTAAGCTTCTACTGTAGAAGTTAAGATCCATCACCACAGGAATAAATGGAGGTAATGTGTACTTGTAGTAAGCATTCCATAGTGACTGCCTTTCCAGTGCTATCAGGTTCCTGTGTTGATGTCATGTTCTATCATAGGTAGTCAGAAGTAACTTGTAAGTCTCTTCAACCTGAGGAAAGTATAGTGCTGTTCTTTGCCCTCTGGAATGTTTGCATTTTGCCAGAAGAAAAATAGAATCCAAGTAAGGATGGTACAAGAGGAAACCAAATACACACGGAGCCAATCTAAATCCACAAGAGTTGCCCTATGACTGAGGAAGAATAAATGTTTCTTGTTGTAAACCATTGATATTTAGGGATGCTTATTAAGTATTTAACATAGCTAATAGTGGTATTTTGAAGTTCATTCAGTATGACACGATTATTAATTACACATGTCAAAGAAATGGTGCTGACTACTGCCCATTTGTAACCACTCATAGGCACTATATTGTAACTATTAGAATGAAAGAGGTATTCAAAGAGATTACTATACAGTTCTCTGTTCCCAGTGCCTCCAGTCTTCACGGTATACAACTGTGGGTTTTCCTCTACATAAAGGCAGTTGAAAGGAGGTCAACTCTCATATGGGAAGGCAGGGTATGCGGAAAGGTGGTGAATGTGAACCTTAAACATATGTCGGCATTTCCCTATGCTCTTGAGTGTGGATAAGAAGAAGCAGTAGAGATGAGGACCAAAACTGAGTCCCTGAACACCACAGTCACTTCTATCATTGTTGTTCAACTGCTGCTGTTTCAGGAAAGAGCAGGAGGCTTCCATATTCCTCACAAAAGCCAGGTCAAAGAATATTCTGAAAGGAAGCCAGAATGAGGAACAAAGAAAATAAAGAAAATGCCAGAAATGTGCTACTCAGTACATTTTGGCCACAGCTGGTACTAAATAAATGTATGAGACACTATGTGTATAATGGATGATAAATGCAACTTGGCTATCATTCTTTTGGAATGCAAAGCAAGAAGTTAAAAGGTATTATTTTTACAATAATTTATTAAAAGAAAATAATTTCCAGGTAGATAAAAATTTAAACAACCAAAGAGTAATTATGAAAGTTGCAGAAGAAAGCACAGATGAGCGATTTTATATGCGTTGAGACATATATAACATATTAATATTTAAATTTTATGAACTAATTACAAAAATACCAACAATATAATGAAATAAATGGAAACAGATGTAGGAAGGTAACAATGCACATAATATTATGCAAAAGACTTAAAACATATGCAATGATTACTTTCATTATTAGAAAAATGCAATTAGAGCCAGCCGTAGTGGCACGTGCCTTTAATCCCAGCACTGGGGAGGCAGAGGTAGGTCGATCTCTGTGAGTTCAAGGCCAGCCTGGTCTACATAGTAAGTTCTAGGGCAGCTGGGGCTACAAAGAGATCCTGTCTCAAAAATACCAAAAAAAAAAAAAAAAGAAAAATGCAAATTAAAATAAGATACCATTTGTAATCTAGCAGAAATTAGGCAAGTGAAATTGACAGCATAGCTAACTAGTGGAAACACAGGAACTTTGATATCTGTTGAGGAAGAATGCAAAGATGTGCTGCCTCTTTTGGAGGTAATTTGGCAACACTGATAAAAAAAAGTCCTAAACCATTCCAATGAAAAGTTTTTCAGATGTACAAACACAATTCTCTAATTCACTACAGTGTTGTGTATCATGGTATGAATAGAAACTTAGAAGTCTTATACAGTATTCACTAAATGAATTTTAATGCATCCATGTACAACAAAATAACTGTTCAGTCACAAAGGGAATAAAGTAAACCTTTATGTGTGGTTATGTAAACTTCCCTAAATAAACAGTGCACATGTAGTATACACAGCATGTTCTCCTTCCTCAAATGCATGTTTGTGGATACTTTTAGAATTTACCAGGGAAGATTCAGAAGAAGCTGGTAAAATATGTTACCTATAGGAATATAGGAATGTGAACTGGAGACAAGGTGAGAGGAAGCCTCATTGTAGATCCTTCAATACATCTGGATTTGTTTCTGTGGTTTTCTTTTTGTTGTTTTTCTTTTACCAAATGCATGCAATCCTTTCAGAAAAAAAATATACAGCTAACAATATCAAATCATAAGCTGGGCATGATGAAACATGGCTTTAATATTAGCACTTGGGAGGTAGATGCAAGTCAGTTCAAGGCCAGCCTGGCCTACATAGTGAGTTTCAAGTCAGCCAGGGCTACATTGTGAGACTGTGTCTAAAAAAATAACATAAACTAAACACTGAGCAATGTAAAAGATGTGCAGAAAACAGAAATGAAAACTAGCATTCTTTCTATTATTGTTTAAAAAATCAATGGTTTCAAAAGAATAATGATTTTTTTTAACCATGATTAGACTGTAAGGTTGAATCTTTAAGGACTACTGAATTTCACTCAGTAGACAGAGAATGACCAGAAAAGAAAGCAAATGGCAGTTTTTTTTCAGTTATTAAGGGAAGTGGTGTTATTTACATAACTCTGAGAACACAGAAAAGATAACGTCTGCATCATCTTCATGACTCATCTTCTATTGTAGAGAGACTGAAGCTGGAGACCCTCAATTTACACCTGTGGTATGACTAGTCCAGAACAATTAAAGTGTTCCTCAGGCACTGAGTCATAATGAAATATCAAAATAATCACTTCCTGTTGAATGAGAAAAAAATAAATAAACCCAGAACACTCATGCTATCCTTGAGTAGAATGAAACACACTGGGCTTTTGCAGGGGGGTGAATGCAGAGCTGACACATTATCAGACAATTGAACTGTGCTTGCTTGAAGAAATTGCACTCAGTGCAAATGACTGCCTGTCAAAAATGGAACATTTCAGGGCTTGGGAGATTATTCAAGCATGGAGACCTCAGTTCAATTCCCAGGACCCAAGAAAAAAAAAAGGAGTCTGTGTGTGATGGTGCCTGCTTATATGCCAGCACTGGACAGATAGAGACAGGTGGGATCCCTGGAGACTGCTGGCCAGCTACCCTGCCTATTTGGTGAGAACCGGCCCAGTAAGAGACCATCTCAATGTGGTGGCACCTGAAGAATAACACTTGAAGTTGTCCTCGTCTCCATAAATTTGGAGAGAGAGAGAGAGAGAGAGAGAGAGAGAGAGAGAGAGAGAGAGAGAGATAGAAATTAAAAAACTGTTTCTCAGAACTTTTATAGTCTTGAAAAGAACTAAGGAGAAGCAGTCTAGTTGATGGAATATGGCCTTTCCTCATGGGAATGTACAGTTGCATCTGGGGCAACATTAGGTTTTAATCCCATGTATTGCCAAAGGCAAACAGTATATATAGTTAGGGAAGGGACAGATGGAAGGCCACGGACAGGATTTGTAACAAACTGTGCCTGAAATTAAGGGTGTCCATGTTGGTAAAATAGTATGAGCAAAAGCCTGTAGGTAGGCTACAAGTAAATTAAACAGGTAGACGTGAATGGAATAGCACACCAAGTTGTAAAGAAGAGGGGAGAAAGGTTGAGGTTTAATGAAAAAAAAAAACTTTCTAGTGTGCAGTGCTTTTTTTTGTACTGAAAATATCGATTCCAAGTCAGGCGTGGTGGTACACAGCTTTAATCTCAGTACTCCTGAAGCAGTGCTTCGATCTCAAAGCTAGCCTGGTCTACATATCAAGTTCCAGAGCAGCTGGGGATACAGGGAGAACCTTTCTCCAAAAAACTTGTGATTCCAGAAAATGCCAAGTGGGAGAGTATAATTTTTCCTGCTTTGAGGCTCTTAGGAAAAGAAGAAGCTGAGAATTTGGCAATAAAACACATGCTAAAGAGGAGGAGAAGCTTTAAAAATGGAGAGAGGAAAGGCCAGCCTGGTCTACAGAGTGAGTTCCAGGACAGCTGGGGCTACAGACAGACCCTGTCTCGAAAAAGACAAAAAGAAAATGGAGAGAGGAAAAGGAGTCTCCTTAGGCCTCAGAACTGTAAACTGTCTTCAGGTGATGCCTAAGAAAGATGCAACAGGAGTTAAAGGTGGGTGCTGTGGCCTAAGCCACAGGGTATACACCACCCATTCAAGTGCAAAGGAGCAGGGAATGAGTTGAGTCAAAACTACCACCCTAGATTTTCCTGGCCAGCTTGCCCCATGCCTTTACATCCTTGCAGTATGGTGGTTATGAAGGTGGACCACCTGGAGTCAAAGTCAACTATTTTGTGTCATAAACCATAAAACCAGAAAGACTGAGCATTTGAATTTAGAACTAGACCTGATCCCTGGTTTTCTTTTAATAGCTAAATGTTCTCTGCAACAAAACAAATCATTTAATTGAAATAGCAGTGAAGAAAGACATAATTCTCCAGTGAGCTGAAGGGAACTGGAAAAAATATTACTAATTTAAGATGGCAAAATGTTATCAATACTCTATTTAGAATGCTGCTTTTAATGTTCTATTTCAGTAAATGTGAAAATATTTGTAATGGGTTGCCATTGATCTACCAACACTTAGTTTACCATAAAAGTCACCTTCAATTTGAATTTTCCTTAGCAAAAGGGTTTTCTGGAACATAATGCTTGTAGCCACAGAAAGCCTACAGAATGAGTACCCTTCTCAATCACCAAAATGTCTTGAAGTTGTATTTCAAGTAACACTATCAGTGTGTTTTCAGATGCCGTATCAAGCTCTGTGCAGAATCTGAAAAATAATCATCAAAATGCATGATGTCAAGGCACAAATAATGGAACAAAAGGGTCATGGCTGTACAAATATCACAGACTTCCCATGGAGCAAATTAATGACAGCAGGACAAGAGAGATATTCAAATCCAGCTTGGTACAAACTGGAAAAGATGAAATTTATATGAAGAGTTTCTTAGTTTGCATGTAGATTATTAGAAAGGGAAGCTATCAATGTGTTAGAAGCAACACCATAATCTGTAGAGACCTATATAGAAATGCTTGAGTCTACTGTTACTTCCCCACCTCATTGGGTTATTAGGGAGAAGCCAGAAATTCATTCTGGATACACTGTCTCATTACTAAATACAAATGGCTCCCACTTCTGGACTGAAAATCAAGGAAAAGTAGCTGAACTTTCAGTTCAGACCATGATCTCATGTTTAATCATATAGTCTTCTCTACATTTTTAAGTTCTCTGCAGCCTTGCGGAGTAAGACAGCCATAGGAGTACTAGACAGGCTCTAGAAGTGGGATACCAAAAGTTAAGAATTGCATAGTGTGTGCCGGGCGTGGTGGCGTACGCCTTTAATCCTAGCACTTGGGAGGCAGAGGCAGGCGGATCTTTGTGAGTTCAAGGCCAGCCTGGACTACAGAGTGAGTTTCAGGGCAGCTGGGGCTACAGGGAGACCCTGTCTTGCAAAGACCCCCCCACACAAAAAAAAGAATTGCATAGTGCACGGAGAACTTTGTATTGAAAGGGTCACAATACAGGTTCTGCTGGATTTAAGCCTTTGGAACTTCCATGCAACTTGTCTCAGAATGTAACCCATATGGGCACTAGAACTGGTCCCTATTTCCCCAAACCTGATAAATCATTATTTGAAATTCATTGATTTAAGGAGAATTTCATCATCTAACCTTCAAGTGGTACCAGCTATCTTTTCACATCCAAGACTCAAAAATTACCTGTTCTCTCTGGGCTGGAGAGATGGTTCAGCAGTTAAGAGCACTGACTGCTGTTGCAGAAGACCCGGGTTCTATTCCCAGCACCCACATGGCGGCTAAGAACCATCTTTAACTCCAGTTCCAGGGGAATCCAATGCCCTCCTTTGACCTCCTCAGCACTGAATGACACGGGTGCACCAACCTACATGCAGACAGTACACTCGTACGCATAAAAAATAAATAAATTAATTAATTAAAAATAATTACCTGTTCTTTTGTCATGAGCCTCCTGTTACTAGAGACTGCTACACTCTATTCTCCCCTAGAAGTCAACTGAGCATTAGGAAGGTACAATCCACATTAATATTCATCTGGTCAATAATGATGAGCACTTCAGGCACGGCAGTCAAGAAGGGCAATTAGATGAAGGAGAAAACCAGGGCATGTCACCTGATGCTCTTTACTCACCTCCCTGTGGGCTTTCCCATTTTATGCCTTCAAATTTGGGCTCCAGAACTCTCTTATGTCTTGAAGAAAAGAGAAATACGCTTTGGCAGAACATTAAAAGGGAAACCCCACTGTATTTAGGAGTGACAGTGTGAATAATTCCTGTCATGCTACTATGAGGATTCGAAGTCCTAACTAAGGGAGGAAAATTCTCTAAAGAAGAAAAATGAGTAGAGCTTGTTGATAGACTAGAATAAAGGAACGTACAGAGTGGTTGATGCAAGTAAGAATCTAAGCACTCAGAGTGCTGAGTGAGTCTTCTGTACAGCTGTTTCCCATCTCCAGGGAAAACGGGGTAACACAAAGTTCCCACCTAAGGAGAGTAAACAGTCTACCTTTCTGACAACTGAATTCATGTCTGAAAGTAAAACCTACTGCCTGCAGAGACTTCTTTCCCCTTCCTTGATCAAGAACAGATTGTGTCACTAAGAAATAGAATTCATTTAGCAAGTTTTAAAGTTTAGTACTAATGTATGTTTCCAAATTATGAACCTATAACCTAAAATTAAATTGGCTCAGCTAAATTTTAATTCCACATCTGTTACTCTCCTACTCTGCCCCAAATTGTGACTTTTTTAAATAAAATATATTTATTGGTGTTTTGTGTTTCACACATCATTTCCCAGTCCAATTTAGACACACTCCCTTTTCCATGCCCCTCACCCCACCCCATTTCATGCATTCTGCCATACATGTCTTGCATCTTTTTCTCATTCTTTTTCAAGTTTTTCTCTGCAGAGGTTTATTGTTTGGGCAGAGGTTAACTGTTTCAGTCAGTTCTTTGATCCAGTCTTTTTGTCATTGTTGTTCCCTCCCATTTGTATTGCTCCAAAAT
Organism: Rhizomys pruinosus; assembly: GCA_009823505.1. Taxonomy (NCBI): domain Eukaryota; kingdom Metazoa; phylum Chordata; class Mammalia; order Rodentia; family Spalacidae; genus Rhizomys; species Rhizomys pruinosus. Next base: position 489,363 of record VZQC01004157.1, on the reverse strand, counting down.
ATGCCTATATGTCACATAAATAAAATTAAAAAATAAAAAAAGAAATGTAGCATTAACTTTTCTCAGCTTGCCTTTCAACTGTGGATTTGATGCTATCATCCACAAATGAGGGATACCATTTGCCATTTGTTTTTCTGGGACTGTGTTACTTCATTTAGCACAATGGCTTCAAGTTATATCCATTTACCTACAAAGTTCATGATGTCATCTTTCTTTACCACCGCATAGAATTACATTGTGTAGATGTACCACATTTTCTCTATCCACTCCTCCGTTAAGGGACATTTGGGTTGCTTCCAACTCTTTGCTATTGTGAAGAGAGCTGCAATAAACATAGATGTGCATGTATCTCTGCAACAGGATGAGTCTTGTGGGTATATACCCAGGAGTGGTATGACTGTGTCAGGTTGTAGGCTCATTTTCAGTTTCTTGAGAGTTCTTCACACTGCTTTCCATAGGAGTTGCATACGTTTGCATTCCCACCAGCAGTGGATGAGTGTTCCCCTTTCCCCACAACCTCTCCAGCATTTGGTATCCTTTCTTTTCTGGATAATAGCTAGTCTTACTGGAGTAAGATGAAATCTTAAGGTGGTTTTAATTTGCATTTCCTTAATTATTAGTGATGTTAACACGTTAAAGATGTTTCTCAATCATCTTTACTTCTTCATTTGGGAAGTCACTATTCAGCTCTTTATTGCATCTTTTGAGTAGGTCATTTGTTTTCTTCCTCCTTTGTTTTCTAAGTAGTTTATATACTTTGGATCTTAATGCTCTATCAGATATATCACTGGTGAAGGTTTCCTCCCACTCTGTGGGTTTTCTCTTCACATCATTGATTGTTTCATTTGCTGTACAGAAACTCTTGAGTTTAATAAGGTCCCATTTTTCAATTGTTGACCTTATTGTTTACACAGCTGCTGTCTGATTTAGAAAGTCTTTTCCTATACCTATGCCTTGTAGGTTACTACCAATATTTTCTTCTATCATTTTCAGAGTTTCATGTTTCACATTAAGATCTTTGATCCGTTTGGAGTTGATTTTTGTACATGGTGAAAGGTAGAGGTTTAGTTTTTTTCTTCTACAAGTGGTGATCCAGTTATGCCAACACCATTTGTTGAAGATGTTGTCTTTCCTCCATTAAGTCTTCTTGGCACCTTTGTTGAGTATGAGGTGGCTGAAATTGGGTATGCTCAGGTTTGGATCTTCAATTTTGTTCCACAGATCTACAGGCCTGTTTTTGTGCCAATACCAGGTTGTTCTTATGACTATAGCCCTGAAATATAGTTTGAAGTCTGGTATGGCAATCCCCACTGTATTGCTCTTTTAGCTCAGGGTTGCTTTGGCTATCTGGGGTCTTTTGTTTCTCCATATGAACTTTAGGATATTTTTTCTAGGTCTGTGAAGAAGTTTGTGGGTATTCTAATTGGGATTCAATTGAATCTGTATATTACCTTGGGTAGGATGGTCATTTTGACTATATTGATTCTTCTAATCCATGAACATGGGAGGTTTTGCTATCTTATAGTATCTTCCTCAATCTCCTTCTTGAGGGATTTAAATTTTTCTTTGTAGAGATTTTTGGTGAGTTTGGTCAGATTTGTTGCTAGATAACTTATTTTTTGGAGGCTATTGTGAGTGGGAAAGTCTCCTTGTATTCCTTCTCCAATTGCTTGTTATTGGCATAAAGAAAAGCAACCGAAATTTTCTAAGTTAATTTTGTATCCCACCACTTTACTGAAGCTGTTGATGGTTTCTAGAAGTTTTCTGCTGGAGTTTTTGGTGTCTCTTAGGTATACTATCATGCCATCTGTTTGACCTCTTCTTTTCCAATTAGTACTCCTCTGATTTCCTTTTCTTGTCTTATTGATCTTGTGAGCATTTCAAGCACTATATTGAAGAGGAGTAGAGATAGGGGAAGCCTTGCCAGGTTCGTGACTTTAAGGGGAACACTTCTAGTTTTTCCCCATTTAGGATAATGCTGGCTGTGGGTTTATTGCATATGGCTTTAATTGTGCTGAGGAATTTTCCCTCCAGTCCAATTCCCTCCAGGACTTTAAACCTGAACCTTTTCCGCATCGATGGAGATGACTGTATGGTTTTTGTCTTTCAGTCTGTTTATGTGCTTTTTGATGTTTATTGATTTACATATGTTGAACCATCCATGCATCTCTGGTATGAATGCAGCTTGGTCATGGTGGATGATCATTTTGATATGTGTCTGTATGTGGTTTGCAAGTATTTTGTTGAGAATCTTTGCATCTATGTTCGTTAATGAAATGGGTCTATAGTTTTCTTTTTTGGTTGGTCTTTGCCTGGTTTTGGTATTAGAGTGATGTTGCTTCATAGAAGGAATTTGGGAGACTTCCTTCTGTTTCTATCCTCTTGAATAATTTGAGTAGTAGGGGCTGCAGGTCTTCTTTAAATGTCTTATAGAATTCTGCCATGAATCCAACTGGACCTGGGCTTTTTTTAATTGGGAGGTTATTTTAATTACAGTTTCAGTTTCCTCCTTTATTATGGGTCTATTTAAGCTGTCGATCTCTTCTGGGTTAAGTCTTGGTAGATTCCATGATGTCAGGTATTCATCCATTTCTCTTAGGTTTTCAAATTTAGTAGAGTATAGGTTTTTGAAGTATTCCCATAAGATTGTCTGAATCTTTTCAGTATCTGTTGTGATGTTTCCATTTTCATCTCTAATTTGGTTGATTTGGAGTTGCTCTTTCCTTCTTTTAGACAATTGGGGTAGAGGTCTATGTATCTTGTTTAAATTTTCAAAGAACCAGCTCTTGGATTCATTGTTTCTATTTCATTGATTTCTGCTCTAACTTTTGTTATTTCTTCCTGTCTGCTGGATTTAGGATTCATTTGTTGCTGCCTCTCAAGTGTTTTTAGTTGCAATATTAAGTCATTTATTTGTGCTCTTTCTGTTTTCTTAACGTAGGCTATGAATTTCCCTCTCAGGAATGCTTTTAAGGTATCCCACAGGTTTTGCTGTGTGCTGTCATCCCTTTCATTTAGTGCCAGGAATGCTTTTATTTCTTTCTTTATTCCTTCTTTGACCCACTTATTATTCAGTAGTGTGTTGTTTAGTCTCCATGTGTTCTTGTAGTTAGTAGGGCTCTTTCTGGTGTTGATATTAATCTTTATTGCACTGTGATCTGACAAGATACATAGAATTATTTCAATTTTTTTTTTGTATTTGCTGAGGTTTGCTCTGTGTACCAGTATATGGCCGATTTTGGAGAATATTCCATGGGGTGCTGAGTAGAAAGTATATTCTTTGGTGTTTAGGTGGAATATTCAGTATGTGTCTGTTAGGTCCATTTGGTGTATCGTATTGTTCAGTTCAGATGTCTCTCTCTTTGTCCAACTGACCTGTCCAATGGGCTCAGTGGGGGTATTTAAGTCTCCCACTATTAGTGCACTGGGATTGATCTGTGTCTTGAATTCCTTCAGGATTGTGTTTATGAATTTTGGTGCTCCAGTGTTTGTGGTGCATATATATTTATGATTGTGAGATCTTCATAGTTGATTGATCCTTTGATAAGGATATAGTGACCCTCTTCATCTCTTCTGATTAATTTTATTTTGAAATCTATTTTGGGTGATATTAAAATTGCAACTCCTGCTTGCTTTTTGGTGTCATTTGCTTGACATACTTCTTTTCCATCCTTTCACCTTAAGATGGTGTCTGTCCTTGAAAGTGAGGTGTGTTTGTTGTAGTCAGCAGAAAGATGGATTCAGTTTCTTAATCCATTCTCCCAGTCTGTGTCTCTTGATTGGGGAGTTTAGACCATTAATATTTAGGGTTAATATTGAGTGATGTATATTGCTTCCCTTCAGTTTTTTTTTCTGTTTTCATTTTGGATCTGTTTGTATTTCTGTGTTTATACCTTCATTAGTTACTCTCTCTCTTGCTGCTTGGAGATAGCTGCTCCTTTCCTCTGTCTTCTCAAATGTTTTGAGTATTTTCTGGAGGGTTGGATTTCTAGACATGTATTCTTTCATCTTCTTTATATCATGGAATATTTTCCTTTCTCTTTCGATTATAATTGACATTTTTGCTGGGTAGAGTAACCTGGGTTGGCATCTGTAGTTGTTTAGTACTGGAAATACTTTAGTCCAAGCTCTTCTGGCTTTCATCGTTTGCATTGAAAAATCAGCTGTAATTCTAATGGGTTTTCCTTTATATGTAACTTGCTGTTTTTTTCTCTTGTGGCTTTCAGTATTCTGTCATTGTTTTGAGCATCTAGAGTTTTGATTGTGATATAGTGTGGGGAGTTTCTTTCCTGATCTTGTCCATTTGGTGTTCTATGTGCTTCTTGTATTTGTATGGGTGTGTATTTTTCAATTTGGGGAAAATTTCTTATATAATTCTGTTGAAGATCTGGTCCATACCATTTTCCTGGGATTTTTCTCCTTCCTCTATACCTATGATGTGGAGGTTGGGTCTCTTCATGATGTCCCATATTTCCTGATTATTCCACGCCTGTGTTTTTTTAAGAATTTTTCATAGTCTTTGCTTGAGCTCCTCATTTCTTCCCCGTTATCATGGAGGGTTACTATTCTATTTTCTGCTTCATCCATTATGTTACTGAGGCTTTCTCTTGGCCTTTCCTGTTGACTGGATGAGTGCCTGATTTCCTTTTTCATTTAAGCTTGAGATTCCTTTAGCATTTCCATTTCCTTCCAGAGTTGGGTCATTCTCTCCCTTTACATCATTGATTTCTTTGAGTATATCTATGATTGTTCTTTTAAAATATCTGTGTCCTGGGTTACCTCCAGGGAGATCTCATTGTCAGAGTCTTCTATAAGACTGACAGAGTTTGGTGGAGATTTCTTATCTGCTTTTCCCATGTTATTGATTTTTCTTTGTGCTTTTGGTATGTGGCTTTGATTTGTTTTGCTTGTAATCTGATACCAAATTCAGGTGTTTCTTCCTTGTGTTGTAGGCCTATTCCTTTAGTTTGATGGGCCTGGGGCAGAAGTCTCAGTGTAGCTGGCTGCTGCCTCAGTGTCCCTGAAGTTCCAAGCTCCCTTGCAGGGTGGGCCCCTTCTTACAGGGCTTGCGGTGGAAGCTGTGGCCAAATTGTGATTTTTAAATTCCACTTTCTAGTTCTCAGTTTTCATTTACTAATTTTTTCTACCTGCCCTTGCTTGGGCCTAGAAGCTCAGCCCTAGGTATCCCATTTTAATTCTGACTAAAGCTTTTGTCTTTGTAAATTGGGCTTCAACACGAGACTCCAAATGAATAAAAGGCCCCAACGTATATTTTCATTAATTTTTTTTTTGCAGTGCTGAGGATAAAACCAGAGCCTTATGTGTGTGAGGCAATATTCTAACCCTATATGTATAGGAGTTCTTTTGTAAAACCTATCTCATTCAAATCAATCTACTGAGCATTTTATACCCACCCTTCACTTTCCATGCCTTTGTTTATGGTTTTCCTCTTCCTGGCAATGCCCTTATTCTTGATTTCACCCAATATATTGGTTTATTTACCTGTTACTGTGATAAAATACCCTGACAAAAGCAACTGAAGGGAGGAAGTGTTTATTTTGGCTCACAGTTCAAGGGTATAGCACATCACGGTGGGGGATTCCCAGCACAGGAGCTTGAGCCAGCTGATTACACTGCATCTGTAGTCAAGAGGCAGAGATAAATACATGATACCTCATGGATTCCCTTCCCAGGTGATTATTTTGCCCACACAGAGGCCCTTCTCTCAGGTGATTCTAGATGCTGTCAAGAAGACAACACTAACCACCAAATCTGAAGTTTTCATGTATGATATGCTATTGAGGACTTATCCCAAAACCCTGTCACTTAAGAAAACTTGATTCCTATGAACAGTGGGATTCTTTTTATATATAGGGTGACACACTTAGAAGTCATGGATGGTAGAAAGGTTACAGGCCACAGGTAATTATATGTCCTAGTTCTTCTCAATGAGATGCAAGGGAATTTTGTTCAGAGGCTCCTAGAAAAGACTTGTCTCCTTGATAAGCAAGCAGAAGCATTGTTTGTGACCTGACTCTTTGATTCTTGCATTTGAATAGAGTTCAATGAAGTCGTGATACGTAGAGCTGCTGCAGCTATCTTGTGATCATAGTGGAAAAGAAAAGAACTACACAGAAACTGACTCAGAACCTAATTCCTAAATATCTGAATCAGCACTAGAAATAACTTCTCTGCAAGCTACTACATCTGTGAGAAAGAACAACTCTTCTTTTGTTACTCTCAGTCAAGTTTTGGTACAAATGCTCTCTGAGCTGACAACCTTTCCCCATCCTCCAAGAGCCCAGATAAAAAACATTTCACAGACCTCCCACTTGTCAATAGGTTAACTGTCCACTTTCCTCTCCTGTGTTCTTGCATCACATCAGTGTATGTGCCTTATTACATTTGGTTATCCATTTAAAATTTCATATGTTTCTTTTGAATTATAGCCTTTATAAACCAGGCCTTATTGCATTGTTCCTCTGACAGCCATGAGCTTTTAAAAGCACTGTATAATTTTAACGTGCCTACAAATTGCCTTAGCATCCTGTAAAAATGGAGAAACCTGGATTCCAATCATCGAAACTCTGGTTCAGTAGGTTTGAAGTGGGGCCTCAATATGTGAATCTAAAAATTAATTCCTACATAAGTCAAAATATCATATATATGTTTATACCCATCACTGGTGTTGCCCATAGCCTTGGTCAGAGAAGCTTCTTTTTGCCTTGAACAGATGGTCAATGGAGAGACTCATGACTCATGAATGGCTGGTCAAGGAGCTGAGAAGTGAATGTTGAGTGTTGTCATTAAAAAAGGATACCCACAGGACTCCTAAGGCTTAGGGATAGGGGAAGTGCTAATGGGGCCCAGAGGCCTCTCTCCAAGCAGCTGTTTATAGTTTGGTAGCTGCTAGAGGAGGAGTAGTCATTGGCTTCAGTGGTGTAGCTACTGGTAAGTTGCCCAAACCCTACTGAAGAGCTCAACACCCATGCCCATGTGTGTGGGCACGGCTAAACTCAATGGGTCACAAAACCAAAACAAGCACTTAGGAGGCAGAAGCAGGCAAGCCTAGTCTACATAATGAGTTCTCGACAAGCTGAGGCTATGGGAGACCCTGAATAAATAAATAAATAAATAAATAAATAAATAAATAAATAAACAAACAAACCAAAACAAAACAAAAATGCATACAAATTGGATGGGGATTTTTGGAAGGTGGGAAGACTGTTGAAAGTGCGGAAGTGATAAAGGCAAGTGGGAGTTATGGCCAGAATGTATTATATACATGTATGAATTGTCAATGAATAAGGAATAAATTAATTATTTTTTTGTCTTTTTTTAGACAGGGTCTCCCTGTAGCCCCAGGTGGCCTGGAACTCACTATGTAGACCAGGCTGGCTTTGAACTCATAGAAATCCATCTGCCTTTGCCTCCCCAGTCCTGTGATAAAAGGCATGTGCCTCCACACCCAGATAATTACATTTTGAAAAATAAGAAACAGAAAATAAGTTCCCAGATAATGCTGATGTCCTGGTCCAGGAACCATGTTCTGAGGAAACACTGACAAAAGAAACTGTATACTACTTATATTATCTTTATTACATATCACCTTTTATTCTGGCAATTTTCTTCCTGTTTGTACCATATCCCTGGTAATCAGGTGAATTCTTTGAAGGCAGGGACTATATCATATGCTTTTTAGTGCTTTCAGAGTGTCTAGCCCAGTAGCACTTTAAAAAAAAACCCAACTTTTGAATTCTTTCAGTGTTTGGTTTATGTCTCAGTGGTACAAGATGTGCTGAGCATCTACAAGGTCCTAAGTTCCACACTCAGCACCTCACATGCATACAAAACCTTTCCTCAGTAGCTAAATGAATGGATGAATGAATGAATGAGTAAATGAATGACATGACTACAGCAACTAATCTGCAGGTCAGGTTTATTATCTCTAGCAATAAATAAAATGGACCCTACCTCACTAATATTTCTGTAGACAAAATAACACCTTTTTAACAATAGTAAAATCCAACCAAGAGCCTTTTCTTAACACTAGACCTCAGTGAAATGTAGACACACTAGGATTTTACCCCTGATTTCTCTTGCATGAAGTCACATATTTTTATGAGTCACATATTTTATATTACACACTTCATTCCTTCCACTTCTCAGAGCCAAGAACTGCTTCTTAAAATAATCAAATAAGTAAATAAATCTCCTTCCAGGCAAAGGTTCTTTGTCACATATATGCATTATTTGGTTGAAGAACATTTTCCAGATGGGTGGGAGTGAATAGAGAGTTCTTTCGTGAACATTAAAGGTTAAATTGTTTTAGACAACATGAAATTTGATTCTTATTTTGATGGGCCTGGTTTTTCGAAGGTGCCTCAAGGAGGAAAACTGTAATCTGAGGATACAGAGGGGTGTGCGAGACTGAAGTACATACATCTCAGAAATGTAATGAGTGTTAGTCAAGGCCATTGTTGAAAATACTTGCTTTCCTCCTAAAAGTGGAAAATCATCATTCTGCCAATGACATAACCTTAAATAGTGGCATTATTTGTGAACAAATATTGCTTCTATATCTGCTGGTATTGCTGTTCAGACGATTTAACAAGAAATATTCATATCAGCAGGATGCCAGAAATGTGATACTTTTTCAAAAGCAAAGGCAATGAGAAAAGACATACAATAAAAACTTGCTGAAGTGTTTCCTTTTTGTTTCCTCCTAATAACAAGGGTCAAACAACTTGTTTAAGCCATGAAAAGAAACTGGAAAAGATAATGGCTGATGCTAGGCTCATTTCCAAGGTCTAAAAAGTCAAGATGAAAGGTACCTATTACTTGAATTCTATTCATTACATTTCAAACTTTGACTACACAGTAGTAGACTGTTGGTCCCAGTACTGAATGTCTGATGAGTTCGTCTTTCACTAGTCATTTACTGAACACCCAAACAAAAGTTCAGTAATCACTCTGTGCCCCAACTGCAGGAATTGTAAATACAGACAACAACACTGTGTTTTTCCTCTGGGAAGCTAGAGATACCACTATCCTCTTTGAGTCTCATAGTACTTGCCTGAAAATGGGGATAATAATAGAAATTACCTCATAGGGTATGCCCTCAATTCTCAGAATATGGCCCACGAATCTGAAACATCATCTAGGCACTGGTTAGCCATGAGAATTTTGGGCCTTACCATATTCCCACTGAGTCAGGATCTGTATTGCTACAGGATCTTTAGATGGTTTTTACATGCATTTAAATTTGAGATGCACAGAGATAAGGAAGCAAGCCACGAATCCCAATTCTCTTAAGGCTCAGGCATCTGTAAGGCTAGGCATAGATGGCACTAAAACCACTTTGTGCCTCAATTTTTTTGCAAAATTGAGCTAACAAAAACTCAGGTCAGAAGGGTATTGACAGAACTATGCAAATGCAGATATTAATATATTTACAAAGCTTTAAACAAGGCATTTAGGCATTAAACTAGACTGCTGTTATTACAGCAAGGACTGACTGGGTTTTGATCATAGTGAATAAATAACAAAACTAGAATGTGTTGAGTAAAGTTGAGCATGATGGCCCATGCTTGTAATCTAGCCATTGAGAGGCACGAAGATTACATGTTCAAGGCAAGCCTTGGTTAAATAGACCCTGTCTCCAGAAAAGAAAGAAGAAAGAAAGAAAGAAAGAAAGAAAGAAAGAAAGAAAGAAAGAAAGAAAGAAAGAAAGAAAGAATGAAAGAAAGAAAGAAAGAAAGAACTGGGCGTACAGACTAGAAATGAGTGTTGTCAGGAAGATATTACATATAATTAATCTCTCTAGACGGCATGGTAAAACAAGGGGATTCTCAGTATGAAGCCAGCCTGGACTGAATACTGGAGATCCTTTCTCAAAAAAACACTGGATTCTTACTTCATCACATTTGCAACTTAGTGGAGATAATTCTGCTTATATATGGTCTTCATTGTGGAAAAAGAAGTAGCCAAAGCTACTGGCAGTAGTCAAAGCATCTCTGCCACAGCCTGGAATTTGAATGATGACTCAAAATTGTACTTTATCAGTCACATTTTAACTAATAATGGTCTAGGCTTAACAAAATGACTAATATGATGGAAGAAAAAGCCACACTACTTAAGTTCTCCATTTTAAGCAGATCTCATACAGATTACTCTCTGAGATTTATAAAGCTGACAGCATTCAAAAGAGTCCCATCTGGCAAGCTGTGTGGAAACAAATTGGTTCTGCATGGTGGGGCCAATGGGTGGAGTGAAATTCTACACATCTGCAATATTTCCTAGGCTAAGCTGTGTCCTGAAATGGCTCTCAAATTTGGCTAGCCATCAGAATTGCTAGAGAGCTTTTCAAAATTACTGAAACCAGGGTCTTACCCTCAGAGGTGATTAGTTATTTTGGAATAAGGCCTTGGCATGAGTATTTTTTATTGAGCATTTGTACATTTCAGACAATGATTTCCAACCAAATTTAGACCCTCCCACAGGAATATTTTTTAAGTTCTTCAAGTGATTATAATATGAAGCTATAGTCAAGAACCATTGTTATAAAACAGATTAGCTCCTGAGGTAACCCCAGTAAGTGAAAGGTTTGTATTAAACTAACAAGAACCAAAGACTTAAGAGGGAACAAAAAAGGGGGTTACTAATAAATGTTCTGTTTCTATGTCCTGAGATGAACCACCAATAATGTGGGCTTTACCTACCACCAGTCCACTAATGGTTTTACAAATCTGATTTAGTTTCAGACAAACATCACAGGTCCAAGCACAAATATGGGTGATATGGGAAGAAAGGGGACAGTTCTAAATCTATAGGGCTGAAGAAATGGATGGAGCAGTAAAATTTTCTCTCCTAAACTGCTGTTATCAAAAGTGCCTCAAAATTAATTTCCCATAGCAAGAAAGTCTGGAAAAAGCCTGCATGTGAGTAGAGTGGATTAAATAAATATATTTCATATATTTCATCCACCTAATGACGAGGGACGGACTGCTGCAGCACACACAGGGTGCAACCCCCCCCCACACACAGACACACTCTGAGGAGGCTGACGTACAAGAACACATGCAACACAAATCAATTTATATGAAATTCAGAAAAGTTAATCGGTGAACAATGAATTTGGATCAGTGGTTATCATTTGGGAGACGTCCTGGCCTGAAGGCATTAGAAGGAGCTTGCTGCCTAGGTATGCTATAATATATGCATACATTACATAATTCATTGAATTAAACAATTAAACTAGGTATACTTTATTATGTATAAAGCATATAGTAATAAAAAGGAAAAAGGAAACTTATTTGCTATTCTTATTACTCTTTGTATAACTACAGAAAGCCTTCTCAGAATCAGACCATGTTCTAAGTATAAGACACAGAGGTTTCTTAACTGGTCAGAGCCCCTGGCCATAAGAACAGAAACAGAGGTACCATGGTGTTAGGTTAATAAATGACAGAAAGAAATGTGAGGGGTACAGAGTTTGTATGGTTGTCTATTTTGGATGGCATGGCAAAAGAAAGCCTTTTCGAGAAGGCAATCATCAGAAAAGTTCAAGGTATCTGGATTCCAGCTTGCAGCACATTAGAAGCAGTGTAGTAGATGAGAATGGGAAAGTCATTTGAAAGCAGTCTAACAGAAGTGAGTACCAACTGGCAGCACGGGGAGGGAGCCCAGGAGCTACAGTCTAATAGGCTAAGACCTACCAGAATTGGAAGATATAGTGAGGCAGTCAATAAATATTTACTATCTGCCTGGCTTTTTGCTGATGCCTAATCACTCAACAAATGTTGCTACAATGTTACCATTGCTAAAATTATCTGTGTAACAACACAATAACAGAGTTAAGGATAAATAATAAATTTGATTTTAACTTTTGAGACTGTTAAAACAAGTGTACAGTATCAATTGTCTAGGGCACTCATTTATAAAGGACTACTCTCAAGCATGCTGGAGAAATGTGAAGCTACTGCACCAACTGATCTTGTCCTGACATAGTCTCTCTCCATCCTCTCTACCTGGAGCAGTGCTGTTTAAGCTTCATGGTTGCCTTAGTTGGTTTTTATTGTCAACTTGATACAATCTAGAGTACTTTGGGAAGAGGGAACCTCAATTTTGTGCCTCTGTAACATTGGCCTATGGACATGAATGTGTGACATTATCATGATTATTGATTTAGGAGGGCGGAGTCCACTGTGGGCAATGCCATCACCAGGCAGCTGGTGTTAGACTAAGAAAATTAGCCGAGCAAGATTCAGATAGAGAGCTAACAAGTAGTATAGCTGTACAGTTCCTACCTCCGAGTTCCTGCTTTGAGTTCTTGCCCTGACTTCCCTCATGATTGATGATCATCTGGAAGTGTAATCCAAATAAATCCTTTCCTCAGTAAGTTGCTTCTGGTCAGAGTGCTTTATCACAGCAACAGAAAATAAACTAGAACAGTGATGTGTATGAATTACAATGAGAAGGGGGCTAGTGAGAAATGCAGATTTCCAAGCTCCATCTTCAGAAGTCCTGATTTCCTTATGTCTGGGATATGAACAAAATAAATAAATACATAAGTAAGTAAATAAATAAAACAGCTTATGTCATTCAACACTCAGTAATTGCTAGGCATTGTTTTTAAATCTATTTTGATATTCTATGTAATCTTATTCATGAACTAATAATATGGCATAGTCACTTTTAACATAGGAGGAAAATGGGGCAGAGAAGGCTTATGTTGCATTTCTAGGTCACATAATTAGTAGGGAGCATTGGAATGCAAACACAGGCATTCTGGTTTCAAAGACTATGCTCTGAAACTTCTGAGTCTGTTGTCTCACCATAGATATTTACAGTGGTGGTTCAAGTTATGCTTGAGTCCTGGGATCTTCACTTAAGAAAAAGATGGCAGGTTACTTTGAAATAGACACATATGTTTAGATGATATGTTAATCCATGAATTACATTTTTTCCCTGATAAATATGACAGGGTCTTACTGTGGCTTATAACATCTCCTAACCTGTAGAGGATGTAAGCTTGTGGCATCACCCATGGGTTATTCCTCCAAGGAGAGAGCCAATAGCCAATTAGATTTGGGATATACAGGCACATGGCTGCCTCTGCTGCACAGTATTTCCAGGCAGGTGAGGTGTAGCTGGTGCTGACGGTGGAGACTTGCTTGACTCAGGGAGACCCGTATTTGCTTTATTGGTTTAGTGGCCTTTGGTAACACTCTCTGGCATTCCAGAGGTCATCTGTACACTTGCATGTGTGGTCTCAATACATCC
>VZQC01004157.1:377784-460341 GCA_009823505.1 Rhizomys pruinosus | reverse complement strand
TAATTCATAGATTAACATACCACCCAAATATCTGTGTCTATACCAAAGTAACCTACCATAACAATTAGTACTGTTTAAATACCTATATATCTAAATGCCTGTGCTTCATTAGTAGGACTGAAAGGTTATTCCTGGACAAACTGTCAGCCCATGAAAGGAAACAGCCAGAATTGACCAGAGTCCAAAACGACAGCTCCAGAGAAAGTAGACTGTTTTGCATCTCGTCCACCCATGCCCCTTTTCTAAGCCTAGGGAACAATCTGCAGAAGAGGGGGCATGGTAGAATGTAAGGGCTGTGATTGGGGTGAATGCTGAAACTACAGCAATATAGACTGGACACCCATTTGATCAACTTGATTGAACATACAAGCCCCCCAGCTGGATGATGGGAGCCTTGGGCTGTGTGGGTTTGGGTACAACTGCTTGCAAATTGGTTTTACATGAAGGATGCTTGTACTCATAAATTATTACTTATTGTTAAAAAATTAAAAATAATAATAAACAAATAACTCAAAAACAAAAACAAAAACAAAACCAACCAAACAAACAAAAAACAAGAACACGGGGTGAAGAGATGGCTCAGTGGTAAAGATCACTGGCTGCTCTTGCCAAAGATCCTGGTTCTAATCCCAGCACCCACGTGGTGGCTAACGACCATCTATAACTCCAGCTTCAGGGGATCCAACACCGTCTTCTGTCCTCCACAAGCACTGCACGACACAGTTGCACTTACACACATGCAGGAAATACACTCATACACAGAAGAAAATAAACAAGAACAAAACAGAAGAGAAAGGTCATCTGGGTCCTGCTTCTCTGACTTGACCTACCCAACAGGATCTTCAGGGGGATAAAATAAAGAATAGTGTCCTCTGTCTGAAGCTTCCTTTTGTTTTTAACATGTCCTCAGCTTTGGTGTGGTGCATGCTGAAAGTGTCAGAGGTCATGTCCTTCAGCAATGAAGAATGAGAAGTGATGAGCACATTCTCAACCTTCCTCATCCTTCAAATGGGACAACTCTAGGTGTGTTCTATATCATCTATCAAAGGGTTCCACAGGGTTGAAACCCAGTTTTCCACAATAACCTACTTATTATCACATACTCCCTCATTGTACTCCCTGGGATATCCTTTCAAACAAACTGCTTCTTCTCAAATCCTTACTTCAGAGTGTACTTTGGGGTTAGAAAAATTAAGATAAGGTATGCGCATACAAACACACACACAGAGAGAGAGAGAGAGAGAGAGAGAGAGAGAGAGAGAGAGAGAGAGAGCTACTACATACAGGGAAATTTCTTAGTATATCAAGGAGGGTCGTGGCTGTTTGGAAACGTACCTGATTAGCATTAGCAACTTCTGCTTCTCTTTTTTTTATCTGGTTTATAAATGAAAAATGGGGCTTAGCCATCCTACTGAATCCTGCACAAATTTCATTCTTTTGAGAATAAATGTTGCTATTCTGAATTGCTCAATTTGGGGGTATTTTTTATGCAGTTGTAGATAACAGTTACATTGGTTTCTCAGGAATGGAAAAGCTGACTCAAAGTTTTTATCGACACCATTAAGACTGTGTATTTTCTCCTTTATGAACACTATAGTCTTAAGTTCTCTCCTGTATCTGAATGTTTCTACCTCTCCTCAATTCTACTATAATAGAAAAGTTTTCCTATCTTATGAAGAGCAAGAGCTTTCAGGTGACTGTCAGTATTTGTTAATTAATAGAGAGCCATAGTGCTCTTCTTATCCCACCCACCCTGGTTTCCTTGGAAACTTAATTTTCTGTGGATTACCATGATTCTCTCTGGAAAACAAATTTTATTACAGGGAAGACAGTTTCAAAACCTTTCACACACCAATTCTTTCTCAAGTTCCAGAATCCATCTGTATTCTTTTTGTCCCCTTCTCTATTTCTTCTTTCTTCTTCCCATAACCTTGAATTAGCCTATATATGAATAAGGAATACATTTTCTTTCCTTGGGAATGTTACAGAGACCATAAAGAGAGATTCTGAGCAAGAAAATATGGATGTGTTTTTATAGTAGATCGGTTTCTAGGTAGAGGTAGAGGGGAAGGAGGCTACCCATGGTTTGGATATGAGGTGCCTTCATAACATAAAAGGCCTGGCTCCTAACTGATTGGCTTTTGCAAAGTAGTTGAATCATGAGTGCTCTGATCTAATCAATGAATTTATCTACTGACATTCCTAATTGAACTACTGAGAGGTAGTGGAAACTATAGAAGGTATAGACTATTTTAAGAAGTAGATTTCTGGCAGGTGCCTTTGAAAGGCATATATTATCTAAGGCCTTTTCATCTGTCTGGCTCCGTGCCTCTAGCCAGCCATGAGATGAGCCACTTTGCTTCATCACATACATGCTCCTGTCACCATGAAGTTCCATGCATAGTCCTTGAAGAAACAGAGTCCAATGACTTTGAGCCAAATTAAATCCTTTCTGTTTTCTCAGATATTTTGTTAGACAGACAAAAAGTCTAAATATATAGTTGTCATTGTGATTTTAGCTACAGATTTTATCTCATCCATTGGGTATTTAGTGAATACTAACAAAAGAATTCAAAACAAAATAACATAAACTTCATGATAATAAAATGATGTACTTCTATTGTAAAGATTTGTTTTTTTAGATTTCATCTTATTATCAGGAAAGTTTCCCATTTTGTAATATGAAGGGAAATGTGCAACACATTTCCACCAAGTAAACTGTTAAGTGGCACTAACAATCAGGAAGAATTAAATTCCTATTTTAAGTACAACTTTCTCTGTCAAATCAATTGCCCATTTTTTTTGTTTGTTTTCAGTCATCAGTTCCGCTTCTCTTTTTGTATGTAAATGTGAATATTCAAAATGAATAAAAACTGTTTGATAACTTTCTGGTGAAGACATGAATTCTAAAGACGTATTTACAATTAGTCATTGCTATATATTTTAAAGTATTTTTGAGTTATGGATTTACTTTTGATTGGATTGATTTGCTTCAGTCTTTACTTAAGAATTTCCCCAAGGGGCATGACTGTGAGACATGTAAGAAACTTGTAAAGTATATCTATTGTAGTAGCTTATCTACTATCAATTACAAGAGTACTAAGCAAACTAAATATACCAGCAGACTTTTCCATTCTCTGAGTACTCAGTGTCCAGGATGTACACCAATACTTCCATTGATGCATCAATCTGTCAGTCCACTCATCCATCCATCCATCTATCCATCCATCCATCCTTCCTTCCTTCCCTCTTCTGCTACAAGAAATTTCACAGCCATTTTTTTTTGTTTCCTTGCTATTCTCTATACCTTCTTCTAGACCAATGGCTCCCATTATGGTCTTTGAACCAATACCATCAATATATCACTTGGGAAGTTTAAAGAAATGCAAATTCTTTGCACTATTGCAAATTTTTAGAAGTAGAAACTCAAGCTTATGGCCCAGAAGTCTGTGTAAACAAGCACTTCAATTGATTTTTATGTGTTCTTGGGTTCTTGATCATAAAAACCATTGCCTTAGAACATAAAAACAGACCAAAATGATATAATCACCTAAAATTTACAAGATGTGAATTTTGTTCTATGTTTTCCTTTTAGTTTACTATACTAAGTTCAAGCCATAGCTTCTCACTGAACCTAGCTATTCATCAATAAAATGGAGCAGCAATTATTTAAGGTCTTATCCTGTTGCAGAAAGGAGCAAAGTTACCACCCTCAAGAGTTCTAGATGAGTAATATAATATCTTGGCAGATGATTCCTATTTTGGCATTTTAAGATAGGGTCTCTTATATTTCAAGCTGACCTGGAAGTCATTATATAGCTGAGATTAGTCCTGAACTCACAATGTAGTTGAGGCTGACCTCAAACTCCTCCTGACTCTCTTGCCTCCATGGTCCAAGTTCTGGGATTATAATCATGAACTACTACCCATAGCGTGTCTCTATTATTTTTTTCATTTATTGATTTTTTTAATGTTTTAGGAAAGGCTAACATAACCTTGCCAAAATCACTACATTAAACACCTGTATTTAAAACATCTCTGTCAAGATCAAGTCATTTTTATAAGTTACTGGTGAATGGTTTCTGACAGTTTACTATGTTAGAATTTATTAGACTTATATAGAAATATTAATTAATCTGATCTATTTAGAACATTTGAAGTTCAAGTGTTTTCTATATCCCTCAAATACAGTCATAATTACCCTTCAATTGATATATTACTTCTGTACAAAATAACTGAACATTAGAACGGATAAAATAGAAATATATCTTATAGGCAGTATCATTTTAATATGTTACTCCAATATTAAAACTTAATTTTGATGACAAATGTTAAAGTTTATATTCTCATATGGTAGTGTGATGTTCATTTTAGAAACAACTCATTTCGTTCTGCAGATAAATTCATTTCAGTAATTTTTGAGTTGTAACCAATCTGAAGAATAATCAGGGAGCATGGATTGGGTTCACCCTATCAATTTGTCAAACTTCAGAATGTAACAGACAAGCAAACCTGTGATGGAATTGATGGACTTTCAAGATGGGCTAAAATCCTGACACAACTAGCTTTGAAATTAGCTTAATCTTTCTATTTCAGAGAGAGCAGGGAATGAAAAATGAGCTTCTTACCTAAAGAGTCATGGGCAATGGTAAACTGAAGAGCTTACATAGTCATGATGAAAAATGGTCCAGACTATGGAGAATGAGTCTAGCTCCGTAACGTGTGGTTCAAGATTAAGACCAGTAAAAGAAAAAGAGCACACACACACACACACACACACACACACACACACACAGGCTGCAGATATTAATTTCCCAGTCCCTATGGCAATAATATCTGCCTGATCTCTAATGTTATTCACAGCATTTATGAGGAAAGGATTTCCTTGATTTCACCTATTCTGCTGTCAGGGAATAAAAAGAAGAAAAATAAGAGCAGGGCATTGTGGGGAAAGCCTTTAACCCAGTAGAGGCAGAAGCAGGTGGATATCTGTCAGTTCAAGGCCATCCTGGTCTACATAGTGAGCTCCAGGCCAGCTGGGACTAAAGGGATACCCTCTCTCAAAAAGACCAATAAATAAATAAATAAATAAATAAATAAATAAATAAGAAAAAGAAACAACAGAGTGCTACAATTTTCTCTTTTCTTTCACTTTATCATCTCTCAATAATCTCTCTGCAATTATTTATGTTCTGCCTGAGGTTTGGAGCTGTAATCACTGGGAAGAATGGGATTGAGTGGGTTTACTATGTTACAGATGCACTCCCTTCTAGATAATTACAAAAGAAATAAAGGCAATAAATCTGAAAAAAAAAAGAAAAATGGTCCAGAATCAGCAAACAAAAAAGAAGGAAATGTACTGTGCAAGGAGGGGAAATACTTAACATAGCACTTTTGCCTTCAAGAATAAACATTTAAAAAAGAAACAAACATATCATTAAACATATGTGTCTGTGCCCATAGTGTAACTTGTTATAATCTTTAATATTTGTTACTATTTGTGCTTTATTACTAGAATTAAACAATCCACCAGTCCGTTGCAAACAGAACACAGACAGTCCCAAGAGTCTGGCATGTCACCTCAGAGAAAAAATGGCTCTTCTATCTCTCACTCTCTCGCCCTCCCCGCCAATGCCCAGGGACTCTCATGGAAGAGAATGGCATGTCATGTCAGATTGTAAGGACCAAAAGAGGGGAGATCACAGCAAAAAATGAACTGGATATTTTTTTGGATCAACATGTTTGTGTAAGCAAATGTCTTCAATTGGACTTGGGGACCCTGGGTTGTACGAAGACTGGACTCAGATGTTAACTAATCGGGTTTATATGGACACTCCTTATGATTATTGCCTATGTGTACTTACTGGTCAAATTAAGAAAATTAAGAAAAAAGAAACAAACATTGCTGAGATGAATGTCAAAACCAACCCAAGGTAAATTCACAGATACACCTACACTAGACTTCAGTTCCAACTTGTTAAGAGATATTTAAAGGCAATATAACATTTACTTTGCTCTCTGCCAGGTACTGATAATGGCAAAACAAACGTGGTTATGAGGGAAAATCAGTATCAAGGGATCTGAAACCTCACTAAAGAGCTAACTAGTTGTTCATGTTCATGAACACATAGAGAGGAAAGTTACTTTTTCAGCTTCTCAGCAGCATGAATTCATCATAAGGACTTGAACCTTTATTGAAGAGACATACTTACATATGAAACAATCAGAGGTTACACTTTGGAAATCAGGCTGGTTTCAGGATCCCTGGTCAGGGAGTTGCTTGGGTGAGAGAGGAGCCTTCTGACAACTCCAAATCCTTGTGGAAATAAATTGGAAAATCTTTCCTCCTTTGCTTGATATTCCACCCATAGATAAAATCCACTAAGAAGGGCTTACATTTCATTTATTTATTCAGCAAATATTTATTGAGGATCTACTGTGCTTCAGGCATGGTTCTCAGGAATATGCCATGGAATTAAACAAAGATATCAGTGCTCCTAGAGTTTATATCTCTGGGAGGTATGGAAAAAAAGGATTAATACAGCAACCTTGATATTGGTTTCCATAGAAAAGTCTGTTTAATAGTCTGTCCTTTGGCTGACATTTGGAAACATGAATTTGGGGACAAATATTCCCAGAACTGTAAAAGGAGTCTTACTGTTACCTCAACTGTTTATACAAATAATATGGCATATGCTAAACACTTAGTTTCCTTTTGGGAGTCTAGAATTTTGGTATTTGGTGGGAAGAAGGTGTTTATTTAAACACCTTCCAATAAGATCTTCAGGCACTATCTAATGAGCTTCCCTGGTAAACAATGTTTCACACCTATTATTTCCCACTCATTCTTGGGAAATTAAGCCTATCTTTTATTACTTCATTGGTTCAAGACACAAGGAGGACTCTGTCTGGTTTCCCTTGGGCTTCCCTTAATGTATTTTTTTGCTTTTATTTATTCTGCTTTCTATCTACTCATTATAAAAAAATCATAGCAGTAGTTATGACTGTATGATGATTCTTCTGAGTGTTCTGAGTGAATCATTGATACTGAGATGGTCTTAGAGACTCTCAACATGCAGAAGGAGGAGGGTCAGGCAATAGGCAATTTATGATTGAGTAAATTATGTAACATGCCAGATGGCATTCGTGCTAAATAAGATAACATACAGCAAGAAAGGTACATCAGGATATTGTATTGAAGGGCTGTAGTGTGCTGCATTAAATAGGAAAGTAAATATGTCTTGTTATCTGACCAAAGAAGTGAAACAGGACAGGATATTAATTAAGGCAATGTGTAAGGGAAAAAAATCTAGGTATAAGGCACAGTTTCTGCAGTATGCCTAAGTTGGAGTATACCTTTGTGTCAATATACACTAAGAAACAGTGTATCTGGAGCAGTGGCAGCCAGGTAGGAATTGATGGAGGGGATAGGTAGAAGTTGAAGCCAGAGATCTAAGACCAGGAAGTGCTTCCCACCATTTAGACACTTGCAGGTTATGAAGATGATAGTCCAAAATATAAATAAGAATACACTGACTAAATTTTCAGGAACTAAAGGGAAGAAGAACAACAAAAACTTGTTCAAAGAACTTACAAAACAGTAAACTTCCACATCAAAAAGGTAAAAAAAAAGTGAGAAAAAGATGCAAGACAGGACTCAATAAAAAATTAAGAAAAAAAAGAATAGACTGACTAAGAGAATATCAAATATTCGGTGAGTATACAAAAGACATGCAGTACTGAAGACCAGAGTCATTCAGTGCCTTGGGTATCCATACTGGTAAGAAGACTTGATAGGTATTGTCATATTAATTCAGTGGTAAGGCTGGGACAATGTTGTAAACAATGTACTAGCTTAACAATTGCTTGAGTGATCACAATCCATTTTTTGCTTTGCACACAAACACAACCAGCAAATAAGAAGTGCACACAAGTGAGCATTACCACATCCATTTTGTCCCACTCTGTGATAAGATACATTTAACACTTGGTACTGGCTCTGTGGGAAAGCAGGAGTACATGGTTCATGGTGCCTGTGAAGTGAAGACAGCAGGTTCGGATTATTTACAGCAGCACCAAGAAGAGCTGATAGATGCAAAGAGAATACATAGATATGGAATACTACTCAGCATCTCTCTCCTACCATATATGTCTTTCCATACTTCTTAGAGATCTAATGCAATGAGAACACAGATTTATACATTCATTCCCAATAATGCATCTTTTTGTTTTTGACATCACCTATCTTGGCATATTGCTAAACTTATCCCAAAGTCCTTCCCTCTCTGCCTCCACGGAGTTATCATTTTATTTTGTATTTTCTCCCAATCAGAGATAGAGTCCAGTTGTCACCTTTTGAAATCAAACTGGCCATATTGCAGGCATGGTTCAACAAAATGATGTCTCACAAAGACTTCCATGCTCCCATTCCTGCTCTTGGAATTCAGTTTTACCTATACTATGACTCCACCCAGAAGCTGGCCAACTGAGAGATACAAGGAAGGCCATTTCAGATCAATCAACATTAGCTGATCTTGAAGCTAACTGCAGACACTTGAGTAAATTCAGCTAAGATCAGCCAAGCCTGACCCGGATCCACAGAACCACCAGATGACCTATAGAATTGTAAGAAATAATAACAACACAAAAATCTACTACATTTTTACATAGTATGCTATATAGTAATAAATAACTGACAAATGTAACCCAGGCTTAAATGTCTTGACAAAGTTCTCCAGTTAGCTCATAAAAGGATTTCCAAAGATAAAATAGCTGTAGAACCTCTTACAGCACCTCTTAACAGAAAGAGAGAGAACTGACTATTGCTTCAAAGCTAGAAACACTTGGAGGGAAGCCACTGACTTTAGAACAGTCCTTATGTTTTGGCTGGAGAAGCCAACAGTTGCCATACTGCTTTATATGCTCTCTGTCCAGCTCCCCAGGAGAAAAGCATTGCAATACTGGAATCATTCTGTGCTCAAGTACAACAGAGGGCATATTATCACGTGGTTGAGGGAGATGGAGTCTTTGGCAAGGTGGGAACAGTAGGAAGGTCACAGACGGAATAACAGAACAAACTCGGTGCCTAGGTGAAATGTCGGCAGGTTGCCCAGCAGGAGGGTTGGCATCATTTCAATTTTATAACCTCATTTTAAAGTGCTGAGAAAATATTTTCATTTTCATTTCCCAAGAATGGCAGTTACCATTTTATTGTCTGTTTCTTAGGCAGCAATGTGTAAAGTTAATTTAAATCCAGAATGTGTCCGTGACCATCAACTTCAATAGTTATTTTTTTTTAATTTCTTCACATCCCAATTCATTCTTTCCTCCTTTACTGGCATATAAGATATACATTTTAATACTTGTGCCCTAAAAACAAATGTTCAAGATATTTCAAGAACTTTTCAAAGTCATAAGAAATCTTCCAGTGTAAGTTGACTAAGAGCAGAGGCAAGCTGGCACAATGCAAACCTATATCTAAGAATTACAGTAAGGTTCTTCACTCATTCATCAGTTTATTGGGCATCAAGTACAGTGGTAATCCTGGTAAAACACACTCCTTGCCCCTGCAGCTTGAGATCTCAGGCTTACGCTCAAAGAGCTCTCAACACAGGCAAGGTGTGTGAAACACAGTATCAAATGCTGTGACCGAAACAACTTTCAAATCCTGTGCAGATAGCAAAGAGGGGGTCCATCTTACAGTTATGTCAACAGGGGCAAGGAAACAAATATGATGCTAAAGCAGAGCATTTCATTTCTATGTTTACATCTTAGGGTCCCTGTGTTGCATTCATGCCAGTTACTCTAAGATCCACAAGAATTCCCCTAAAATTCTAGTTCTAGTATCTTTTTCACACTGTTCCACCAGAACCATGCACATTATTTAGGTCCTGTAACAAGATATTTTACACTTTCTTTTGAAACCAGGAGAGGAAACTCTCTAAAAACAACTCATCTGAGGCAAAGTATTATCAAAAGAAGTCCGTCCTTGTCTTTTCATAGCTACTAATCCCTGCAAAGCTTAGTGTGGAAATTTATGAAACACCTCTATTTTCTCTAGATGAATGGAACAAAATCAACATTTGTCTTTCCTCGCATTTCTTCTAAAAATTCTAAAGTACGTGCAAGACGGAATTAATTCCTTTTCATCCAGTGACTAGACTACATATAAAAATGGATGAGCTAATTCAGAGCCTAATAGGATAGGAAGAAGATTAAACAAGGTAATCACCTTCAAAATGATAAAAAGCAAAGCTGAAAAAGCAGATTTTGACTGTATGAACTATGTTTTTAATTGAGAACAAAAAAAGCTCCACTGCTTTAACTAAAGTGAATTTTTCTATCTCAAAAAGTTATAGTAATAATTAAATTATTTCAATAAAGTTAAATGAAGAAGGGGGCATAAATAGTTACCTAGACTTGACAGTTTGCGAAATCAAATATTGGTCTAATTAACACTAATTGATACAATCATCTAAAAATGAAAATACCCCCAAATTGCTAGAAATATACTGGTCTTTAAAGAATCATGGTTCAAAGTACATTTTATAAAGGAATATATGTGATCTGAACTTTTTCATACTGCTTCATTATAAAAACAAATCTTATTGATTGCTCTTTATCAAGAGCTGAATCCTCAAGTATCCCAAGAGGCATTATAATTATAATTAACGATGCAAGGTTTTCTTTCAGAATCATTAGGGATTCATTAGGCTGACAACACAAGCTGTTTAATGCATGAACTTTCTAAAAAGATTGCAGGGGGACCACCATGATTATGACTTTGGCAATTCTGGTACTGAGTTTAAAAATACATTTGTATTCAGGGTATGAGGTCTGTTAACTTTTCCTTTGGAATTCAAGTAGAATTTGTGCCTCCAGAATGCTGTGTGCATATGACTGTCACTTACAGAGAAAGGAGTTTGGATGTTGAAAGGCAGTTTGATCTTAACTCCCCACCCCCCCAAACCTCTCTGCTACACACTCACTCTGTTCCCAGTAATGAAGAGTGCATTTTACAAAGAAAAGAACAAAGTAGAATCACAACAGGAAGAGGAATTCTACTTCTAATTACTTTTGGTGGGCCACACAGTGTGTACCAAAAGCCATTGGAGGGTGAGATAGCTCAGCATGTTAAGGTAACTGCCACTGAGAAGAAAGAAAAGAAATGGCTTTAAATAATAAATAAATAAATAAATAAATAAATAAATAAAATGTAATAAAAAATTCATAAAGAAAGCCATTTCTTTTCTTTTCCATATTTCCTGGTGTAACTATGTGACAGTTTATATTTCAAGCTGAAGGAGAAATTGGCTAGAGATTTATTAGATAGCTTTGATGTTCTGGTAAGTTCAGACATGCCTGCTAAGTTCAGAGCCTTCTCACTCTCTCCTGCCTTGAACAAAGACATGATAGCCACACATAGTCTGCAACGACAGGGCAGGAGGGCCAAAGAACTGTACAGATACTGGCCCTAATCCCATGAACTTGTTGAATCAAGGTTAACAGTTGCCTACTTCTAGACTTCTTTATGCATTAGAATAATCACCCCAGTTCAAGAGTATATCACATGTTCTACGATTTCAAAGTGAAAACATTGCTGATACATTTGGACAGGAAAAGAATCCCATATTCATCCTCAGATATGAGTAGATTTCACGTCTAATATACTCACTGCTACTTTATAGCAATGTAGTCTTTGGGAAGAGAAATATTTGAGGGTCTCACATTGTGCCATGGTCATACACAAGCACAATTATAGCTCAATACTCTTGTTTCACTCAAGATCAAAGCAAATAATGAAATGATCATTTTATTACAGCAGAATTTATCTCATGTTCCCCTAGCTATTGATCTCTAGTTGAAGGTTAACAACTGCCTATATCACTAACTCTTTCCATTGTATATGGGAAGTTTTGTCTGATAATATGTTCTATCATTACCTTCAATATGATAGCCACAGCAACCCTTCACTTAAACAGCAATTTTTGTTAGAAATAAACCTGATAAACTTTTGATGGGGGATTGAATCCAGAAATTTGTACATATATGAATATGTTCTGACAAGCACTATATATCCAGTACGTAAAGTTGACAATTTAAACAGCTAAGGCAAAAGTATCTCAACACCTATACACATAGACAGGTGTGGTGGCATACACCTTTAATCCCAGAGATTGGGGGACAGAGGCAGGTGGATCTCTGTGAGATCCAGTCAAGGCTGGTCTACATAGCAAGTTTCAGGTCACTTGGGGCTTAGGGAGACCTTGTCTCAAAAAAATACCTAAAACAAAGTATATGCTAATAAAAGGAGATGTTTTATGTGAATATTATCTATAAAGTAAGCTAAATATTGATTATATACCATGAGCATAAAGATGCAGGTGAAGACAGCTCTAGGTAAACAGGTTAAGCTTCTGGTGAAGGGTTACACTATATCCCACTTGCTAGTTCAGAAGAAGGGGTACCCTATGAAAGAAGTCACTCAAATTGTTACTCCTTGCCACTCAACTTATGGTCCTTAAACTAGGAACACTGGCATCAATAGGAATTTATAAGAAATGCAAAACCTCAGGCCCCATTTAAGATCTCTAATACCTTTTCCAGGCAAGTCAGATGCAATAGAGTTTTAGAAGCAGTGGTTTAGAATTCTAAGAAATTTCCAAGCAGGTTATAACACCTGTAATCGTGATTCCATTATCACTACTACTACAGTGAAGGGCAGACATCATCTAATATTTAGAGTAACTATGGGCACTACAAAGAGTTGCAACATTTTTCATAGGAACAAGAAGTACTACAGTGCTTGTAGCAACAGCAGTCGATGTATTCTACAACACCGAAAACGATTTTCCCCTAAAGATCACTTTATAAAAGCTTTTAAGGTTAATACATGTTTTTATGACGACATGTAATAATAACTGTTGCTGGAAAGCAGGCCATGGATATACACTGAAGAATTTTCACTACTGTCACCCTATGAGGCCATGTAAATATCTCAAAGTCTAGCAGGTTGTGTGGTTTTAACTACAAGTAAGGTCTGCTTTGGGTATTTGTGCTACTTGAGCAGTCAAGAATGCTATGAACATTGTCAACAGACTGTCCAAAGCAGTCTTAGCAAAATCAAGAATTTAAGTCCAATCATGAGACCAATTCACTTAAGAAGTAAAATATACATTTGCCCTGCTCAGGAAAGTGTGAATATTCTCATCAAACATGAACACATCTATTCTGCAACATAAACTGATAGTGTTAAATCTGAAAGTCAGTGGCATTCTGAGAAGTGTTCCAAGGAAATGTTCAAACTAAGGTTTAGAGAAGTTATTCTAACTTCACTTAATGTGAGCGTGATCACTGGAAAAAGAAACACTCAAAAGAGCATCAGGAGGTTATGTAGTACAAACCAAACTAGAAACCCTTGACAACAGAATTTCTACAGCCAGCACTATGGTGATCTCAGGCAAGAATTCTCAAAGTGTCCCTCCTGGTCCATAAGTGTGACTATCATCTGGGAACTTGAAATGCAAATTCTCCCAAATCCCACTGTGGGAAAATCCAGCTTGAATTGCAGGCTAGCTTTTCGGCTAACACGCCCTCAGGGCACCACGTGGCTGAGGGTCTGACCCCGCCACAAGGAGGAGAAAGCAACGTGGCCTAGGTGCATGATGCTGGGTGGGGCAACAGTGTGCAGTGGCGAGGATTTGGGGGACCTATGATTGGCTCTGGGAACTGACATCGTTTGGTTTATAAAAGCAAGCTGTAGCAAAGAGTAAATTTGAATTTCATAGTAACAGCATCACGGAATTCCCGGCCATTATTTTTATTAATTATTGTGTGCATACAGGCTAAGTAAGGTAGGCCTGCATTTCGTTTGGGTGGCCAGTGGGTTGGAAAAAGTTTCCCCTTGCGGACCGCCAATCTGGGTAGCTGGTGTTGTGAGTGGGCATTGGCTAAAGGGAGGCCAACAGCCATCAGTATGAAATTCCTGTCCAGGGTTCAGAAGTCTCTGGGTAGGTGGGAAGTCACGGACAAGAGTGGAACATGTGTCTCGTGGGTTCAGGCTAAGGGCCTTAGTTGGAAGCACCATCCAGGCCAGGCTATGGGAAGTAGCCAGCTGGCCTCTGTGCCAAGGGGTCAGCTCCCCACAGTGTCCACAAAGCAGGCACTGTGTTCCCATTCCCCTTAGCAGGGCCCCATGGTCCCTGTTCGCCATAAAAAGAAAGCTTCCTACATCCCACCATAAACATGCATATATAAAGACCAGAAAGCTGTGTTTTATTAAGTATTTCTGATGATTCCATGAATGCTAATATGTGAGAACCACTAAGATCAATATTATACAAACTGCCACTGGTAAAAGACAAGTTGTATTTTGTTCATTTTATTTCTAATATATCATAGATTTTTACTTTTGTAAAATAGCATATTGATTCATGGCCACAGAAAAGTAAAATTAAATAGTCATATAAAATACCAGTTCCAATTTTGTACTATTGATTCAACTCACAAAAATTATTCAGCCTACTTGTTCAAAAAGTTCCTCAATAGTTACTCTCAATCTTTGTTTTTACATCCTTGTAAACTAATAACATATTTTCAGGTTTATAATGGCCAGCAAGCTACACTATGAATAGTACTGTTCTATGTTCGTACTCAGAAGCAGCCTTCCCTAAATGCTACATAATTTTATCAATTCCAAGAAGCAATTCTTTTCTAACACTGTAAAATATAAAATCGGAATGAATGCATCGAAAAATCACTATTGGCCAGAAGAAAAGATTTAGCTCTTACAGTTTATGTATGTGTGTCTAAACTCTCAAAGTGAATTCAAACACAGATTTTTTTTTAAGGGCGGTGAAATAGTGCTTTTATTTATTTATTTTTTGCTATTTTATTTATTTTTTTAATATTTTTTAAATTTTATTTATTTATTTATTTATTTTTGAAAGAGTGCTTTTATTTTATTTTTTTTATTGATGCTTTGTGTATTTCATACATCATTTTCCAATTCAGTTCAGGCATATATCCCCTTCCCTTCCCCCTCACCCCACCCCTACCCATCGCAGATTGTGCATTCTGCCGTAAGTTTTCTGCATCTTTCTCTGCTTTTTTGTTTTGTTCTGTTTTCTTTTTTTTTAACAATAGGTGATAATTTGTGAGTACAAGCATCCTTCATGTAAAACCAATTTGCAAGCAGTTGTGCCCAAACCCACACAGCTCATGGGTCCCACCATCCAGCAGGGGGGGCTTGTATGTTCAATCAAGTTGATCAAATGAGTGTCCAGTCTATATTGTTGTAGTTTCACCATTAACCCCAATCGAAGCCCTTACATTCTACCCCGCCCCTCTTCCGCAGATTGCTCCCTAGGCTTAGAAAGGGCACAGGTGGCATTGAGAAGCAAAAACAATGCTACTTTCTCTCGAGCTGATGTCTTTGGCTCTAGTCAGTTCTGGTGTTTTTCTTTCATGGGCGCCAGCTTGTCCAGGCTTAAACCTTTCGATCATACTAATTGAAGCACATGCACTTAGATATTTAGTATTTAAACAGTATAATATATAGCCTTTCGACTACTAAGAAGCCCCACAATAGATCTATGGGTATTTAACCAGTCACTAAGGGTGGGAGGGGTGGGAGAGGGACACGGGTCGATATTCAGATTGGCTGATGTTCTTAGTGACATGAGTTCAACAAGTATCCAGTTTTGCCCAGACTCTGTTCTACAAGCAAATGGTGTTTTGGACTTAGTAAAAGTAAATATGTGATATTGGACAACATTGTTTGAAGACTGATAAAAACGTAATGCCCTGCTGCTGAAGACCTGATGTTACATGGAAAAGATGCATTGAGAACACTATGCAAGTGTACAGTGGCCTCTGGATACCAGGAGAGTGTTACCAAGGGCCACTAAACCAAAAGCAAATACGGGTCTCTTAGTCAAGCAAGACTCCACGTCACACCAGCTACACTCAACTGCCTGGAATACTGTCAGCAAGGCAGTCATATGCTGTAATCCCAAATCTAACTTGCTCTTGGCTCTCTCCTTGGAGGATGACCCATGGATGATGCCACACAGTTACATTTATCTACAGGTTAGGAGAGATATCATACGCACCTAAGACCCCGTCCTATTTAACAGGAAAAAATTTAGTTCGTGGATCAACCCTCATCTAAACATATTTGTCTATAACAAAGTAACCTACCATAACTATTAATGCTGCTTAAATACCTATATATCTAAATTGCTTGTGCTTCCTTAGTAGGATCGAAAAGGTTTTCCTGGACAAACTGTCTCAGCCCATGAAAGGAAAACAGCCAAATTGACCAGAATCCAAGACCACAGCTTCCAGGAGAGTGGACTGGCTGCCCATCCACTTGTGCCCTTTCTAAGCCCAGGGAAAATCTGCGGAAGAGGGGGCGTGGTAGAAGTAAGGGCGCGATGGGGTTGAATGGTGAAACTACAAATAGGTAGTCTGGACACTCATTTGATAACCGATGAACATACAACCCCTCACCCCCCTGGAAAGTGGGGCTGTGGGTGTTTGGGCCACAACAAGCCTGTCAATTGGTTTTACATGGGATGCTTGTACTCATGGATTATCACTTCAAGCTAAAAACTGGAAAAAAAACTGAGAGAGATATGCAGGACAGTCCTGGGGTAGAATGCATGATCTCGGTTGGGGTGGGGGTGGGGTGAAGGGAAAGAAGAATTGGAAGGGAGAAATGATGAAGAAAAGAAAAAAATAAAAAGCACAATTAAAAAAAAACTGTTGTGAAAAACAAAAAAAACGGTATGCATCTGAGTTAATTGTGGTATAAATTGCTCTTGCCACATTAGCTTTAACTAAATCTGTTTAACAATTACTTTGGGACTGGTTATAAACAAATGTTCTCTATATATTTTTTTTTTTTGTTTTTCATATATATAGATGTATTTTAATTATGATTTAATAAAAATAATGCTTTGTTTCCCAGTTAATCACATACCGAACTAAAAACAGCATGGGTGACACTTGATGAATCTGTGCCTTTGATTCCACCCTATAGTATGTAAAAAAGGATAAGATAATATGACTTTTAGTCAAAATAAAAAAAAAACTTAAATAAAAAAGGGGGATATAGAAGCTAGAAATACGTTTTGTCAAAAAACCTTGCAACCCAAATCTTAAAACTAACTATGGGAAAGGATTTGTATGTTCCAACAGGCCAGAGTATCACCAACTTAATGGCTGAGAAAGAAAATGCAGCTTTGCAGTGAGTAGGATGTACCAGAAAGTGCCAGCAGAAGGATTGACTCCTCTGCGCATTGAAGGGAAGAAATGCCTCAGATTGCTTCAGACATCAGGCCCCTCTCTCGATCCTGCTAGTAACAACGATTTTTAATGATTCCTAACGAAGCTTACCTTCTAGGTGCTGCAAAGGTTTTAATACAAGAGACTTTCTTAACTCCCCCCCATAGAATAAAGAGAAATAAGAGGATGATGAGGTAATTCTCCAGCTGTAGATTGGAACCAGCTGTTATAGAAGTGTTCTCTTGTAAAATCAGAAAGAGTGCTTTTAAAAAGAAGTGCTGGGCCAGGCACGGTAGCACACGCCTTTGATCCCAGCACTCAGGAGGCAAAGGCAGGTAGATCTCTGTGGGTTCAAAGTTAGCCTGGTCTACATAGTGAGTTCCAGGCCATCTGGAGTACAGGGAGAGCCTGTCTCAAAAGGACCAAAAATAAAAAAAGAAATGCTGGAATTGCCAATACTTTTTATGGCTCAAATGGTGATATTTTGCACAAAATTTTCAACAAAGTGTAAAATAGATTAGGGATGTCTATTGAAGTAGGGATAGACCAAGGAATTGACCAGATCCAAAGGAGTTCTTGATAATGGCTTCAATGATCATTCTCAAGGTGGTAAAAACATTCTAAATTGATTGGTTCAATGAGTACAGTAAAACCACTAAATTGAATGCTTTTAATGAATGAATCGTATTACATGTAAATTATATCTCAATGAAGCTTAAAAATGGAGGAGATGAAATGAGGCAATGAGTGGAGACAATGATGAAAGAGAAATCTGCGAAAACAAGAAGCATGACATATTATGAAGGGATCTTAACATTAAATATATGCTACATACTCTATACTGAGGTTGGACAGCACCAAAGACAAGAAAATTCTTTCCAATCTCCAGCATCTTATTTTCCAGAGGATAGAACTTCAGAAAATGGGACTACTAAAAAGGTATCATGTGGCACCACAGAGGGTGAAGCACAAAGAAGACCACAATTGGCCACAGTGAAGAGAACAAGAGACTGTGTGTGTCTCTGAATAGGACTGCTATATTAAACCTCAGTCACCCACAGCTCAGGGACACAGCAGAACAGGGGGACAGAAAGATAGTAAGAGCCAAGGTTGATACAGGATCATAGGGAACTAGAGTCTTCCAGACCTCTGGGAAATTGCTCATATGAATATATGTAGCAATAAAAAAGAATATATATAGCAATGCACAAGACTCATGCAAACTCAATCAGAAAAAAAAAAAAAAACAGTGTAGAACTGGAAAAACTAGCAGGAGGCCCTAAGTTTACCCAAGGAACTGTTGACATCTGATCATTGATGGGTGAAAGACAGTTGATTTTCTTTGAGGAAGAGACTTTACATAGGCTGACTATACTCCAGTGAATGAACTTGCACTGAGGACATCTGGGTACACAAACTCGACTTAATAAGCCCCTAATGTATTTGAAAGAATGCATGAAATCTGGTGAGGAGTTCCATGGTGGTGTGGATGGATAAAGGAGTCTAAATATGATTAGGATGTATAAACTGCACAGAAATTCAATGAAAGTATACATTGAGAAAAAAACTATCACGTAGGCTTGAAATATCTTTAATAAAAGAACATTAACAAATCAAAAAACATTATTCTGCCTTTGCTTCATATTTGACATGCTAGGAGAGGCACATGGCTTGTCCTAATCTTGAAAACCAGTTATTAAAAGCCATTTAACACAGCAGTTTTAGTTAGAACCTCTTAAGAAATCACATGCACTAAGAGGAAGAACTGGCTACTTTTAGCTTGCTTCTGGAGATACCAATGGGGAATTACCTGTTGGTCAACCTGTAGTTGAATAAAGCAGCAACAGTCTGCTGTACAGGCTACTATCTTATTAATTATACTCTCATGCTGTGTAAGCTATAAAAATATTAGGTTGGCATAATGTTCAAGAAATATTCTGAAGGTCCATGTTTCTTTTAAACTCCTGCTTTAATTATTGGTTCAAGCGTCTATTTATTTCACTAGTAAAATAATGTGATTAGGTATTCTTTACTTTCCTGTTGTTAAATTAAAAGTCCTATAAGAAGTTTTGATTCTTCAATATATTTATGAGTCATACTTAACAACTATTTAAGGAAACAGTCTTTTAATATAAAATCAAAGTCACAATTTTCTATATTAAGGTATACTTTCCTCTTTCCAGGAAAATCATGAGTGCTCCTTTTGAACAAACAGAAAAGATTCTAGTAACTGATTAAGTGCCAAGACCTGTCAATGTTTAATTTGTCAAAAAAGAATGCGAGCTTTAAAACAGAAAGAGGAAAAGGTCCAGAAACAAACATAGCACTTTATCCCCTGCATGAATATAAACACAGAGGGGGTTATTTTTCAAAAGCAAAATGCAAACCTTTTCAGATGTATGGTATTGTGCAGTCCAAAATTATACAGTCCTACATAGCATCTTCAGTGTTACAAATCACGGAGTTCTATTTGTTAATCACAGAAAGACAGGAGAAGATCATTTTGACCTGTCATAAGCTTGGTACATTTCCCATTTTGTAACATAAAAGTAGACTTTTACCGTTCTTTGGCTGTCAAAAGGCTGATTGTGACAGTGTTCATGACAATGTTCATGACTAACCAAATATTGTGCCCATCAAATAGAGAATCCTAAGTGGCTCTGCAGTCAAATCTCTAAAAGCAGATACATTTCAGTAGGAGCTTAAGAAGAGCTATACTAAAAATGTGGTCTGTTCCTCCTTGAGTTTCTATAATTGAGTTTCCATAAAGGTCTTATTTGGTTTTATGAAATAAAAGCATTTCATCTATCATAATCCTTTCAGTAAGAATGTACTGAGAGTATCCTGTTTGCCAGGGGGCGGGGGCAATGATCATGGTTCATCACTAAAGTAAAACATCAGTGGCAATAAAGAATATGGGGTTGCAGGGAACATGCAGCATGAAAACAAATATGATATATGCAGTCAAGAGTAGACATGAGAGAACAGCCAAGGATGCCATAGACGTGGACTGAGAAAGAGAGAAAGGGTTGTAAGAAAATAGGGAAAAATAATCCAGAAGCAAATATATAGTGTTGGAAACTTTCTGCCAAATGATTTAGCATCATTAAATTCCCCACCCTCATCTCCAGCTTACCACTACCAGTTATGTGCTATGTTCTGTAGGGAAAAAGGAAGCCTCCTGTGGCTTCTGTGCTAAATTACCTGCTGGTCTGTTTACACTGAAACCTGGCCCTAGGCAGGATTTGTATCTGCATTAGCAAGCCTGTGACACCTTGGGATCAAAGGCATTGACAAGTACTCCTGATGTTATAGAACATGAGGCTTGGGTCTGAAACCAGGCCCTGAGACATGATGTCACTGGTGTAAAACAGAATGCTGTGAATCAATAAACGAGTCATTCTTACCATCTGACAGGGACTATCGGCCATTATTTGAGCATGTAATATTAGCCCTTGAGGCTTGTGTAATAGTGACCAGTGGGTTGGACGACGACCAATCAGGTCGCCAATTCTCAGGAAGCTGGTGTGGGGCTGGAAGGAGACCCATCAGGTCACCAGCTGTGCTGTGTGGTGAGTGCCCAGGCGGGAATTATACTGTAGAGTGCCCATCAGGCAACAGTCTGGAAATTAGACTGTAGAGTGCTAATCAGGCGGCAGTCTGGAGGATCCAGGAGTGACATTAGTACATTGCCTGGTGTAGTTGTTAGATTAGATAAGAGAGCAGTGGAAAGGTTGTCAGCCTTTGGCCCCGCGATTTAGGACAGCTGTTGGCAGCTGTCTTGCATCTGTAATCCAGTGGACAGGGTTCAAGCATCCACTTCTACGCATGGCAGAGTATTACCATAATGTTCTATTTTGAAACTTCTTATCTGTACCCGAACGCCTCCCAGATACCTCCCCTCTATGAGATTTTTTTTTTTTTGGTTTTTTTTTTTTTTGAGACAGGGTCTCCCTGTAGCCCCAGCTGTCCTGGAACTCGCTCTGTAGACCAGGCTGGTCTTGAACTCACAAAGATCCGCCTGCCTCTGCCTCCCAAGTGCTAGGATTAAAGGCGTGCGCCACCACGCCCGACCCCTCTATGAGATTTTAACTTACTATGGTGACTGTGTATAAGGGTAAGAAACTAATTTGATCCTGAATCCTCACATCGGTTTGAAAGTCCCAAATAAGGCCTTGAGGGGCTTCTCAATGAACAGAAAACAAATTATTTGTTACTTAGTCAATACTTATTGCTATATTTAAGGAATGATGAATTTTATTTAACACTAATGCTCCCACCAGCCAGAAACAGAGATATCGTAATTTCAGAGAAGAATTTAGGTTCTAGATTTGACTTAATCTCTTATCAAGTAGAGGCCATAAATCTCAGGAATGAATCTTGGTGTGTGTGTGTGTGTGTGTGTGTGTGTGTGTGTGTGTTGTCTTATATTCCCAACTGGTTGATGCTATCAAAAGTATCCCAAAAAAGAGGACTTTTGAGGAAGAAGAAAATGTTTGGGGGAGGAGAGTGGATACAGGAGGACAATGGGAGTCATTAATATAATAATATTACACTATCTATCTATCTATCTATCTATCTGTGTGTGTGCGTGTGAAATTGTGAAAGAATTCATCTCTAAAATGTCCTACTTCTCAACCATATACCCTTACAAAATTACTCAAACTTCTAACAAGTTTTTAAACTTTTAAAAATATTTTAATCTATTGTTTTTATTTTATGTGTATGAGTGTATTGCCTGCATGTATGTAAGTGCACCTATGTCATGCAATGCCTGGGGAAGTCACAAGAAGGAGTCAGATCTACTGAACTGCCATGTGAGTGCTGGGAATCAAACTTGGGTCCCCTGCAAGAGCATCCAGTGCTGTTAACAACTGAGCCATTGCTGGAGCCCAGAATTAGGTTTAGCACGGAATTTAGGAATTCTTGAGCTGGCAGTGCAGCCCTGATAGGGCTGGAGTCTGAAACCAGATCTCCTTCTACAGGTCCTGTCTCTGGAACACCAGAATTAGGGGTCACTGCTAGGCCTCAAATTCCTTTGCTCTGTGGAACACATGTTCTGGGACAATCTCCATTTGATTTAATATCTACCTCATCTCCTAGTTAGTGCATGATTTAGGATTAGAACTTGAATACATCATTACTAGACTGTCCTCCTTGCTTTTACCAGGATTAATGTATGCTCTTAATGGCTAAGCAGCTCCCCGCGCCCCCAAGGTTATCAGTTCACTCAAGCCTTATCTCTTGGAGCTGTCTCTCCCCAGGTCTTTTGTGTGAAGCACATTCCTAGACTTTGGCAGGCCTTATATGCCACAAGCTCTTGGCATATAAAAGAAGCTTGAACAAAGAACAGAGATCCACCATTTACCTTAAGTTAGATAAAGAGAGACTTTTGCCATGAGTAGAGACTTTTGTTATAATAGAGATTCTGCCATAAGAACCTGTATGAGTTTTGCCTTAGATGAAAATTTTGCCTAAGAAGAACTTTGCTGTATAAGAGTTTCCCTTGAAATAAAGAAACTTATTTAAAATCTCATCCAGGAGGCTAGAGAGATGGCTCAGTGGTTAAGAGCACTGACTGCTCTTGCAGAAGACCTGGGTTTGTTTCCCAGCACCCACATGGCGGCTAAGAACCGTCTTTAACTCCAGTTTCAGGGGAATCCGACACACTCTTCTGACCTCTGCAGCATTGCATGACACGGGTGCACCAACCTACATGCAGACAGTATACACATACACATAAAAAAATAATAAAATTAAAAATAATAAAATAAAATCTCATCCAGGACTTCTGTGCTGAGATTATAAAGAAGTTATGGTAACTAGCCAGGTGTTCCCAAAGCCAAGAAGCCAACTTTATAAGCCAACTTTACAAGCCACCGTCTCTAGCAGCTTTTCACTGCAGGTCATGGCTCCTGGGGGACAAGGAGTGGGCCTGCCCCCTCCCCCTGCCTCCACAAGCCGTCTTTCCAGTCCCTGTATAAGAAATTTTATTTAAAAAGTGATATACAACTGGATGGGGAAGTGGCCAGGTGAGGGTGAAGATGAGAGATGCGGTCTGAATATGATAAGAACTCAGTATTCTTCAATGGAAACATTTCAACTGAGAACGTATTGTTGATTTTTCAGGGATTGTTTCTGTTCTCTGATTACTCTTCTCAACGATACCTTCTTTTTCTTTCTACATGTTGTCAATTTCCATCTAAACAATGTTAATTTGCAAGTTTGGGACATTTACCAAGTCTTCTTGTAGTCTATGTTAGTCAGCTTTCTGTCACTATAACAAAGGAACTGAAATAATCACCTTAAAAAGAAGAAATATTTATTTTGCAGAGGTCTCACTCCATGGCTGTTAGCTTGATGCTTTGGGGAGTAATGTGAGGCAGCACATCATGTTGGAATCATGTAGGAGGGGAAAGTCCTCACCTCAGAGCAGGAAACAAAAGGGAAAGAGTAGGGCTGAAGAGAATGCCTAGCGGTTAAGAGCACTGACCGCTCTTGCAGAGGACCCGGGTTCAATCCCCAGCACCCACATGGCAGCTAAGAACTGTCTGTAACACCAATTCCAGGAGAACTCCAGTTCCAGGGGAATCCGAGACCCTCTTCTGACCTCCGCAGCATCGCACGACACGGGTGCACAAACCTACATGCAGACAGTACGTTCATACACATACAAAAAAGAAGGTGGGGAAAGAGGCTGGCATCCCACAATTACATTCTGGAACACATCTCCAAAGGCCCTACCTCTTACATGTTCCACCAACTTCCAATAGCACCAGCTGGGATCCATACCTTTAAACGTGGACCTTTCAGGAAGTTCTGGGCCAATGCTATTGCATGCTCTCAGGTAAACGTGGACCTTTCAGGACGTTCTGGGCCAATGCTATTGCATGCTCTCAGTATTACCTGTTTTCTCCTACTTTGAATTTCTTATTTGTT
This sequence comes from Rhizomys pruinosus, assembly GCA_009823505.1. NCBI lineage: Eukaryota > Metazoa > Chordata > Mammalia > Rodentia > Spalacidae > Rhizomys > Rhizomys pruinosus. The sequence continues at coordinate 436,113 of VZQC01004157.1, read as the reverse complement.
TACTTTGTTAAGATATCTGCTTTTGAGATCAGTTACTTTCCTCAGATCTCTTTCAAGTGAAAATTTCATTTTCAGTGTTTCAAGTTTAAAGGCTCAACAGAAAATTGGGACTTGGAAAGGACTTTCCACTCAGTACACTTTACTATAGTGTGGCAAGGTGGTGTAACTATAAGTACACTGAGAGAGGATATTCCTCCAAACATCGGTATAACTCTTTTTTCTTGAGTGCGAAAGTCACACACACTTCTTTGTCCTACTTTTTGTAGCAAAGCATGGCTGCCAGTGTTATGGGAGTTGATTTGAAGAAAAGACTAATTATGTCTGACTGCCTTGTGTGTGTGTGATGCTGTCCTTCAGCTTATTTGCATGTCATATTGTTATTATTGTTGTTTTTGGTTTTTTGAGAAAGGGTCTCTCTGTAGCCCCAGCTGACCTGCAACTTACTATAAAGGACCATGCTGGCTTGGTTCTTACAGAGATCAGCCTGCCTCTGCCTCCATCTCCCAGAGTGCTGGGATTCAAAATGTGCAACTCCATGCCCAGCTCATACTGTTGTTTTTTTGTGAACTGCATTATCTTTTTTTTTTTTTTGTTGTCATTTTTCGAGACAGGGTCTCCCTGTAGTCCCAACTGTCCTGGAAGTCCACTCTGTAGACAGGCTGGCCTTGAACCTCACAAGATCCCGCCTGCCTCTGCCTCGCATGTGCTAGGATTAAAGGTGTGCGCCACCCATGCCCGGCTTGAACACGCATTATCTTTTTAAACTATTTTTATTTTACATGTAGAGTGTATTGCCTACATATATAATAAGTGTATCTGGGTCAGGTAATGCCCATGGAGGTCAGAAGAGGTTTGCCTATCCCCAGAAACTGTAGTTACAGATGGTTGCTTTCTTTACTGTGGATGCTGGGAATCAATCTGGGTCCTCTGAAAGAGTACCCAGGGCTCTTAACTGCTGAACCATCCTCTAACCCCCTTATCTTTATTTTTGACAGCCTTAGATCTCAATATTCAGTTTATGTGATCCAGTCTGTCAAGAAAATGAGATGCACAACTGGTCACGGTGGTCCATGCCTATAAAATTCAGGAGGCAGAGGCACAAGGTTGTGAGTTTAATGTTAGCCCAGGCTACATAGTGGAACACCTGTCTCTAATAAAAATATGGAAGGAAGAGAATGGAGAAAGGAAAAGAAGGAGAAGGGAGGAAGCTCCAGCAGCCTACTAAGATTTGGATGGTCCAAGTAGAGGTATAAATTCTTGTTCTTCTTACTAACCCACGCGCTTTGCTTCTAATAGTACTTTTCCAGACTTTTAAAAAGATCTTCCTGGGCTGGAGAGATGGCCTAGCGGTTAAGAGCGCCGACCGCTCTTACAGAGGACCCGGGTTCGATCCCCAGCACCCACATGGCGGCTGAGAACCGTCTGAAGCTCCAATTCCAGGAGAACTCCAGTTCCAGGGGAATCGAGACCCTCTTCTGACCTCCGCGGGATTGCACGACACGGGTCCACAAAACTCTGCAAAAAAAAAAGTACATTCATACACATACGAAATACAACAAAGTAATAAAAAAATTAATAAAAAAAAATTAAAAAAAAAGATCTTTCCTTTGAAGTCAGAGATGGGGACACATACATTCTAGCATTCATGAGGTAGAAGCAGAAGGAACAGGTGTTCAATAGCAGCTTCACCTGCACAAACAACAACAAAAAATGACTCTTTCTTTGGCACAACAAGAGTTACTTTGACAGATACCAAGAAAAGTGATAGTACCTAAAAGTTTATTCTTTCCCTCCACACCAGGAGCTAATTACTAGTACAAGGAATGTCTCGAGTCTAGATATTAATCTGTACCCCAAGCTCCTCTCTAATATGAGGCAGAGGCTAGGTCATAGCTTTAAACTATACCTGTGTCTGGTTTCCTACTGTTCACTGCTTCCTTCTCTGAACCCTACCCTCCTATTGGTTTCTCAATGGAGCATTTCCTTAACAAATATTTCCTATGAATCGGTATCTCATGGTCGACATTCAGGAAACCTGGACTAGAAACATCACCTGATTACCTGCATTTGGTAAAGGACTAGACACTCTATCAAACATGTATCTGTTTTTCATACATGACTTATAACCCTACTATCATCAGAAATATCTGCAACTTAACATTCTGAAATCTTTGTAGTATGTAGAAAGCAGAGACTCACAAGTTTCTGAAAGCTTAAATAAAAACCATAAACCATTTCTGGTATTACCGGTTCTATTTTATTTTAACTGAAATTTTAGAAATATTTCAATTGTGGCAGTGTGGGTTCAGGATGTTCTTTCAAATGTATTGGCGGTAGGCCAGGCGTGGTGGCACACGCCTTTAATCCTAGCACTCAGGAGGCAGAGGCAGGCGGACCTTTGTGAGTTCAAGGCCAGCCTTGTCTACAGAGTGAGTTCCAGGACAGCTGGGGCTACAGGGAGACCCTGTCTTGAAAACACCAAAACAAACAAACAAACAACAACAACAACAACAACAAAAAACAAATGTATTGGAGGTAAAAAGCTCACAATAGTTTAACTTAGTAAAAGAAACAAGCAGAGGGGTCAATTTAACTTAAATCTATATCATTTAAGAAGTTTGCTATTCAGATAAGTGTGAATTGAACCTCTTTACCAACTCTGTGAAGTAAGGTACTAAACCACTCTGTTACTATGTTCTCATTTATAATAGAAGAAATATACTCATGATAGAGACGAGCACACAGTAAGTCTTATCCTTTGACTTATCTTCTGGTGGTGATTAGTTTGTGGTACTACTACCACGTGTCCTCATCTAGTTCCCACATTTCAGATATGTCTAGTGATAGTGTTCTCAAACCAGTCGCAGCAGCAGGAGCAGCACCACTGTGATACAAAGGCACAGATTCTCGGGCCCAATTCTACACCTACTGTGTCAGAAACTTCGGGGATAGAGCCAGCTCTGTGTGTTTAAGAAACCCTCCAGGGATTCTGATGTGTGCTCAACTATGAGAAACACTGAAATCAGAGAAAAATGTATCAGACTAACACAGTGAGTAAAGCTAAAACCTAAACATGTTTGGTGTGCTACTGAAGGTCATAATCAGAACTGATGAATGCATGCAGGACCTCACTCATTAGGGATAAAGGAAAGTCATAACTGTATGTCATTAACTGTTAATATTGAAAGCATTGTTATCAATGACTTTAAATAGGAGGTAAACACTAAAGAGTGAAATGCAGACTTAAGTTTGTAAAATTGAGAGCGAATTTACACCACAGGTTTCTAATACAAAGAGGAAAATGAACTAATGTAAAAATATTACTTCTGTTCCCAGAAGCTGAAGAATCACTTGAAACAATCATTAACTGTATTAATCCTTTTCCAAAAATGTGCCACTTAATATACATGGTCTGAATTACTTGCTGGGGAGAAGTGATTTGAAGTCATCACCTCAACAAATTGAATTTGTCACCTCACAACTATTGATTTTCCTCTGAAATTCTGAGTTAGTGCTATGTAGATAAATGAACTTGAGAAGAAGAAAATAAGTAACAAAAAAACCTTAAGTCTATGAGAGAGCTCCTTGAATCCACTACTCAGAATATAGGAGTCTTAGTATAAGAAATCAACATTTCAATGTCATCTGCTTGACTGGAGCTTTAATTTAAGGAGATAATTTCCTCCAGAGACACAGAAATCCACTACCTACATTAAATTTAAGTTTGGAAAGGGCGTATATTATTTTTGAAGAGGAAGAAGCCTTTTAAAGAGAAAGAAGCTCTTTCTCTGGAGCAAAGGATAACTCATATAAGCTCAGGTTTCAGGGGTGATGCACAGCCACTCAATTTACTTTGACACATAATCTGTCTGAGCAGCTCAGCTTAATCTCCTGTGTGTCAGAGCACATGATATTTCCCTCCAGCTCTTTATGGCCTCTGTGTGAAAATCTCTAAGCTCTGCTGTTGCCATCCAGGATATAGCAGCTATGAAATCCACCTCAGGGTATATCAGACAGACTGGATGTAATTACCATCCAAACAAAACAACAACAAAACCTCTTCATATCTGTACTTCATGGACAAAGCAGAGTTCTCTTCACATTAAGGATAATAATAGTCAAAATAAAAATCTAAAAATGACCGACATTCAACTGCCTTCTCTGTACCCATAGAATTTTCCGTTAAAGACATCATGAGCATATCCTGAGTGGCTCTTCCTAGAACCCTAAGAGGGCAGTGCTTTTTGGATTACATTTTGCAAATGGGAAAATTAATCCTCAGAGATGCTAAGTAGCTTGCCTAAAGTAAACCAAGGACTATTCTGGAGTCAGGGATCAATTCCAATTCTAGTGAATCTGAAAGTTCTGTTCTTAACTACATTGTTTAAATGCTTTTGCTGAGACCCCAAATTATTTTAGCAGTTGCAATTTTTAATAAATGTGCAATTCTTTTTGCCTCGCATGCAAATCAGAAAAGAGTTTAAGACACAAAACAGTGACAAGAGTGATAATACATGTTTGCAATTATAGCACTTGGTAAACTGAGGCCCGAGGATTAGGGGTTTGAGGTCAGCCGAAATCAACAAAATTCTAGGCTAGCCAGAGCTATACAGTGACTCTCTGTCTCAAAATAACCAAAACAATATTTTAAACAAAAAAAGCAGAAGTGTGTGTTGAAAACACTTCATTTCTGGCTTTGTGTTGATTCCCTTCAGGCTTGGCTACCTGTAAAGTCTGTTAAGAATGGGGCTCCTTCCCAAGGTCATTGTAAGTGTGGAGAGTCAGTTGGTCCCCACAGTGCTTGCTTTGAGACTGGTGATGCTTAGGTTGCCATGGACACCAGATTTCAACACACTGCTGAGCACCGGAATCCATTCCATGCAAAGCAGGGAGCCAGCAGATGGACACAGTAACATCTAACTGCACAGTAATGCTATGACCAATATTTGTTTTGCCACCTCTCATTTCGATGATGTTCTCACCAATAAAGTCTGTAAGACTTTATCTCTCATTTGGGAAACAGCTTCTTTATGATTCAGGTAGCAACTCTCACACTTCCATATGTCAAAGTCATTCATTTGCTAGAGTTGTTGAATGGTTAAAGCTTTGTAAAAAGGGAAGTCTGATCTTAACATAAAATGCTCCTTCATTCAGCTTGCAAAAAGAAAACCTGGATTAGATGATTTCATGAAAGCTGAGTTTACCCAAGTGGCTAGAACCCTAAGTGTCAGTAAGTGGTCTGTTAACTTAGTAGGTTTCCCTAGTAACTAAATCCATAAAGAAAATAATTAGAAAGAAATAAGTGGTACTTAGATATACATAAATAATGCATGAGAATAACATGCTTTTTTCTGAAACAAAAAACAAACATCTAAGCATAGTACTCAAAGACTGTAGGTCGGAGAGAAATCTGTGAAACTGAGTCATGATGAAAACAATTGGACATATCAGAGGCTTTTGATCCACTTTATGAAGAGACCATCTCCACTCTATTCCAGGATATAAAAGAATCTCCCTGCCACCTGGACAAAAATCCCCTGTGTATTGTGTATCAGCCAGGCACAAGATAAGCATCAGTCATTAAGTGAACCAACCAAAGTGAAATTAGGAAGTTAAAAAGAAATTAATATAATTTGTCATTTTCATATTTAGTGTTAATAAACATAATAAAATTACATTAAAACAATCTTATATAACAATGAAAGTATAAGTTACTGGCAAAATAGTTCAGTACATTTAAACCTCAGTATACTTAAAGTAATTATTAGTGTTACTTATTTTCTCTATTTATCCACTAACAAAAATTATAAGCCACAAAATATCACATCGTTCCCCATGTATATTTATTATCTAAACAATTATTTAGATAAATAAAAATGAAAACATTTTTTAAATAAAGTTACACTTAGTACCTGAAAAAAGGGAACATAGTATACTTGAATTACTTATATAATTACAACAAGTGATTATGGACTGTCAGTTTCTTTTTTAGCTTTTTAGCATTCAGAGGACACTAAATTGGATAATGGATTGAAACTGCAGCCCATAGACAGGTCCCACTTTCTGGCAGCTCTATGATCAAGCAATTAGGAACTGAACCTGGCCTACAAAAGTCCAGCTTCCCCAATACTACTGTCATCTCAACTCAATCTTTGGGGTTCATATAGTCAGTGTGCAACACAAACCTGCTTAAAATATGCAAACTACACAAATCCAAAGCTAGACTTGCCTAGGGAGTAAGCGATGGGCAATGAGTCACAAAGGAAATTCTAGTAAGAATGTTCTACATAATTTTTAAAAATGCTGGGACAAAAGCCTCTGATCTTCCTCTCTTGAGTTCAGTCATATGACAGTCTAATGATTGGAATGGCAGCAGCCATCTTGAATACAGAATGGTAATGTAGTTTACATGGGAAAATGGAAGAAAAAACACCTGGAAGGGGCCTGGGTTCTGGTAAGCTGATGAACCAACCCAGGAATGGCCCAACACTATAGTCTTTGTTAAATGAGGCAGTAAATGCTCTCATTATTCCAATCACATTTTGAATTTCTTTTTGAGTTGTAAGTCTCATATGCTATGCAAGCTGGTTTACAATTCCTGGGCTCAAGTGATTATCCTGTTTTTTTTTTTCTTTTTTTTGGGGGGGGGTCTTTTTTGAGACAGGGTCCCCATGTAGCCCCAGCTGTCCTGGAACTCACTCTGTAGACCAGGCTGGCTTGGAACTCACAAAGATCTGCCTGCCTCTGCCTCCCAATTGCTAGGATTAAAGGCGTGCGCCACCACGCCCGGCTCAAGTGATTCTCCTGTTTTGGCCTCAAAGGTGCTGGGAGTATGGGTGTGTATAAACTTACCTGGCTTCAATCACTTTTTACTGGGCATTCTGCTATTCTCTGATAAAAGCATTCCTACTGACAGCTGCTCATGAAAAGGCACCTTAGGAATACACTCAGGACCGAATTAACAGTTTTGCAATTTTTAAATCACAGCATGAAGATACAAATCTTGTATTGAATATCACTTTTATCTGATATTCAGAATTATGCTGGATTTTCTGTTATTAGGAACACAAAGAGCTATCACTGATGCATTAAGTAGCTACTATGTGCCAAGATATGCATTTTATCTAGTCTACTACATCAACTTCTAAACCAATTCCCTTTGGCTAGGAAAATAAAATCACATCAGTTTCCCACCTCATTTAAAGAACTGAGTATTTCCCTTTACTACAAATATAAACGAGCATGATGGCTTGTGCCTATAATCATAGCACTTGGGAGGCTGAGGCATGAAGATTGCTGTTTGAGGCCAGCCTAGAGTATACAATGAGTTAAAAGTCAACAAGACTCTCAAAACAACGTCTTCTCCCCTATAAAAATAAAATAAAGAACTGAAAAGGCACAAGCCTTTAATCTCAGCACTGGCAAGGCAGAGTTAGGCTGTGAGCTACAAGTCAGCAAGGTCAGCCAGGCCTACACTGTGAGTTCTAGGCCAGCCAGTGAGATCCTGTCTTTAAAAAACTAAATTAGGGTCTGGAGAGATGGTTCAGCAATTAAGAGCACTGGCTGTTTTTGCAGAAGACTCAGGTTTGAATCCAGAACCAAATGGCAGCTAACAACCATCCATAACTCTAGTTCCAGCAGATCTGACACTCTCTTCTGTCCTCAGTGGGCATTGTATGACACAGATGCATGTATATGCATCCAGGCAATACATTCATACACATAAAATAAATAAATAAATTTAAAATTAAATTAAAAATGTAAACAACAATCACCAGTAGTGTCTGTAATTGTGTCATCAGTTAAAGTAACAAATATGTGCATATTACACTGCAGCTGTTGAAGAAATCTCAAAATATCATTGATACATCACTGTTTCAAATGTATCATCATCATAAGATTTCACTGCAATATCTAAATGTGTTACTTAAAAAGCACCTCTGCTGTTGGGGGCTGGAGAGATAGCTTAGCGGTTAAGAGCACCGACTGCTCTTGCAGAGGACCTCGGTTCGATCCCCAGCACCCACACGGTGGCTAAGAACCGTCTGTAACTCCAATTCCAGGAGAACTCCAGTTCCGGGGGAATCCGAGACTCTCTTCTGACCTCCGCAGCATTGCACAACACGGGTGCACAAACCTACATGCAGACAGTACATTCATACACATACAAAAGTAAATTTAAAAAAATTTTAAAAAGCACCTCTGCTGCTGTATCATATATTTATTTCTTAATGGTTCGGGCTTTCTTTCATTTTTTTTTGGGGGGGGGGTGTTTCGCTTTGTCTTGTTTTGTTTTGAGAACTCACTACATATACCAGGCTGGCCTGGATCTCATAGAGATCCACCTGCCCCTGCCTCCTGAATGTGTAGTGTTTGGTTTTTAAAGTGTAATACAATAAGCTGGGTGTGGGCGAACCTCTTTAGGTCCCAGCACTTGGGAGGCAGATGCAGGCAGATCTTTGTGAATTCAAGGCCAGCCTAGTCTACATAGCAAGTTCCAGGACAGCCATAGCTACAGGGAGACCCTTTCTCAAAAATACCCCCCCCCAAATTAATACAATAAGGCTTCATTTGTAAGCCCGGGAGTTTCATTTGTAAGCCTGAGAGTTTCAATTTATATTTTTTAAAATGTTAAAGTATAAGTCCTGAAGACTCAGAAGCCAGACTGAGAAAATAATCCTTCACACTTAAGGGCCAAATAATCATTTCTTCTTGCAGATGTGTGTGTGTGTGTGTGTGTGTGTGTGTGTGTGTGTGTGTGTGTGTATTGAGCTTCAAACTCAGAGCTTCTCACATACTAATCACACATACCCCTCTCCTTGGGCTACATCCCTAGCCCTCATCATTCTTAATAGTGTCCATCTAATCTCCATACAGAAAACCAGAGTGATATTTTTGAAAGGTAAATAAGATATAATATACTCGCTCGTTTAAAAATAAAACAAGTGCAACCTCCTGACTTTGACTTACCTGACCCTACAGGATCTGATTTCAATTTGTTCCCAATTGGGAACCTTCCAGGTTTTAAGCTTCTCTGTCTCCCACTTCTAGTCTGGCTATGCAGCCTTCTTTCATTGCTTTAAGATCTATAAGCCTCAGGGGCCTGGTCCTTGCTGTCCCCTTTGCACTTGATTCTCATGGTCTGGTTTTGAGACGGGATGGGTCCTACACTCAGGAGCCTTTCTAACACCCGTTCCCAAGGAATATCTCTATCCTTTCTCACCTGGCCTCCTTTAATTCCAGTTTACTTCCTTCAGATCATTCATTACAATTGAATCACAGTTTGGCGTTGTTTACTGGTGAAACACAGAATCTAGCAAGGTATTTGGTACAATGGAAAAACCTGATATTCATCACACAAATGAATAAAATGCAGAGAATTCCAGTGCAGTGAAGAATTGTTTCTCAAGGCTCAGCTTATTTGATCTTTTAGGAATTCTTATTAAGCCAATTGCAGACATGGAAATTAAGGCTCAAAATTTTCAGGTACTTGTCAAGATCACTCAGTGACAAAGTTATTTTATTTGATGTCCTACATCTCTCTTAATCCCTCTACCATTCCATTCTACATCTCCACTAATCAGCAGAAGGCAGAACAGACTGACTACAAATTTTTATAGCATGATTTCTTGGGACTTCAATGACAAGGATATGTGCCTCACAAAACTCAAAGCTACTTTCCTTAAGTATTTCCAGGAGAGCTGAGTTAAATGAAATTATATTATATAGATAAGGTGATTCTCTCTGTGTTTATGACTGGTTTTCTCTCTCTCTCTCTCTCTCTCTCTATATATATATATATATATATATAAACATTTTAAATATTTCTAAATTATATAGTCACAAATAGAAACAATAAAATAAAGTGAAAGAGGATATGACAAAGAAGAGCTAAGGATGGAACAAATTAGATAAACAGAGTTAAATGCCGATTTATGAAAATACATGTGATAAGGCACTGTATGCTAAGGTATGTATACCATAATTCTGGTTGTCAATTTCCTAGAAGCCAACAGAAAGTGAGGAATACAATCAGTTACAAGACATTTAAAAAATCAATTTGATTCAGTTAATTGTGAAAAAGAACACAACAATTTCTGTTTCTATGTCCGGAGACAAATTCCTCTCTGGGTCCTTATAATGAAAACAAGATAAGATATTGTAATGAGCATTCTTAACTGTAGTTCCATAAGTAAACATATCAAACTTCCCAGGATGATGTGGTACAGCATGACTTAACAGACCCAAACTCACAGAGGATCGTATTGTGCTATAATCTAAATCAGGATCTATGAACCAGATATATCAGGCATATCACATAGGGACTTGTCAGAAATGCAGAATCTCAGGCCCTAACCCAAGCCTAAATCAGATTTTTTTTCCATATTTTACTATTGAGTTTACGTAACTGGTCTATATTTTGTTAACAAGATCTCTAGGTGATTCGTATGCACATTTCAGAAGTAGTGATCTAGTGGGTTAGTATGATCAGAGGAAAAATGTGTAAAAAACTATAATTTATTCAGTTCATCCATTCAACAGATATTTATTGACAACCCAGCAGTAGGAAATCCTTTCTTCAAACATGATATCAGAAGCACTAGCATAAAGGAATATATTGATAAAATAGATGCCATTGTAAAGATGAATGCTAACACAGGCACTGTGGACAATTGACAAAATTTGCAACAACACAGAAGAAAGGAAAGTTAGGCACCAAAATATATGCCAGGCATCATGTTAATATTGAAGCTACATAAATTTATTGAAAAATCTCTACCCTGTGCAATTTACACTCTAATTAAAGAAGACATAAATAAATTGAGAAAAATAAAGCAAGAAAGAGAAGCAGGAGATGTGAGTGAAATTTTAAGTAGTGCAGGCATGAGAGGCCTCTCTGAGGAAGTAAGCACCTATACAAGGTCATGGAGCTAGCTATAAAAATAGAGGAAGTGTTTCAGGCAGAGAGAACATAGAGTACAAATGCCTTGGGATAAGACAATGTCTAAAACAGCAAGAAGGCTGGTGTGGTTGAGGACTGAGCAAGAAGCCAAGTAGGTTTGCAAGGGGCTTGATCATGTGGGACCTTGTCGGCCATTTTAAATATCATAGTTTTAAGGATGGAGAAAAGCAATAGGGAGCCACTGAAGGATGCTGAACAGGAAAATCATGTAATAAAAAGTGTCTTCAAGAAGCTTACTTTAAAAAAAAAATAGTAGCTGTAATAGCTTACTGGGAGAAACCAGCTCAGAATGATTCATTCCACTATTTATTACGTGGTACAGATGTGTCAAATAATGTGAGGAGGATCTAACTAGGGTGATAAGTAAGGGAGGTGACAGAGAAAGGTGAATGTAATGACACTAGAAAGAAAAAAGATCCTGGGACTTAATGCCAGATTATTTATAGCGAAATGACATACAAGTTAGAAATTCATTTTATTTATTTATTTATTTATTTATTTATTTATTTATTTATTTATTTATTTGCCGGGCTTGGTGGCACACGCCTTTAATCCTAGCACTTGGGAGGCAGAGGCAGGTGGATCTTTGGGAGTTCAAAGCCAGCCTGGTCTACAGAGTGAGTTCCAGGACAGCTGGGGCTACAGGGAGACCCTGTCTAGAAAAGACCAAAAAAAAAATCATTTTAATCAAGATTCAAGGATCATCTTCTGAGAGAAAAGTTGCTGTCTGCCAAGGAGTTTAGAGTGAGGATGAATGGCTTGCTAGTCCCTGACATACACGTTCAAAGCCTGAATTTCTGTGATTGCTGAAGCTGAGGCTTGCACTAAGAGTAACTGATCTAACAAATTCAAAGCTGTTCTTTTAAAATCTTTGGAGTTTGTTCTCTTGTTCCATCTCCTGGAGGCAGAGGCCAGAGAAACCTCAATGTCATTAGCACGAAAAGACAGATCTGGTTTGGCGGGAGGGCAGAAGAATGGTCTTAATACATGTCTTTGTGGAACAGCATTGTAGACTGGTTTTGGACCACCAGTTTTTGGGCAAAGTCCTGCTACATGCATGACTTGATGGATTTCTCTGTCTAGTATTCCATTCTGGACAAGACTCCAAGATGTTGAAAAAGGAAGAAACAGGCTTAAGGAAAACAAGTGGAAATTTCTTTTTTTGAAAATTGCCTGCCATCAGACTGCAGGGTCTGGGAAGCAGATGCAAATGCAATGCAAATGATATGTAAATTGCTCTGTGGCCTTCTAAAAGGTTTTCTACAATTGGAAGGGCCCTTGGGAAACTGCAAGCAGATAACAGTGACTAACAAGCAGAGTGAACTATTTCAAGCCAACTTTGTCACACAGCCCTTTCTGGCCCTCCTAGCATACTGCATATCCTTTAACAATCTTTTTTTGTCTCTTGAATCCCCCTCACCTGCTCTAAACAATAAAAAAAGAAGTCTGTCTATAGAGAGGTTATCTAAGTTAATTACAATTTTAGACACACGCTGTGCCTGGTGTATAGCTTTGGTTTTTCCTTCAAACTCTTTTCTCACCAAATAAAGCCAAGTTAAATGTGTCACTTCTTCCACAGAACAGTGTACTTCAGTGGGTTATGAATGAAAGTGCCTTGCTCTCAGCTCTCAGTTCTAGTTACTACAGGGCCTTTATGGTTGTTTTTCTTTTTTTTTTTAATTCCCTTTACTCCACAGGATCTGGCACATTTCCTCTTTTAATTCTACATGATGCCCTCAAAGGGAATCCAGAAAAAATAGACATATAGATATTCCTTTCAAGGAACTCCTGAAAACTATTCATCCAGAAAAGCTCGAGAATGCTGTGGCCTTGGGCAACCTAAGTACTCATTTTAAAATGAAAACAAACAAACTCACATGTGATTGAACTCAGTACATTTCTGTCTTCATTTAGTTATTTTAAGAGGGGATTCTCCCATCAGATACACATTTAGTAGGAGTCCTGGGATTAATTTAATAGTAAACAACACAGTAAATATAGTAAAAACTACACCTGAGTAGTTTTTTCTCAGTTACAGTCACGGGGGCTGGGATGGGGGTGGGGGTTGTCCATAAGCAACTTACATTCACATCAGCCCTACAAGGTCCATTACATTATCCGGTAGGCTAACATTCTAGGGTGCCTCAGCTTTTGCCAGTAGGGTCAAAGGAAAGGAAATCCTGTCCTTTGTCTGAGTTTTTTTCAGACTCACTTTTAAGGGCCACAACTGCAGCCATACTAAAAAGCTGCCAGGCAAAGAGGCAATCCAGGGTGACGCCAGTTAGCTTGTTGCAAAAAGAGGAACAATGTGCAAAGACATGGAATCCCAACAAATGAGAGATGGAAAAAGGGAGGGAAAAAAAAAAAAGATGAAAGCAGGAAATAAAGGGGCTGAAGATAAGACAGCCCAGACAAAGGGCACAAAGAAGAGATGGGGACACAGGACCAGGGGCTGTGCTGTGGGCAACCGGGCGTCCCGGAAGGCGCGGTGGGGCAGGGCCGGGCCAGCGGTGAGCGCCCTCCGGCGACCGGGGCTGCGTCTTACCTCCTGGGCGAGCTTCTGCTTGAGCACCAGCGCGGCACACAGGTAGCCAGCGCGGCCCACGAACAGCTCATCTGAGCCGCACTCCAGGAAGGAGACAGGCGCGCAGACGGCGCAAAGTGCCCGGAACTTGCTGAGTGGCTGCACGTAGTCGGAGCGGCCCAGGGCGTGGTACACGAGTGTGGCCACCGCATGCACACCTGCACCCCCGAGCAGGAAGGCGGCTCGGGTGTCCGCGTCTGGCTCGCCCCACTCCTCCGCGTGGGAGCAGGCGTCGATGAGGCGCTTGGCCGAGCGCAGGTAGCGCTCTCGGGCAGCGGCGAAGAGCGGGCACTGTGAGACGTGGTAGAGCATGTAGGCCACCCCCGCCACGCCGCTGTACAAACCCCCCTGGCAGCCGCTGCCTCCCGCTGTCGCCCCTCGACCCTCTGCGCCGCCCCCAAGCGGGGGCAGCTCCTGAAGGATGCGCTCGATGGTGGAGGTGACCAAGGGCGCCACCGCCTCCTCGCACTGGCCCGCCAGCAGGCTGCCCTGGTAGTCATCGAAGCGGTTAGCGAAGCAGCGCTTGGTGTCCATGCTGCTGCTCCGGGGGGCCCCCCAAAGCCGATCTGGGGACCGTTTGAGGGTGCGCCCTGCAGCCCCGCGCCGAACCTCCGGCTGTGGGGGGCGGTCGGAAGGCGCTGGATGCTGCGGGGAAGGAGCGTGGAGGGTGAGACGGGAGGTGACAAGAGGAGACAGGCGCGAGGAGGGAGCGCGGGAGCGGGTGGCCAAGTGGGGCACAGGGCTGTCGCGAGGCTCCCGAGTGGCCCAAGAGAGAGCTGGAATGCGTGTCCTCGCGCGTCCCCCTCCCAGAGGCCGCGCCCTCGCCCAACCCGCCCCCTCCTGCGCCGCCGCAGCTCAGTCGACTCTCCTAGGGGCCGAGGTGATCTTCTCCAGCAGGACCCACGCGGGCCCGCGCCACTCCTCCTGCTCCGCCCTCCGCTCCTCCCCTCCAGGCAGAAGGCCAGGGACTTGCAGGACAGGGATCCCGAATACTGAGGCTGGGAGTTAGCACACCTGGCAGTGGAGGTGATGACCTCCAGTCCCTTGTGTGCTCAAAGTCTGTGCCTTGGGTCAGCAGCAGCATCATTGGCGGCTGCAGCTGTAAATGGATTAAAAACGCAGTGCCACAAGCTTTGCCCAAAAACACGGAATAAAAAAATTTGACTTTATAGAAAGATCTCTAGGTTGAAAGCATACACGTTAAAGTTTGTGGAGCCATTGAACTAAAGGGGATAAGTGACTGGAAGCTCTCTGGCAAGCCTGTTTTCCATCTTTTTCACTTTGCAGTTCTAAATGTCTAGGACCTCAAAGTAGCAGTGATGTGTATGTGTGGGGGCTGGAGGAGAGGAGGGTAATGCATATCATGCTCGAACCCTTCAAAAGATGAAATGGAAGCTTTTTGTTTGTCTTCCGTTTTATTGTTTTGTTTGGATTGTACAAGAATAAAAACTCAGAACTAGATTTGTTGAATGGGGAGCCCCCTAGCCACATCTCCCTGTCCTCTCATTCCCTTGCCCTCTAGCATAAGTAGTAAGAGGACATTACCTAGTCAATAGGAGGATACATCCTGGGTGAGACTTTAATTACACCTTTCAACAGCCCCAGTGTCCTTAGTGTAGTGTCTTCCTTACCCCCTTCTTTACCTTCTTTGTTCTCCTCTGTTACTCTTCCTCAGGCATTACAAGGGTCTCCTCTCTGCTTTGGAAGTTCAAAACAGATGGAGTAACTGCACATTGTCTTGTAGTTCAGTGGGAAAGGCATAAAATAAGCATAACTAGTTGCCTTTCCTATACTCAGCTGTTTTTAAGTAACTATTCCTTGCCCACAATACTGGCTATTGAAGGCTAATGCAGTCTCCTCTCTCACACACAAGTAAATTACTCATAGGAAAGTTTCTAGCACTTTGTGGAGACAGCAACTATTCCACTAATTTCAAAGATCAGCTTTGTTTAGAATTTTGGAAGCATTTTTACCTCAAAAGTGGCAATTCTCACCATGTTAAGAAACAAATCAGCACGGTCTATTTTCAATATGAGGTGTGTTTAGCCTTCATTAGAGAATCACAGATGCAAGAGGCCCTAGGCTTCTGTCTATCCTAGCTAGCACCTGGCTCCTTCTTCTCTAGGAGCTGTCAGTTCTTCCTAGGTTTAAAAAGTTACAGGCAGGCAGTCTGCTACATAACTGACCCCATGAGTCAGAAAAGCTGGGAATTTGGGGGCCAGAGAGATGGCTCAGCATTTAAGAGAACCTGCTGTTTTGCAGAAAATTCGAGTTAGGTTCACAGCACCCACATCAGGAGTCTCACAACCATTTGCATCTCCAGTTCCAGGGGATCCGAGGCCCTCTTCTGGTTTCTGCAGGCTGCAAGGATGCACCTGCTCAGGGAGCAGGGAAATTAGATTAGGAATATAAAAATCACTGTTACATGCCAAATCAGCACACCAAACATTTTTGCCCTTTCTCTGGGCTGATACCTGATTTTTGCAAGATCGAAAGCTAAAGTGCTTCTCTTTTGCTACTGACTCTCCAGCACTCTAATTATGAAGTGAGGATCCTTGTTTCTCACAATATGGGGGAGGGAAGGCTCGGGTATTTCTGTATTTGGCAAGAGAATGCTTTGGTCTCAGTAGAATGGGAGATACATTTTGCACAACTTTTGGGCAGCCCACTCTGCCAGACCTTGGTTTCTCGCTAACACTAAAGTATTTTTGTGCAAGAGGACTTGGAGAGCTCTCTGAGGGGAAGAAAAAGGTGATATCAAGTGACAACCAGGCCACTTCAAGCAAATTGGACTCTCAAGTATTCCCTTGATGTTTGGAGATTTGGGGACAAAGCAGGACATAACCTAAGCAACCAGGCCAAAACTCATATACAAGCCCGGGTCAGAAAAGTGCAATTCTCCTTGGTAGTTGTGCCTTTTCATACAGTGAGAATATGACTGATATTCCGCTCATGAGATTACTTCAAAATTGGGAAACACGGGGTCCTGGCTGACTATGGGACTGCATGCCCTTATCTTTCCTAGCTAGAACAAGGGGAATAAATGTATTTTGTCACCTAAAACTGCAGTTATAGGCCTACCAGGTAAAGATCGTTGGCTCTCTGTATACTTTCTTTTCTGCCTTTTCTTGTTTCCCAAGGTGAGTAATATTTCCAAAGCTCTGGGAGGAATGTAAACTTTCTCTTACTCCTCAGGCTCTCTTAGACCAAGGAGAGGGGAAATACAAAAGTCCATGGAGAGAAGAAGTTCGCTCGAGACTAGAAACAGGACAAAAGGGCTTGATATTTAATAATATGTGTAAAGGTGATCTTCTTTATTAAATTTATATATTTATTTTTTTTATCAAATCTAGACCCGTGTCCCCGACCCTATCCCCCACCCCACCAGAGCTCATGCATTCTGCCAAACATGCTTTTCATCTCTTTCTCAGGCTTTCTCAATATTCTCCATGTGGAAGTTGACTGTTTTGAGCAAAAGTTCACTGTTTCAGTCAGCTCTTTGATGCAGTCCTTTCTGTTGTTGTTGTTTCCAATATGCATCACTCCCAACTGCTTGGACCAAAGCTCGAGGGGCCATGCACAAGAAATACTTACAACTAGGTAATTGGCACTAGCATCCACAGATGAGGGATTCCATTCATCCTTTGTTTTCCTGGGACTGTGTTACTTCACTCAGCATGATGTCTTCTAGCTCCAGCCATTTTCCTGCAAAGCTCATGATGTCATTTTTCTTTACTGCTGCATGGAACTCCATTGTGTAGATATACCACATTTTCTCTATCCACTCGTCAGTTGAGGGGCATTTGGGTTAGTTCCAGCTCCTTGCTATTGTGAAGAGAGCTGAAATAAACATGGCCGTGCATGTATCTCTGCGGTGGGGTGAGTCTTGGGGGTACATGCCTAGGAGTGGTATGGCTGGGTCAGGTGGCAAGTTCATGCCAATTCTTCCAAGGGTTCTCCACACTGCTTTCCATAGTGGTTGTACGAGTTTACATTCCCACCAGCAGTGGATGAGTGTTCCCCTTTCCCCACAACCTCTCCAGCACTTGGTATCACCTTTTGTTTTCTTGATCCTAGCCAGTCTTATTGGAGTAACATGATATCTTAAAGTGGTTTTGATTTGCATTTCCTTAATGATTAGTAATATTGAACACTTCTTAAGGTGTTTCTCAGCCATCTCTAATTCCTCACTTGTGAAGTCTCTGTTCAGCTGTTTGTTCCATCTATCAAGTGGGTCATTTGTTTTCTTTCTTTGTTTTTTGAGTAGTTTATATATTCTGGAAATCAATGCTTTGTCAGATGTTTCTGCTGTGAAGGTTTCTTCCCACTCTGTGGGATTTCTCTTCACTTCCTTGATTGTTTCTTTTGATGTACAGAAGCTTTTGACTTTAATGAGGTCCCAGTAAAGGTGATCTTAATGTGCCATAACATATAATGTAGATCCAACTCTTGTATAAAGAAATGAAATAAGAAAGAGTAAGTAGGTGTGAGAGAGAAAATTATTGAGAAGGATGTAAGTAGGAGATTATATTTTTGGTAAAAAGGGTTAAAAAAGAGAATATTTTACATAAGGATGGATTTTGTATGATAAAATAAAATTTTGTCCTACGAATGGAAAATAAAAGATATGAGTGAAATCAAAACAACCTATAGCCAAATCACAGATGATCTGAATGAGTTATAGACAATTTATAGAAGAGAAAACTTAAGGATGATATATGTTTGATGATTAAAGTTTATTAAAATTCCTAAGCTTATATATATTTATGCATGATAACATTTACAAGAATTGACTTCAGAGAGCAAAGAAGATATGTCTAATTAAGATAACTACTTTCATTCTTTTTAATATTTTTAATTGAATATTTAAAGAAATTTGAATTTCATGCAATATACTTTTAGCATATTTACACTGCTCTCTCATGTCTACACAGCCCCACCTGATTTCATATATTCTATTTTCTATAAGAAGTCTATGGAATCAAATTTCTGCTCCCAGATGCCTTTCACAGTCCATCCATTGTAGCCTGGTTAGCCTACTCAGAGTCACACACTTAAACAAGACTGATTCTCCCCCTCCCTGCAGCTATTGCTTGGCAATAGTTCCTCAGCTAAGGTTGGGGATTCTTACTCACTTCCTCACTTCTATGCTGGGATTTTGTATGACTTGAACTTACTTGGGATTTGTTCATGTTGTCACCATTGCTGTGAGTTCATACAAGTAATACCCAGTTGTTTGGAAAACTCTGTTTCCTTATCATCCACCACCTCTGTCTCTGACAATCTTTTCACCCTTTCTTCCACTATAATCCCGAGCATTGGGAGGTAGAAGTTTGCTATAGGTCTCCTATTCAGAGATAAGAGCTCTGCTGTCTCTTATTCTCTCCCCATTGGGCAGTTGTAGATCTCTGTGTTAATCACCATCTGCTTCATGAAGAAGCTTCTCTGCTGAGAGTTGGGAGATGCATTAATCTATGGGCATATTAATAAGTCATTACATATGGGTTTAATACTAAGTCTATTCAGCAGAATAATAGTATTAAGCTCTCCCCTATGGCCTGATATTAGCATCCACTATGCATTCCATTTTATGAAGGGACTTTAAACCTGTCAGAAGCTAGTTGGTTACTACCATAACTTTGGTGCCACTATTGCATTAGTGGTCATATCTTGCCAAGGCATTTATTGCTGTAGCTTGCAGGATTCATAGCTGAGCAAGATTGAATGCTTTAATCACTTGGGGAAACTGAGTCTTAAGAAAATAAAAATTCATTTAAAACTTTTTTTTTATCTAAGCTTTACCAAAATGTTTATAATTTAACATTTCAAAACTGGTAAAGCTTTCCTTTTGGGTGTTCAGCAACAAAATCTTAGAAACCTACACCAATGAGAATGTGAGGATCAAAAAAGGATATTTTGCCCCTTGCTGTCTAATATCAATCAGAACATTGTGGACAGTGTGATCCCTCTAATAAGCTGCCTGTGTTCTTGATCAAAGAGACCAAAAAGTCTCCAGAGATAAGACAAACCAGTGCACATCTTATAAGAAAGGGAGTCACTAGTGCCTCAAGCTATATGTGATGGAATACAAAGTTATAGTTCTATTGGCACCTACACCATTGCTAAATAGGTATGTGGGAGATGTGTGACTTACCCAAAGATAAAAATGGAATGATAAAAATCACATGTCTGATTGGAGGTCTCTGAGAGTGAGAACCTTCCAGAGCATCCAAGTAGAATCCACAGAAATCCCTAAGGTAGAAAAACTAAAATATTTACTGATGATAGTTGACCAGCTTTCAGGATGGATAGAGGCCTTCTCCTTCACAACTGACATTGCATAGTGTGATTAAGTTTATCTTAGATTAAGTTATGACATGATGTGGCCTTATAGAAAATGCAGATTCAAAAAAATGGTGGCCGCTTCACCTCCAAAGTGTTTAGGGTAACTATGAAAATTTTAAATATTAACTGAGGCTATTCTATCCCATGGTTCCTCCATATCTGGAAAAAGACAAAGAATGAACCAAACTCTTCAGAAACCTGCAATATGTCAGTGGGTTCATGGACATCCCCACTATGGAAAACAAAGACCAATTTTTGAAATACTGTATAGTGGCTATCTCTCCCATTCTATCATCCCCCAGGAGGTCTAAGGGACATCTTGTACAAGCCTCACCTTTGGAGTCTGCAGTTCATCAGTTGCAACCTGAAGATCTGGAGCTGATAAAAAACCTGGAGAAGAGACAAGCTCCAACCCAGATGGGAGGAAACATCAAATGTGCCTGAGTACTAAATCAGCCATATAGACTGATGAACAGGATGGACGTAACTATACACAAGTCACAGACCCAAACAAGGAGATTCCACTATCCAAAAGAGAAGATCAATGAGAAGTTTATGAGTCATCCATGGAGCCTTTAAAATTAATTAAAACAGGGCTGGAGAGATGGCCTAATGGTTAAGAGCGCCGACCGCTCTTACAGAGGACCCGGGTTCGATCTCCAGCACCCACATGGCGGCCGAGAACTGTCCGAAACTCCAATTCCAGGAGAACTTCAGTTCCAGGGGAATCCGACGCCCTCTTCTGACCTCCACGGCATTGCACGACACAGGTGCACAGACCTGCATGCAGACAGTACATTCATACACATACAGGAATAAATAAAATTAAAAAAAATTAATTAAAACAAGGTCCTAATGATATGCTGTTACCTAAAGAGCATAGTATGCATGGAGTTCATTTTGTTTCCACTTTTGCTAAGTGTGCTGCTTATAATTTGTGTTACTGTGAAACAGAAAAAAAAAATCCTCTAACTAAAAGAATATCTCTAATGCAAAATTAAGAAAAAATTATTAAACCAATCCAGCCTTAGATATCTGCCTTTCCTTATGGAAATCACTGGTTGGCCCCACAACTGGAGTCTAACCTCTTACTATTATACAGAAAATAGAGAGTTTTCAAACATCATGAAAGAATGTCCATAAAGTCACTCCATATTATTTTCCATTCGTTTTAGTGATTAATGTAACTAACACCGTTCACCATTGCTACAGAATTAAATACCTTCCACATTTCTAATGAGAATTTAGGAAGTTGAGAACAACAAATAAAAAGAAGTTAATTAAGATCAATGATTTAAGACAGACCTTAAAGTTAGAAACTGAATGTGGAGAATCAAATAATTGAGTGGAATGGGTTAAATTCACCGTATAGGTGCTCAGTAAGACATATTGTTATGTTTGCACTGCAGTATGTCCCCTGGCTTAAGTAGTACCCTTTCTCCTCAGATGGGACACAGACCCTTACTAGAGTAAATGGCATGTTAATCTTGTTTCAGGATAAGGATTCATGGAGAAATGAGACTTGCCAGAATCCAACCCTCCTGTTTTGAACCCTTCTGAATTTCTCCTTTCACAGTAGAGAGGGCGAATTACTAATCATGTCTCACACAGCAGTGAGATAGAGTCACTCATGAATTGAGCGATCTGGGAGCCTGTACACATGTCCTGATTCTCAAATGATAAAGAGTCAAATAGTGATTACTCTATATTCAATGTCTTTGAACTTACATATGATGTATTGTGGGCAGGGAAACGTTTACTAATGCCTACCACCCAGTTGGCATGGGACTTGCATATTGGTTCAGTTGGCCATACACTCACAGGCCCTTCAATTCTCTTTCTCTTGGCAAAGCTAATCTGATCCTTTTGTGTCTATATTGACTCTATATGAGTTTCCAAGGGAGTTCTAAATATATTTAAAGCTGAAAAACTAAATAGCTTCAGGATTCAAATCAGCTGTATTCAGTTGGTCAATAACAAATAAGGAATCAGATTAATCACTAAAGATTTATCAGTTATACAAAGGATGATCTTAATTAAACATCTGGTTAGTGGCTACCAACCTAGTGGCTTGGGAAAAGAATATTGCAGTAGGTATGATGCTAACATAAAAAGGAGATGTTTGTATTATTCTTAGTAGTAGATGTTGCCATTTTCTTCCCAGCAATACAGTTCCTGATGGGACAATCACCAAAGCACTTCAAGGATTAACTACCTTTGCAAATGAATTAGCAGAAAATTCAGCTATTGATGATTCATTTCTAGACTTGGGAGAAGAAAATGGAAAGGGTTGATGGCTTGGATCCTAACTTCCCTCATAATTCTAATGATGATATTAACAGCAGTAAGATGCTGACTTATTCTTTGTATAAACAGGCTAAGTCAAAACTTCATTGAAACAATAATCAACAAATGCCTATAATACATCGATATAACCTAATGCTTTTATTTACTAGATCAGCCCATCAGTCCTATGATAGAAAAGAATTATATATCAATTTAAAAGTTAAAATAAATATGAAAATAAGACCAAAAAACATAAAAGAAAAAGAAGAGGAAATAATAAAAAACAATTCTATATGAAGTGAGTTTAATGCTTATTGGAGAACTACAGATAAATAAGGCACTATGCCCCTGTTTTCCCTAGCAAGCAGCTAGTGCCTGCTTATTTAGACACTCTCAATTCATCCCAGGGGTGAAAAGTTACAATCTTCTATGTGACTAAGTCCATGTATCAGAAAAGGAGGGATTATGGAGCCACATGATATATACTAGGTAATGCTTTGCATCATGAACAAATAGGATGAGGAGTACTATATAGGAAGGTGCAGTACTAGATAACAGGAAGATTGTACCTCCGTGAAGAACTCAGCCAATGAGGAATTCAGGGGTCAGCGAAATGCAATTAGAAATACATATAAAACACTGTTTGGCACCAAATCAGTACACCAGCCATTTTTACCTTTTATCTGAGCTGATGTCTGATTTTGCAAGTTCAAAAAATAGCCACTTCTCTTTTGCTATTGCAGCTCCAGTACTATTCTTATTATGAAGTACAGATCATTGTTTCTCACAACCTTGATTGTGAAGATTAAATAGCTTGTCCCACCATCCTTACTTGATGCATTCTGAGAAAAGACCTCAGTTTTCCCAAATTATTTCTGGGACTGATGCATTCACACATAATATAATGAACACCATCCTCCTACAATGGTGCCTATTATTTTTACTACTACCACTACTACTACTACTACTACTACTACTACTACTACTACTACTAACAGTAATAATAACAATAATAATGAAAGCAAATCCACTTTTATGCAAAGGCCATGATCAAGGAAGGAAAGGCATCAAAGGATCAACATCTCAACCTGTCATAACTCTACAGGCACTTCTATTAATTCTGATTCACTTCGTCCCATACCAGCTGCAATGAATAAAACCTGTTGTAACAAACTTCAAACTGTATGCATGCCCCCAAGAGAAGTAATTCTGCTTTTCTATTGCCTTTCAGTTGTTGCCCAAATATGGTGTAATAATCTTGCAGTTTATTGTTCAAACATCAGATATCATGATTGGTTTCATTCATGTAGAGGTCAAATGGCTTTGCAACTGTGGCAACTGGTCTCTAGTTTACATGTCCTTGTCCATCTGCATGCCCACCAAATCATGCTTACATGGCAGTGTCAGCAGGGCAAGAGGAGAAGTAGAAACTTTTAAGACTTTGTTGTTAATTGATATACGGATTCAACACAATCCCAATCAAAATCCCTATGAGCTTCTTCACAGACTTGAAAAAAAAATCCTTAAATTCATATGGAGAAACAAAAGACCCTAAATAGCTAAAGCAATGCTGAGTGAAAAATGCAATACAGAGGGGATTGCCCTACCAGACTTCAAACTATATTACAGGGCCATAGTCATAAAGACAGCCTGACACTGGCACAAAAACAGACCCATTGACCACTGTAACAAAAATGAAGATCCAAACTTGATCTCATACAATTTCAGCCACCTCATATTTGACAAATGGGCAAACAAACCTCAATGGAGGAAGGATAGCATCTTCAGCAAATGGTGCTGGCAAAATTGGATCATCATTTGTAGAAGAACAAAATTAAACCCCTACCTCTCACCCTGTACAAAACTCAACTCCAAGTGGATCAAAGATTTCAATGTGAACCCTGAAAATCTGAAGGTGATAGAAGAAAAAGTTGGCAACAACCTACAAGTCAGAGGTGTAGGAAAATACTTTCTAAATCAGACAGAAGCTGCACAGGAAGTAAGGTCAACAGTCGACAAATGGGACTTCATAAAACTCAAAAGCTTCTGTACAGCAAAAGAAACAATCAAGGAGGTGAAGAGAAAACCCACAGAGTGGGAGGAAATCTTTACCAGTGATGCATCTGACAGAGCATTAACGTCAAGAATATATAAACTACTAAAAAAACAAAGAAGTAAGAAGATAAATGACCTACTCAAAAGATGAAGTAAAGAGCTAAACAGAGACTTCACCAGTGAGGAATTAAAGATGGCTGAAAAACATCTAAAAAAGTGTTCAACATCATTAATAATTAAGGAAATGCAAATTAAAACCGCTC
The DNA here is from genome assembly GCA_009823505.1 of Rhizomys pruinosus. Classification (NCBI taxonomy): domain Eukaryota; kingdom Metazoa; phylum Chordata; class Mammalia; order Rodentia; family Spalacidae; genus Rhizomys; species Rhizomys pruinosus. The sequence continues at coordinate 411,617 of VZQC01004157.1, read as the reverse complement.
TCAGGTATCATCTAACTCCAATACGGCTAGCTAAGATTGAAAAAAAACAAAAGGCAACGGATGCTGGAGAGGTTGTGGGGAAAGGGGAACACTCATCTACTGCTGCTGGGAATGTAAACTTGTACAACCACTATGGAAAGCAGTGTGGAGAACCCTTAAAAGACATGGAATGAGTCTATCATTTGACCCAGTCATACCACTCCTGGGTATATACCCCAAAGACTCATCCTACCGCAAATATGCATGCACATAAATGTTTATTGCAGTTCTCTTCACAATAGCGAAGAGCTGGAACCAACCCAAATGCCTCTCAACAGAGTGGATGACAAAAATGTTGCACATCTTCACAATGGAGTACTATTCAGCAGTAAAGAAAGATGGCATTATGAACTTTGCAGGCAAATGGATGGAGCTGGAAGCCATTATGCTGAGTGAAGTAACACAGTCCCAGAAAGACAAACGGAGAATGGTTTCTCTCATTTGTGGATGCTAACATCAAATCCCCCAGATGAAAGGCAAGCTGAATAACATTGGTATATTTCTGTTTATCTGAAAGCAACTGTGTTGTTATAATACGAATCTCTCAGTGGGCTCTAGAATTCACCCACCAATTATTTTCAGACTCTATAATTATTGTATATGGGTGGAGAGTATGTATCCGTATTTTAGAGTAATATAAAATTAATGGAGGAAAATGTGAATTCCTAAGCAAAATAAAAGATAGAGACAAAGATGCAGACAGTTATGGCAGAATGCATGATCTGGGTTGGGGTAGGGTGGGGTGGGGGGAAGGGAAAGAGGAATATGCTTGAACTGAATTGAAAAATGGTGTCTGAAATACATAAAACATCAGTAAAAAAAGACTTTGTCGTGTTTCATCTCAGAACTGACAATCTATTTTCTGTCTTACCTTGTGGGCAAATGGGATAAGGAATTAAAAGCTTTCTTTATGGCACTCCAAAGTTAAATCACTGTAGGTGTGAATATAGGGCACAGTCTCCTAATGATTTCCTTTGAATAGTGATGCTGGAAAATAGTCAGAACATGGATATAAACAGATGATTTAAGAGAAGCAAGAGGTTGATGATATCTAGAAGACTTCTTGATTGTCAGTGACTTCACACATCCTATTTTTACTAACTAATCGTGTGTGAAAGATATACTTTCCAATTATGGCCGCAATATCTCCTTCACCACATGCTCCTCTACAATCAATGTGACCTTGACATTCCTCTCACTAAGAAATCGGCACATGCTACCTCTTCTTGAATTTGGGTAAGCTTATGACACAAAAATCAATACATTGCAATGGAAATATCACCTCATGGCGTGCAAGGATAAGTCATAAAAGGTGAGGTATCTTCTGTCTTACACACTGCAGTACTCGGATTTAGAGCCTTGAGTAGTCCTGTAAGAAATTGATGACCCTGAAGTTGTCATATTGTGAGGAAGCCCAGAAAAAATGAAGAGACTACTTGAAGATTATTGTGTTTCATTGACAGGTCAGCTGACACTGTCAAACAACAGCCAAATTAGCGAGTTACCTTGCAGATGTAGCCCAGTGAGACCTTCAAATTAATTACAACTAACTGCAACTAAGAACCAGTGTCCAGATTTACCCAACCACAAAATGATGAACAAAATCAATTAGTTATTTTAAGCTACTAAGTTTTGGGATAATTTGTTATGCAGCAATGTTAACTACAATAGCATGCTAGCTATTTATCATCCAATGCCATGGAGGTCTCTTCTAATTAACCACATCTATTTAACAAGGAAAAAAAAAAGAGTAAAAGAAATAGCTCAGAGGAATTTAAAGGAGTAAAAATTATGTAGCTATCCAGAAAGCTATGCTCCTATATTCCTGTTGATTCTTTTAGAAGTAGCAATTACTCAGCAAGAAATATGTAGCCTTTAGAAAAGCTTTCCAAAGCCATTTATTTTACTCTTATCTGCAAGATTTGCCCTGATAGTCACAGAATTTCTAGCAGCATTTGCTGATAAGCAGCTCCCAACACATGGTTTCTTTAGTCTTGCTGAATTGCTCAGTTCTAGTTCTTCCTCGGTATTTCCTTATTATGTGCATTGTGTGAAGCTGTGGATGGAAAGCAGTTTCAGTGATTTTTATCAAGTAAATAACATAAAAGGTATAGCCAACCATAAAAGAAAAAGAGAATTAAACTAAATCGAGTCTCTTATGCAAATCACTGCTATCTCAAGGTGAATATGAAAGACGTAAGTAATTTTATACCCTTTCAACCTGAGCTCTTCATGTTATGAGATAGGTAGACCAGTTTTCAAATTCCTTGAGAAAATATTTCAAACTATTCCTCAAAGGATCCATCTTCAAAATGGTTGGAGTAAATAAATTGTTCTATACCCATGCCTCAAAGCAAGTCTTCTGTAGAAATTCTTGCTTGATTTGTTAGATTAAAAACCCAATTGATGGCTGGAGAGATGACTCAGCAGTTAAGGACACTGACTGCTTTTGCAGAGGACCCTGGCCCAATTTCCACCAGCTACAAGGCAGCTATCAACTGTCCATAACTCTAGTTTCAGGGGATCATGCACCTTCTTCTGACCTCAACAGACGTTGCATGACATGGGTTCACTTACACACATGCTGGCAATACAGTCAGACAAATAAAAATAACAAAAATTTTTAAAAATCTAATTGAACAATTCTTTCTTCTCCTTTCTTGCCCTGTTTACCTCTTCCCAGTACAGCAACCATGTAGTACATTGATAAGTGATATTCTGTCGCTGAAAGGAAGCCATGGTCAATAAGATTGCCTACTTACTGGGTAAGCTGCCATCTGGGCCTCAGGATTTGTAGAACCTCTTCTATTTCTAACCCTCTCCCCCACACCCTTAGTCCTTCAGCTTCAGCCATCTTACATTAATGTACTTCAAATATATTAGTGTAGAAGCTTATGGCATTTCCTTATACATTTCCACTTTTTAGAGCTCTGTTCAAAAGTACTCATGGTTTGCCTACACCTCTTCTTAGTGAAGTTTTATCCAAATTGTTATTTAACGATAACCCCTCCTAAACACTAATATTTAATAATTATATTTTACTTCTTTATTTTTCATCTATACATTTCCACTAGAGTATAATACAATGAGGACAGTAATTTTTGTTTATTTTGATTCCTATTATAATCTGAGCATGTAAATCAATACCTTATATACATATATGTGTGTATGTTAGTATGTTTGGTATCTACTTATAAAGCTTTGTGATAACTTTTATACTGTTTAAACCTTCTTTCTTTGTGTGTGTGTGTGTGTGTGTGTGTGTGTCTGTGGAATGTGTGTGGGGAAGCATGCATTCCAACGTGTGCATTTGAGGTCAGAGGACAACTCTGTGGAGTTGAATTTCATCTTCCACCTTTATATGTGTTCCACAGATTGAAATCAGGTCACTAGGCTTCACAGCCAATGCTGATCCTATTTCAGAATCATTTTCTCTACCTTAACTATTATCAGCTTTAAGCAGTTTGATAACCATTATAGGTTAAACAATCATTGTATAGAATTAGAATTGAACCAATCGGGAATATAAAATGTTAATTGGTCTTATTTATAATTTGTATCGGGTTAAGGTATACAAATGGCCTATATATTTTTTCTGAATAACACAATATCACATTATAACACTTTCTTTACTTGTAGGACAAGTTAAAGGAACTAAGCTTAAATTTCCTTTCCAAATAAGTAGCATACAGTCAATGAGAACCAGTTTGGGTAAATGTAATGAAAGCTTATGCCTTGGCTCCTGCTTATGGGTATGTGTAATACAACTTAGGCATCTATAGGTCAAAACAAAAACCTAAAAAAAAAAAAAAAGAGGGAGGGGGGAGGTGGGGTACTATCCTTTCTGGGATACAAATGGAAAACTCTGTGTTTCAATCCTATTGATAAATTTTCAATTTTTCTGATCTTAAAAATAACAATGGGAGGAGAATTTTATGTTCCCACAGGTAAAAGTCACCAATCTAAATGCCTGAAAACATACAACTTATGGCTGTGCAGGATGAACTGGGGAATGTCAGCAGAGAGGTTGACCCATCTGAACACTAAGGAATGAGGAACATCAGACTGCCTGAGACACGGTCACTGAGCATCTCTCTGAATAATATTGGGGTTGACTGTTAATAATGGACCCTAATGCTGAGAAACCTTCCTACCTCTCCCCCCCCCTTTTTTTTTTTTTTTTTTTTTGAAAAAAGGAAAACAGGATGGTAATGAAACCACTCCCAAACTGTAAACTAGAGCCAATTGTTACGGTGGTAATTTCCTATAAAACAGGCACAACGTATTAACTGATTGATAGGCATAGGAACTGTGAAAGGATATTTCTCTATCTAGAGCCAAATTCAATAGTAAAGTGTTTATAAGTTGTGTAATTAAGCAAAATATATTACTACAGGAAAGCTCTGACATCAGCAATGAATTATTCTGCCTAGGAGATGTTGGCTAGGGGATTCAAACCCCCCCCCCCAAATTATAAAGGCCTTTTGCCTATAAGTGGGATATATGCAAGGAGAAAGGCAGTAAGTCCCTGTTGTCGAAGACCTGGTGTGAGCATGAAAAATGTTATGAGACGTCACTTGCTAGCGTACAACTGGCCTCTGAAATGCTAGAGAGCGTTACCAAAGGCCACTAAAGCAATACAGCAAAATATTGGTCTCCCTGAGACAAGCAAGACTCCTCCGTCAATATCAGCTACACCTCAACAGCCTGGAGATACTGTGCAACAGTGGCAGCCAAGTGTCTATATATATCCCAAATCTATTTGGCTATTAGCTCTCTCCTTGGAGGAATAACTCACAGCGGATGCCACAAGCTTATGTCCTCTAGTGGTTAGGAGATGTTATAAGCCACAATAAGAACTTGTCACCCTTTATAGAGAAACCACAGTTTGCGGATTAGCATACCATCCAAGCATCTGTGTCTATGCTCACAGCTTAGCTTGACATAATAAGTGGTACTGCTTAAATGCCTGTACATCCAATAGCTTGTGCTTTGTTAGTATGACTAAAAAGGGTATCACTGGGAAAGCTGTCAATCCATGAAGGGAAACAACCTGAACAGACTGGAGTCCAAAATGACAACTCCAAAGAAATTAGACTGTTTTCTTCTCACCCACTTGTGCCCCTTTCCCAAAGCCTAGGGAACAAACTGCGGAAGAGGAGGCGTGGTAGATTGTAAGGGCTGTGGAGAGATAGGGGTGAATCATGAGACTATAGGAATATAGTCTGGACACCTGATTGATCAACATGCCTGTGCATACAAGCTTCTCCAACTGGACTATGGGAACCTTGGGTTGTTCAAAATTTGTACATAGATACTTGCAAAATGCACCAATTACTTAATTGTATGACATACTGAGTAACATCATTGTTATCTGCAAACAACTGTGTCATTGTATTGTAGAATCCCTTAAAAATTAAAAAAAAAATTAAAAAAAAAAAAAGAAATCAGGTACAACCAGGAAGCAAGTGATAATATATCACCTAAAAAGGGACAGCCAAATTTTATTGGTCACATTGGCCAAAAGCAAGAAGCAGCAACCACCTTAATTTACCAGTTAAGAGAAAAATGTATGTCAGTTATAGCATTGGGTACTAACTACACTGCATAAAATTTGACAACATTCTAACAAAACATAGGTGCATAAGACATTGTTAAATTATGCATTACTCCATCTTAAAATGATGAATCTATATAAGGAAGATTAAATGAGCAAGTGGGGATGGAAGTGTTTCTTTAGTTACAGTAACTTCCTTAACTTAAAAATTATAAAAAAGCTTTCTACACACAAGCATTTCTAAGGTTTATTCCTTGATATAGGATGTTAAAGATAAAGGAATGATTAATAATTCCTGTAATGGAAGTTTGGCTGGAGGAATTAAGTCCACATGAGACATGCTTTTATAGAATGTATTTTGTGCTCTGGACTCTTCTTCTCTGTCACCTCCCCACTCTCCTTATCATGATGATGCTCTGCCTTACTACAGCCAAGAAACATCAGAGCCAGCCAACCACAAATTGAAACTCCCAAAACTGTGAGCCAAAAACAAACCTTTCTTTAAGTTTTTCCATTAAAAAAAGTTTTTCCATTATGTATTTTGTCACAGCAACAGAATGCGTGAATAAAATATATTTCCAAGTGTAGTAAAATTTTAATTTTTATGATTCAATATTATAGACATTCACCAGAAAACATTAAATAAATGAAAAAAGAAGAAAAATTCTCTATGCTGCCATAGTTCAACAGCTGTTAAATAACCTAGTAATGATAATGTATTAACTTACCTGTTTTTGTCTTATGACAAGACAATATTTTCATTTACATATCTATGAATTCTCATTATTATGGCGAAACTGCAGCAATATAGTCTGGACACTCATCTGATCAACTTGATTGAATATACAAGCCATACAAGCCCCCCCCCCCCAGCTGAATGGTGGGACCCATGGGCTGTGTGGGTTTGGGCACAACTACTTGCAAATTGGTTTTACATGAAGGATGCTTGTACTGATAAATTATTACTTATTGTTAAAAAAATGAAAAAAATAAATAAGTATTTAAAAAAATAAAAAAATAAAAAATAAAAAATGTAAAGGCACATTCGTTCCTTGATGCATTACATTTCTACACATATGCACAAATGCAAGTAGTAGTAGTTAAAAGAGCAAATAATTCCCAAATAACTAACATTGATTCTGGAATACCTATGTTGACCTTTTCTGAGCTGCTCTAAATACGAGATGACTGTTCAAAATGTCGTTAGAAAGAATAATAGTTTCAATCAATTAAAAATACAAGAATCCATTATCGGAAATCCAGCTGAGCTTAAGTAGATTGGCAGGGATTAGCAGAACCATGGATCTGGAAGCAGCTGAGAGACCTTGAGTTTAAGCCTTTCCTTTAATAACAAGGAAAGGAAGACCATGATAGTCATATAAAAGGGACTTATTAACAGTTGTAAAAGGGAGACTATGTATAGGCTTTTGAAAGTTAATTTTCTGAATAATTAGAAGCTATACTTGAAAGAGATTTGTCAGGGAGCAAGTAGAATAGTGAATAAATGAGGGAATCTGGATTATGGCACTAGCAGAAAGAATGGAAAAACTTGGAAAATGTCAAGAGATATAATCAGACTAGATGAGGGAAGAAGGGAAAATAAACAAGTTATGTCTTCTTTCTGATATGGACAATTGAGTCAATGGAGGTGCAATCTTCTAAAGCAAATAATGTATGAAGTGGGATAGGTATAAGGTATGGAGGGAAAGACAATGGTAATTCAGTTTTTGTTGCTGTTGTTGTTGTCGTTGTTGTTGTTTTGTGACAGGATATTCCTGTGCTGGCCTGGAACACACTTTTTGTAGATCTGGCTTCCTTAATCTCACATAGATCCTTCTGTCTCTGTCTTCCTAGTGCTGGGATTAGAGGTGTGCACCACCAAGCCTGGCTTGTAATTCAAGTTTTTTATATAATAAAAGAATAAAGATTTTTAGTGAGAATTGTAAGTTGCATTCAATAGTAATTCCATTTTTAAAAATAATTTATTTATTATTTTTTTCAGGTTCTTTTTTTATTTTTTGTTTATTTATTATTTTTTATGTGTATGAGTGTACTGTCTGCATGTAGGTTGGTGCTCCCATGTCGTGCAATGCTGAGGCAGTCAGAAGAGGGTGTTGGATTCCCCCGGAACTGGAGTTAAAAATGGTTCTTAGCCGCCATGTGGGTGCTGGGTATCGAACCCAGGTCCTCTGCAAGAGCAGTCGGTGCTCTTTTTTTGTTTTGTTTTGTTTCGTTTTTTTTAATTAATTAATTAATTTATTTATTTATTTTTAACAAATCTAGACCCGTGTTCCCGCCCATTCCCCCACCCCGCCAGAGCTCATGCATTCTACCAAACATGCTTTTCATCTCTTAGTCTTTCTCAATATTTTCGATGGGGAAGTTGACTGTTTTGAGCAGAAGTTCACTGTTTCAGTCAGTTCTTTGATGCAGTCTTTTCTGTTGTTGTTGTTGTTGTTTCCAAAATGCATTATGCCCAACTGCTTTGTACAAAAGCTCAGGGGGGCCCCACACAAGAAATACTTACAACTGGGTAATTGGCACTAGCATCCACAGATGAGGGATACCATTCGTCGTTTGTTTTTCTGGGACTGTGTTACGATGTTCACAATCAGCTGTGGCTTTTTCACTCAGATGATTCCTCGTCTTTCCAGAGCGCGATATATATTTTTTAAGTTAACTTCCATGAGAATATATGTGATATTATTTGACCCATTTTTTTTTTACGAACAATTTTTTATTTGATATCTATTGTGCATTTTACCAATAGCATACATTCCAATATCTCAAGACTTCAGAAGCCATTATTTTTCCCTTTGGCATCACCCGCCTACCCCCCTCCGATCCCCTGTTTTTTATGCTTTGTGGTACCTTAATTACAAGCCATCAGTATATTCTTGGGGTGTCCGCGAACAGAATTTCCATTCACCCCAACCGGAGATCCAATTGTAGCATTCTTCTTTGCACAAATCACAGGATTTCATTATTACCTTGGGACCCACAGGGAACCGCGAAATCTATTCAAAAGACTGGGGCAAATAAATTTTCTCAATTTTGCATTCTCTTTCCAGACCGTAAACATGTTGCAATTATAATTATCATTTTTCATACATTTTCAACACATCAAGGATTTATAACCCACAAGCTTCATAAAGATAAGAGCAACACATGTGAGATACATAAAACACGAACCCACTATCTGAATGTCAGAATAATGCAAATGGTCAAGGGAAGACATAAAAGAAGAGCAAATAAAATAACATACTGGAACTCCGTTAATGAACAATGATCAATATACAACGCAGGGCTAAAAACCTATTCGGACAATCTTTAAGAAGCATGCATCGCGTACAGTGAGGAAGTTGTTTTCCAGGCATCAATCACACGTGCCTACATTAAAAAAAAAAACAAAAACCAGAAGAACGCACAAATGAACGATCTACACTCCAAGCTAAAAGTATTTGAAGACACAACAGAAATGCAACCTACAACACCCACCCTTGAGCAGACAAGAAGAAATCACACAGCAAAGTGGGAGCCATGGGAAAGCAGGGATTCTCAGAGTAAATTAGAACCACAGAAAAACCACAAAATCAATGAATCCAAAAAGCTGTGTTCTCTAGTGAGAGATATGAAAACCAAAAAATATGGAGAACTCTAGCCCGAGTGTTCCAAGAACCAAATAAAAGAAGGAATCAACTCCATATAAGGTTCACATATAATCTGAGTGAAAAGTGGAAAATATCACAACAGGAGATAATTCACAAAAATCCAGCACAATACGCGAAATCAACCTTAAAAACCTATACTTCTACTGTTTGAAAAACCTAGAAGAAATGGATGAATAATCTGAAATCCTTAGTGGAATCCAACCACCAAACCACTTTCAAACCCTTAAGCATAATGAGATCAACCACGCTTAAAATAAACGCAACAATTCACCCGTGAAGAATGAGAAGATAGTTAATAAGCAGCCTCTTCCACAAGCAAAAGAAAAAATTCCTCTCCACCCTGCGCAAGACTAGTTTTCACAGCAGAATATCTACTTAAAATTGTGTCGGAAAACAACGAGACTTATGGCAATACGAGATATGAACTATCACGAATCAGTTTGCTTTAACAAGGTAACAAATGGAGGTGATGCTTTCCCCATGCATCTTTCCTTGAGAGAAGCTCCGAAGATTTGCTCATCCTTAAAGTAAGCCCCAAAACTCTATGGCAAAGATTCACCAACTTATCTAAGGGCATGTATACTATTACCGGATCCCATTCTTCACCCTAGAGAGTCTGAGAAAACGAGTATTACATAATATTAGTTCCTACGAATGATGAAAAACTTGAGGCATCCGATACACCCATTTGATCCCCGAGACATTCATAGAACGGATACATCTGACACCATGACCAAGAGTCATCAATGTCACAATTAGAGAGATACTCAAGAGTAATGCTAGTGGATTTGGATAACACCAAATTAACATACACAAGAGTATAATTGTGGAAATCAAGAAATATCATCAAACAGATAAAGCTTGAGCACTCTGTTAGAGTAAATGAAAAAGACACACCCAATCTACTCAAAATGTCGTCACAGATGTGAGTTGAGTAAATAAGCTCTTGTATGTATCCACAAAAGACAATGCATCTCAACTATACCATTTTTTTAACCGATTCCTAGTAGGGTAATGAGAAGTTTAGACGGGAGAATACTACGAGTAATTCTGTAATCAAAGCCACATTGAGACAGGTATAGGATCCATCATTCCACTATGAGACATTCCCTACCTAAAATAGGACAAAATGACCATAGAGCATTAGCCCCAGTATAAATGGGTAGGTAACTGGACAAGGGCCTGTCTCCGGTCTATCGCGCACTCTCCTTCTTAATCCATAGGCGGTTTAAAGTGCTTGATAAATCTCTTGCTAGGCAATAAGGCAAGAANTTTTTTTTTTTTTAAGACAAGGTCTCCCTGCAGCCCCAGCTTTCCTGGAACTCCCCATGTAGACCAGGCTGGCCTCAGTCTCACAGAAATCTGCCTGCTTCTGCACCCCCAGTGCTGGGATGATGTAGATCATTTTTATAAAATACTATTTGGCTATGCATTATTATAGTGACATACTAAAGACAGTCTACTTATAGATTTCTATGGTGAATTATTAAAGATTTCATCCTGATACACACAGGCTTGAATCTCTAGAATTTTACAAAGAGAAATGACTCTCATGATAACCCACTCCAAAATGTGAGATTCTGGAGCATTTGAAAATTTCTGTACTGAGGCCTGGTGTGATAGCCAACACTCCAGAGGCAGAGGCAGGCAGATTTCTGTGACACTGAGGCCAGCTTGGTCTACATGGTGAGTCCCAGTCAAACTGGGGCTACAAGAAGACCTTGTCGCCAAAAGACCAAAATAATAAATAGATAAAAAGAAAGAAAAGATAAGAAAGTTTCTGTCCTGAAGTATTAGTGATATACTTTAAAAAATTTAGTTTTAATTTTTTAAAATTAATTTTATTTATTTCTGTATGTGTATGAATGTACTGTCTGCATGCAAGTTTGTGCACCCGTGTCGTGCAATGCCACGGAGGTCAGAAGAGGGTGTCGGATTCCCCTGGAACTGGAGTTCTCCTGGAATTGGAGTTTCAGACGGTTCTCGGCTGCCATGTGTTGGAGATCGAACCCGGGTCCTCTGCAAGAGCGGTCGGTGCTCTTAACCGCTAAGCTATCTCTCCAGCCCCATAGTGATATACTTTTAAGATAAGGCACTGACAAGAACATTCAATTGGGTCTCAAAATTGAGACTGAAATTACATGGAGGCCCTGGGATGCAGTATCTGTCATAGGTAATTATTTTTGTTTCTACTTTTCTTATGAAGAATTTGATATTTTCATAGGCTGGGTCAGTTATCTGAGATTGTAAAACAAATTAGTGATAGCATTATAATCTGAACATTTTCTTTTCTGGCAACAAAGATTTATTTTCCACTACCATAGGTCTCTACTGAAGAGAGAATATCTAAGCTGATTATTCAGGTATGTTTGAGTCTATTCTGTAGGATGAGGTTTCTGTCATGGATGGATTCACAGACCTATTAAACACCCTAGGCGATAGACATAGTATAGTAGCACAATTCTATGGTAAATCTAGTCAGATTGTAGGTACCCATTTTTCTAACAATAGTTCAAAGAGGAATGATAAGACTCTAAAGCAGTTGACTGGCAGCAAATCCCATTTATCTGACTTCAGCTATAGGTAAAGGAATGATGCAATGAGGATGTGTTGAGTCCTTACCTCATGTCAAGTACCATTAGTAATGGCCATATCTATCTAACATTCAGATATTTTACTGAGGCTCTTACATGAGTATATAAATATGAGAGAATCCATTGTCCAGTGGGACCCACAAAGCTAATGGCTATGGCAGACAAAATCAAGGATTAATAAGGTCATAGATCTCTCCTCTGCCTCTATAAATAGAACTATGCTAGTCACGTGACTGAGGCTGGCTATGAAATGTGAGCTAAGGGGAACCCAACTCTGCAAACCTTTTTCTATGCCATAAAGATGGTAAAAACATGTGTTTATGTAGAAGAGATGCAAAACAAATGCATCTGTACTGCTGAGTCACCAGTTGGGAATACAGCATCCTAACTATGGGCTTTGCATGTTTAAGAAACAAACTTTTGTTCTACCATGCCAATAAGACCTTTGAAGATGCTGGATACTATCATGAACTAAATTAAATAATTGAATGGCAGACAAAATCCAAAGATAGATAGAATCATGTGGCTTTAGAGGTCATTGAGGTCCTCTTTAGTATAAAATTTTGTCCCTTTCTAAATCGTTTTTTGAAGCTTATATGTTTGGTTTTAAAATTAAGAAAGGACTATAATAGAAGGAGCACACTTTTACAGTGTTTGCCTGACTTGTGTGAAAACCTTCATTAAACCCTCAGTACTGGGGGCCTGGAGAGATGGCTCAGTGGTTAAGAACACTGACTGCTCTTGCAGAGGACCTGGGTTTGATCTCCAACACTCACATGGTGTGGTGGCGCATGCCTTTAATCCCAGCAGTCTGGGAGGCAGAGGCAGGTGGATGTTTGTGATTTCAAGGCCAGCCTGGTCTACAGAGTGAGCTCCAGGCTAGCTGGGACTAAAGGGAAATCCTGTCTCAGAAAAAAAATAAAGAAAAAAATTTACTTATGGAAGAAAAAAAGTAATTTATGAACTATATGGGGATTCTGAAAAATATACGTTATACTTAGAATAAAAAAGGAAAAGTTCCCATAGTCTCAACCCAATTGAACTTTAGTATATGTGAATTGAACTCAACCCAATTGAACTTTAGTATATGTGAATTGAACTCAACCCAATTGAACTTTTGTATATGTGAACACACGTGTTTTCCATTATGGATATTTTACTAAAAAATTTTAGACATTCTTGACAAGTTTATTTTTAAATGCAGCTTGGTTGGTAGAAAGGTGCAAATCATTCCCTATTTTGTTGTGAAGGGATTAATTATGCCCTCTGTTAGTTCTGTTTGTTTTTTTCCATAAGACATATTCCCTACTATTTCTTCTCAGAGAAAAAGAACATACGTTTAATCTCTTTCTTGATCTAGGAACCCAATATCTAGAAATATTTTCTAAATTCCATCTTATGAATACTTCAGATAGTTAAGCAATACAATTAGTGAATGTTTGAGTTGGCCAGTATTTCTCTTGCTGACAGTCCTGTAAAATTATTATATATTTCTTACTCTGAAATTTATCCCACATATTTATTCTGTCCTGTATTTTTTTTTTTTTTTTTTTTGGTCTTTTCGAGACAGGGTCTCCCTGTAGCCCCAGTTGCCCTGGAACTCACTCTGTAGACCAGGCTGGCCTTGAACTCACGAAGATCTGGTTGCCTCTGCCTCCTGGGTGCTAGGATTAAAGGTGTGTGCCACGATGCCCAGCTTTGTTCTGTATTTTTATTTTGCTTCCATATCTGGGAATATCTGAAAAGTATTGCAGAAAAAAACTCAAAATACTCAGTTTGGGTGGGAAATTATTTGAGTTTATAATATCCAGTACTATGTGCTAATCACTAAACTAAGAAATTATTATAGAATGTATGATAAATTTTAAGTAGGAAAATGATTACACATTTATTTCTGTTAATGAAAAATCTATTCCAGGAGAAATGTTTTTATTTAAGATGTTTAAAAAGACTATAATGTACTAGCATAGGTACTAGATCATAAATGACTCAAAAACCATTTTAATAATTGAGGCATGCATCATAAATCATATGGCCTACACTGCATTTTCTTGTGTTTTGATTTTCTCACCTGTATTGGCATAGATGTCATTTTTTTTTTAGTAGAGTTGCTCAGTATTTTTTGCAGAAAACACAACTGGTAAAATTGTCTGAAGCTTGGCCAAGTATAATCGTTCATCAGTGCTCCACTATCAAAAAATAGCTTCTTTTGTGCACTTGAAGAAAATGTGTGAAGATTTGTGGGCTTGTGAAAGGAGCCATAGCAGAAGCTCAGCAGGCAGAAATTCTTTATATACATAGCAACACATCAGTAGGCAGCTACACTGCATGTCCTTCTACACATCAGGCAAAATTGGGACACGTTGAAAAAGGCTCACTCCAAGTGTCTAAAGCTGTCAGGTTTTCATGTAGAGCCCATCATGGGGAAAGCTGAGGGAAACTAGAAGTTCCCTGCACATGAGTATTAAGGTTTTTCTGTGTTATGAGTTAGCTACTCAAACCCAGCTGTTTTCTGGGGTAATAAGGAAGACAGTAAAACAACATAGCAGTTTTCACTTATTTAGTGATTAATGTGACAGCTGTTTGTACTAGGCATGTTAGTGGATCACTGAGATTTTTTAATGCATAAGTAGACATGTCCAATTTATAATGAGGAAACTTAAACGGAGAAGGTTAAGTAACTTGTAAATGTCATACAATTAAGATATGAAGAAGACAAAACTTATAGTTTCCTGACTCCAAAGCCCTTTCTTTCAGACCTTTTGTTGTAGCTTTTCTATGCCCAAGTTAGCCTTATAGATGACCCTGCCACTCATTAGTTGTGACATTGAACAAGAGACTGAACATTCTTTAAATTTCTTTTCTGAATAATTAATGGCCTTACATCATCAGGGGGTTATTGTGAATATCAAAAGGCGTTAACAAATGTCAAAGTGCTCTGTCAATGGGAAATGTCATATAAATGTGAACTATTTTACAGTCACTTTTACTGGTAATAGTAATTGCTTTCATAATTGGAAGTGTTCTGCAGTTTCTCTCATATAAATGATGATTCTAGAGCTCAGAAATCAAAATGTGATCCACAGAGTTGCAGATTTAGCAACTCCTTGGAATGTGATACTCAGACATGACCCATACCCACTATATTTGAACCTGTATTTTTACAAGATTTTCAGATTGTTGTTAAGTGTCCTATATTTTAGATTTCATCATCTAAGGAAATTTAGGTGACAGTCGACATTAACACAGTAAATGTGGTATTTTGAAACCACATTATGGCCATGCCTTAATAAAAGTAGACTCCTAGCTTCTGTTTTAAAGCCAAGAGCACATCTGAAGTGCTGAGAACTTGTTCCTTCAGAACTCTTTTGGACTTGTGTTTTAGAACAAGGGTTCATACTTTCTTTCATTGAAATAGTACATCCAGTAAGGAATGTGGAAACCAAAATTAGACCTTTATCCTATCACCAAATATTGTCCTTTCTAATTCCTAGACACAGTACAAAAACAACAACAACACACAACCATAAGCAAATGTTATCACTTTCTGTCCTTGTTTACAAAGAAATAAGCACTGCTTGCAGAACTAGATATGTAAACAAACACAGAAACACTCATTCATTATTTTAAGTGGAGGGCAAGAAAACATCTTGAAAGATTAAGGTAATATGATCACATCACAGGAGGAGCTCATGGCACTGTGAGCTTATTTAAATTGTAAGCAAGCTAAGATTTACTTTTTGGTTGCAAGATTACATAAAAGTCATCTGTCCAGACATGTCCATATTGTAAAAGTCATTAACAAAATAAATGTTTAAATGTTTTAGAGCTTTTAGGTTTTTATGTAGGTAATACATAACCTAATTAGTTGCTGAATCAATTTTCCCCAAATTTCCAGGTCATTGGAATGTCCTATGTAGGAAAATTAGATTATAAAACTGGAGCATACTCATCTGCCCAATTTTTCCACATAACACAGTATGGACTGAGCATACTCATCTGTACAATTTTTCCACATGACACAGTATGGACTGGAAAACTGTGCTATAATATGCTGTCCTGGCTTGTGGACACAGACATATTTGTTGATATGATTTCCAAGCAACTGCTCCCATTTCTATTCATTTTGCTTGCTTATTTGTATGTTTTATGTTGTTGAAGGTATCACTGTTCCCTTGTAGGGGAGAAGGTGAATCATTCGTAACTCAAGAGAGATGTGCCAGAGGACCACATTGGGGACAGATTACAGACATTTAAGCTTCAAAACCTGAAAGGACAGATTACTGACATGATGCCTTTGCAAAATAACAGAAGTTTTAAAAATCCTAAGGAATAAAGAGAATAATAGTCCTTTTTCCAAGACAATAAAAGGAATTAAATAAAGTGCATAGACTAGTGAAAATGGTAAATGGCATCATTGGAGTTTTGAAGTTTGAATATGGGAATTATGTAAATGTGGGAAGGTAGTGGTAATAATTAATCTTTGAAACTATTTTTTTTAAAAGTGATTGCTAGACTTAAAAGCGGCAGTAAAATTCTAATGACATTTTGAAGAAAACTACAGAATTTTAACAAAAAAGAAATGCAAGGCATGAATGTAATAAAACTGAAAGCTAACAAGATGATCTAAAATGTCACTCTAGCTGAACGAATGGTTACTACGATAGCAGGTTCCTCAGGAAACAAAGTATATAAAACAGAAAATGCATAGTCTAAGAGACACAGAAACAACAGTAAGCTTAGGGTGGTTAAGGTTTCTCATGTAGTCACAGAACTGAGGTTTGAAACAGCTGACTATAACTTAGGTTTTTAAAAATATTTAAGTGTTCTTTCCAGGAATATAGTAAAAACTATATTTTCAAAGGATATTTTAGGGAATAAGCTATCTGAAGTTCTCACAAATAATTTTTACTTGCAGAGTTGACTGCGTAAGAACTGATATGCTGTGTTATGAAATGTAACACGAATAATAACCATGTACAAATGTGGTGGTTTCAACAAGAATGCCCCCCATAGGCTGCAAGTATTTGGACATTTTGTCGTCAGCTGGTGGCAATGTTTTGGGAAGTTTTAGGAGGTATGACCTTGCTGGAGGTGGCAGGCTTTGACAGTTCTTAAGCCTTGCCAGATTTCCAGTGTCTCTCTGCTTCCTATGCCTGACAGACGATGTAATTGCTTCCCTTTCTGCTGTGTTCCCCTCTGCCAGCCCCTCCCCTTATGGGACCTAAATTTTTCTACCATAAGCCAAATAAACTCTTCCTCATATAAGTTACCTTGATTGTTGTGTTTTTTTTTTCATGGCAACAGAAAAATATTCCAACATAAATTATATAAACATAAGTACATATTTATAATATATAGAAAGATATATGTATAAATATTAAACAGATTAAAAATCCTTATCCTCAAGAGATGTCAAATATATATATATATATATATATATATATAAATTTAATATATCAACAAATGTGTCTTGAAGGTAAAATAAAAAAATCAGTAAGACTAATGCCAGGGTGTTGATAGTAACGAGATTTGGAAATGGAGCATTGTAGGTTTAGCCCAGGGAAGGTTATATGACTAGACTTCAAAATGAAGATTGCCTGCCCAGTATCTATTTATTTCTCCTAGTAATACTGTCTTAAGTTTCCTTTCTGAAACATCGTTCCTTATTTCCAGAACATGTGGTTTAAAAGAAACTAACGACTGATTATGGGTGGACATAAATCTCAGTCTTGACACAGGAGAAGCAATCATGAGCTTTATTACCTAGAATCATTCGAAAATCTGGTATTGCTAAAGTGGATGAATTAAACCTGCTGCTACTGGTGGTCATAACACAACTGCAAGGAGAAATCATGCTAAGGATGAGGAAAGAAGAACTGCACAATAAAACTAAATGGAGAAAGAATGACCGGATATTGGTAGAATGCCTCCACTTGGCCTCACCCAAAGGACTGTTCGATTATTGGACCCTATAAATACATGTTTTGCATAAGTAGGTTTAGGCGACAAAACAAAGGCGTGGATTCTTTCTGGTTCTGATTTTTTACCTATCTTTTTTGAAGATTAATTAATGTGTGTATCTGCATGAGTATATGTGTGTATGGGTACAGGTGCTTGTACCTGTGAGCACACAGACACCAAAAGAGGATTCCTATTACTCAAAGCTAGGAGCAATAGCTGTTTGGGGGATAATCAGGCTTGTTACATGGTCACCGGGATGTGAACTTATGTCTTCATGATTGGACAGCAAGTATTATTAACTATTGAGCCATCACTCTAGCCCCTAGGTTTTGAGATTTGGAAGTAGTTTACCGTGCTTTGTTTGAGGAAACTTGATATCCAGGGCAGTATGCAAGAAAGATATTTGGAAATATTACCCAAGGTATATTTGAAAGAATGATGGAGAGCATTTCTACTAACTCTTGAACAATGAATTAATGGAGGTATTAAAATACTGCCTGGTGTCAAATTTCTGTTCCACCAAACCTAGCTGTGTGACCTTGAAAAGGCGCTTAAATTTCCTAAGCTTTATAGTTCTTTCATCTGTAAATTAGTAATGATAATGAAATGTTCCTTGCAGAATGGCTAACATAATACTTATAAAAGGCTTAATTTGATGTCTAGCTCTGAATGAATATTAACACTTGTCCAGAAAACTTACTCTTCTGTATGCACTCGTTTCAAGAAATGGATTTTAATAGCCTATTTATCAACCAATCTTTTGCATCTTCCTAAATGAGTTCTTCCTAGAAAGGTGTCATGGGGAATTTGGCTTTTTTATTGTTTGGCTTATTCTTTCTCAATGATTCTTAAATCAAATATATTCCACTTATAACCCTAAAATTTTGGGACTTTTACTGAGACAGATTCAACCTCTAAGGTGAAAAAATTCTGCTGTGTTTGTCAGCTTTTATATGATCACTGTTGACAAATGTTCTTGGTGATGCATGAGATGGAATTAAAATGCATCTTGTTCAATGCTATCTTGTTCTGCACCAGTGGGAGGAAGCAAGAAAGGGAAAATGGGTGACAGAATGCCAGATGGGTGAGCAGATCTTTGAAGCAGGGTTAAAAAGACAGTCCATGAATGAGGACACTTTACTCAGTTGTTTTTATTTTTTAAAATACTATGGAAGAATTCCACTAGTTCTGTTCAATTTACTAATCTCTTGTAATTGAAAAAAAAATCCTGAAAAATATGTTTTGATTTTCTGTCATTTGAGCTGCTTCTAGAAAACCTGGGAGAGAGATTTGATTATTATTGCTTAGAACTGGTATAAGTCAAACTTACAAAGAGTGACTTTTAAACCCCCCTTCCCCAACTTTTAGCCAAGAACACTGTTAATTTGAAATTAAGTTTTGCATGAGACATATGTGATTATATTTCTGAAACACAGTACTATCAGATTCAGAGGAGCTATGTACGTAATTACTTACACATTACTTAAACATATATACAAAAGCATTTAATAAAAACATCTGGCTTTCTGAACAAGGTAACCTACTGGTAAGTCAATATAATAGAATATTATGACAGTGTTGACAGATAAATGTCATGAAAAGTGGATGTATTGCTCTCATCTCAATATTTATTGTAAAATCTGAAAGCTATTATCACTTCTGTTGGCCTTAATTCATTTACCCAATGACAAAAAATCAATATCAGACTATTTACTATAGTACAAGATAATTCTGTTTACTTCCGTGACTTTCTATCTTATCCAAAGATTCATAGTAAGAGGCAAACCAATTATGGGTTAATACTCGGGTATCTCTTTATTTTCTCCCTAAATAACTTAAGCAGAATGAAAACCATTTTTTGTTATGGGTAAAAAATGAATAAATAATAAACAGGAAGATTTAAGGAAGATTTGTTTTCATTTTTATTTACTGCCATTGCTTTAAAAGTTTGCCTATTTTAAAATATTTAAAAGAAAGAAACTAAAATGAATCTTGGATTTATATTCCCTAAGTCTATAAAGTTTCAAATTTAAGAAGTTTTGTTATCCAGTACAGTAAGGTTTGACTGCATAAAATATAAAAAAGGTCAAAACTTCCTAATCATAATAAAGCTTTATTTCTCCTTTATTTAAAAAACCCCAAGGTATATATAGACTGATGTCATCAGGCTGGAAGAATGAGAAGCATTAGGTCTTCCTTCTTCCCATGAAGACACAGATTCATCAACAACATATGAAGCAATTTCCTCTGTGATACATCCACAAACTAGTTAAGAGGCCCTTGTACACATGCAAGCACAAATCCAGCCACATCAAAGCCATAGTTTTCTCATGTTATAGTCTCTGTCCAGAACAGTGTAGTGTGTTTAGGAGGAAATTCCCAGCTCTTAATGCCATGCTTATCCCTATAGAAAAATAATGACTGAGCCATAAATCCAAAGTTTTGACAGGCGTGTACCTTGCCTGTCTAAGAACACTGATTGGAGTTATCACAGTCTGGATAATACCTGGGGGACCCTTAAGAAGAAAAATCAACTCAATGTGGTAGTGGGAGACTGTGTTCACGCTTCCCCCTAAAGGAAGGAAGGAAGGAAGGAAGGAAGGAAGGAAGGAAGGAAGGAAGGAAGGAAGGAAGGAGGGAAGGAAGGAAGGAGGGAAGGAAGGAAGGAAGGAAGGAAGGAGGGAAGGAAGGAAGGAGGGAAGGAAGGAAGGAAATGATATGTGAGCAAAATGAAATTTTGGGGGTCTTTTTAAGACAGGGTCTCCGTGTAGCCCCAGCTGGTCTGGAACTTGATATGTCCACCAGGCTGGCCTCTAACTCACAGAGATCCACCTGAGTGCTGGAACTAAAGGCATATGCTGCCATGCTTTTTTTTTAACACATTTTTATTGAAGTTATGTGTGTTTCATACACCGTTTCTCAGTCCATTTTAGACTCATCTTGTCTTCCATGTCCCCCATCCCACCTGAGTTCATGTACCCTGCCATCCCTGCCCTGTATCTTTTTCTGACTCTTTTCAAAGTTTTTTTTTCAAAGCAGAGGATTATTATTCTTGGGGGAACTTTACTGTTTCAGTCGGTTCCCTGTCCCTGTTCCTCTGCTGTTGTTCCCTCCAATCTTTACTACTTCAACATATGCATATAAATACGTCACACCTATTTTAAAATTATATCATCTGTACACAAACTGTCATTTCCATATCATATTTCAAGATTCACATTTTTCCTTTTTAAATTTATATTACTCTAAAATATGCCTATGTATCCTCCACCCATATACCAAGATTACAAAGTCTGAAAATAAGTGGTGGGCTAATTCTAGAGCCTGTTAAGGGATTAGCATTATCAGAGCACAGTTGCTTTTAGGGAAAGGGGTATATAAGGTTGATGTTGCTCAGTTTCCCTTACAACTCGGTGCTTGGTGCTACCATCCACAAATGAGGGATACCATTTACCATTTGCTTTTCTGGGACTGTGTTACTTCACTTCACGTAATATCTTCTAGTTCCATCCATTTACCTCCAAAGTTCATGATGCCATCTTTCTTTACTGCTGCATAGAATTCCATTGTGTAAATGTCCCACATTTTCTCGATATATCCACTCATTGGTTGAGGGGCATTTGGGTTGGTTCCAGCTCTTCGCTCTTGTGAAGAGAGCTGCAATGAACATGGCTGTGCTTGTATCTATGCAGTAGGATAAGTCTTATGGGTATACATGCAAGAGCAGTATGGCTGGGTCAGGTGGTAAGCTCATCTTGAGTCTCTTCAGAGTTCTCCACACTGCTTTCCATAGTGGTGGTACAAGTTTACATTCCCACCAGCAGTGGATGAGTGTTCTTCTTTCCCCACAACCTCTCCAGCTTTTGGTATCATTTGTTTTCTTGATCCTTTTTTTTTTTTTAATTTGGGAGGTTTCTTATTACATCTTCAATTTCCTCAAATATTATGGGTCTGTTTAAACTGTCAATCTCTTCTTGATTAAGCTTTGTTGCTTCCCAGGGTTTCAAATATTCATCCATTTCTCTTAGGTTTTCAAGTTTAGGAGAGTATAGGTTTTTGAAGTATTCCTGTATGTTTGGATTTTTTTCATTGTCTGCTGTGATGTTTCCCCTTTCAGAACAAATTCTATTGATTTGGAGTTGCTCTTCCTTTCTTTTGGTTAACTGGGCTAGAGGTCTGTCTATCTTGTTTACCCTTTCAAAGAACCAACTTTTGGATTCATTGATTCTTTGTATTGTTTTCTTTGTTTCCATTTCATTGATTTCTGCTCTGATTTTTGTTATTTCTTCCTGTCATCTCTCTAGCTCCAAGAGTTCATATTTTCATTTCCCCAACTTGATGTTTATTTTTGTTCAAAATAATGCTATATTTCTTTTTATTAGACTTTTTATGAGCAGTCTTAGCTTTGCAGATAAACTGAGCTAAAGGCATACATATTTTGCATTAATGCCTAGCATACAATTACCCAACATCTTTGACAACATCACCACCACAACAGTATGTTTATTGCAAAAAAGTCCCATATATTGACAACCACCCACAGTTCATGGTCCACATTAGGGTTCAATTTTAGTACTATATGTACTGTAGCTGTTAACAAATATGTATGTTCATGTCTCCTTAATTAAATGCTAGAGTGTTTTCACTGCTCAAACAACTAAAAATGCAAAAAGAATGAAGGAAAAATTTTAGAGCCAATGAATGAAATAAATAAATGTGAAATTCACTAAAAGATTTCAACAGCAGATTTGATTGTGTAGAATAAGGACTTGGTGAACTTGAAGATGGATCATTTGAAATTATCCCAGAAGAGGAACAAAAAAGAAAAAAAGAACGAGATGAGTGAATGAAATTGAAATGGCTTATGAGATACCATTGAGAGAACTAATATGTATACCATGGAAGATTTATGAAAAGAGAAAGAAGACACTTTAAATGAACTTCACAAATCTGTGGAAGTAAATACATATCTAGCCCTCAATGAATAGAAAATATGGTGAATACAAAGACAGTCATTTAAAAAAGAATGTTCAGGGATTGGAGAGATGGCTCAGCAATTAAGAGCACTGGCTGTTCTTGCAGAGGACCCAGGTCTGATTCCCAACACCCACATGGCAGCTAACAACCATTTGTAACTCCAGATGCAGGAGATATAACCCCCTCTTCTGACGTCTGAGAGCATTGCATGACATGGTTGCCCTTACATACATGAAGACAATACATTCATACACACAAAAATAATAATTTTAAAAAGAATTGTCAATAATCAAAGCCTGAAGCATTCAAAAAGAACAAGAAAAGTGTTCTTCTAGATACAAGTTAATATCCATAACACTATCAGCAGAGCTTTTGTTTCATCACAAACCTTAAAGACAGAAGAAAGTGGAATGATAGACACATACAGAAGATTGATAGGAAAGAGAGGACTTTAAACACCATTAAAGAACAAGGGGACGAGAGAGAGAGAGAGAGAGAGAGAGAGAGAGAGAGAGAGAGAGAGAGAGACCCTACTAACAAAATTTTTATAACTGGAAAAATTTTATTATTCAGAAAGAAGATAAGGACAATTTTAAATATGCAGATGTTAAGGAAGAGTCTCCTACATGGTTTTGGTGTTGAAATGTGAAGGGGTCACAGAGAGCTGCTGAGGCTTGTTGTGAGAAGCCAAGAAAGACCATTGGTGAAAATGCAGGCTCAGTTGCAGTGAAGAACCCAAGGATTATAGGGATTATGAAGAGAATCTGAGGCTTTGCACCAGGAGAGGTCAGAAACACCCATTGGTGAAGGTGCAGCCTCAGTTTCAGTGGAGTCCCCATCTTTTTAGAGATGGAAAGACCATCAGGATGACCACCAAGGGCAGCAGCAGGTGAGGAATGGAGCTGGTCTAGGCCTGTGAGATGAGCTGTGTATGCTATGGAAGGCAGAGTCACAGAAGTGGAGCTAGCAAACCCCTTTGGAGCCCAGAAGATTGTGAGTGAATCTCAGATGTGCAGATTTGAGTTATTTTGGAGGATTTGGGTTGTGCTTAAGTTTGCCTGATTCTTCCCTTTGAAAAAAAAAGACACTACTTGTTTTGGATTTCACAGGAGCCCACAGTTAGGAGACTTTGAAAAAGAGACTGTGAATTTTTAAGTGTTTAGGTTTTTAAGGACTATGGTGCTTTTAAGGTTGTACTGTCTTAGGTTGTGATATTAATCTTAATATCTTGGGGACGAGAAATAGAAAGCTTGTGGTCTTATAGTGATATGTTTTTTTGTTTCAAGTTGACAAGGAGTCAGTTGTGCTGGACAGATTTAGTGTCAAGTTGATACACCTGGATTGAGGAAGCCTCAATTGGGGAACTGCCTCCATTGGACTGGCTTGTGGCCATATCTCTGGGATAGTTTCTTGATTGTTGAATGACATGGGCAGGTCCAGCTCACTGTGGGTGGTGTCACCCCTGGGCAAGTTTTTCTGTATTATTTAAGAGAGCAAGCTGAGCATGGGCCATGGGAGTGAGCTAGTAAGCAGTGTTCCTCCATGGCCTGTCTTTCAGCTCCTGACTCCAGGTTCTTGCCCTTGGGCTCCTTAAATGATGAACTGTGACTGAGAGATATTAGTCAAATAAACCCTTTCCTCCCCATGTTGGTATTGGACAGGGAGTTTTGTCACAGCAGTTTGAAAGCAAACTAGAGCACGTGCATTCTGCAGTCTCTTATTCTCTACACCTGGCCAGTTGTGGCCTTCTGTGTGCATCAAAAGCTGACTGGACTCCAGTAGATGACGTTGCACAAAGGGGTATCTGGATAGAAAAGCTTGACTCAGTAGGCCTTAACGTATATGACAAAATGCATAAAATCAATTATAAGTGATGTTGGAACTGTGCATGGGGAAGGCTCATCATCTAAATGTGCTCACTACTCTTGCAGAGGACCCATATTCAACTCCCAGAACCCACGTGATGGTAACAACCATCCATCGCTGCTTCCAGTGGAATTCAACTCTCTTTACCTCTGTAGGCATTTCACAAGATGGGTGCAATTACATATGTGCAGACAATAAAATCATTTTCTCATCTCTCTCCTCAAGGAATTTGTATGTGGTTCACATTGCAAATTAAATATTATCTTATGTTGTTATTAACATATTTTATGGTTATGTTTTAGACTGTTGTCTACTTTATATATCTTTCCCTCTTGCCTACTGCCCTGGCAACTACTAATTTCCGTACATTTTAATTTATTTGTCTTCTTGAGACAGTAGCCCCATCTGGCTGAGAACTCACTATTTAGACCAAGCTTGCTTTTAAAATTGTAATGTATATTTCAATTGAATTTTTGTGCACTTCATACACATAATATGTAAATATAATAAAATATTTTTAAGAAAATGCGAACTTTTATGGTAAACAAAACTATATAGACAAGTACACAATATTGTCATATTATAGTGGTGGTGCAGAAATTATTTACAATTATTACATGGAAATTAAGATAAAAGTCTAAAATATAACCAGAAAATATGTTAGTAGTCAACAATATAAGATAATACTTAATTTGCAATGTGAACCACATAAAAATTCCCTGGGGAGAGAGATAGGAGAATGAGGTTTTTGTGAGTGATTAAAGTTAAGCTGTAGTCTGCTGAAAATAGCTTTATATAATTATAGCCATCTTATGTCTCATAATAACCCCAAAGAAAATGCATATGGAATAAAATGAAAAAGAAATCACACAGTAAAAGAAAATAACAAAAGAATCAAAGCACACCATGGCAGAATAAAATAAAATTAAAACAAAAGGAGGAAGACAATAATGGGGGAAAGAATGAGAAACTCTACAAACTAGAAAATAATTTATAGACTCCTTCCCTATTAATAGTTACCTTAAATAATAATGGATTGAATTTACTAATTCGGTGACATAAAAAGGCAGAATAGATTAAAAAATCAATAAACAATTATAGGCTGTCTACAAAATATCCATTTCGTTTTCAAAAATATGTAGCCAGTCAGGCAAAGATTAAGAAAGAAAGATATACCTTTCAAATAGTAACAAAAAGAGAGCAGAACTGGTTATATTTTATGCTAAACAGAGTAGACTTACAAAAAAAGACCTGTCACAATAGATAGATAAGGATATTATGCAATAATAGATCTGTCATTTAGCTGGAAAGATTAAGCAATGATAAACGTGTATTTACCTATAATTATACCATCTAAACTTGCTAAGAACTGAGGAAAGAAATGACAGCAAGAAAATAACTGTAAGAGATTTCAAGAATATCCAGAAGATCAATAGGAAACACAAGACTTGAACAGCATTATAGACTATAATAGACTCAGCACACATAGAACAATCTATTCAAACATAGTAGATATATACAGAACATTTTGTAGGATAGAGTACGTGTTATGTTACAGA
Source organism: Rhizomys pruinosus (assembly GCA_009823505.1). Taxonomy (NCBI): domain Eukaryota; kingdom Metazoa; phylum Chordata; class Mammalia; order Rodentia; family Spalacidae; genus Rhizomys; species Rhizomys pruinosus. Next base: position 385,390 of record VZQC01004157.1, on the reverse strand, counting down.
ACAAGTCTAAAAATGTTTAAGAATATTAAAATCACAAAAAGTATTTTTCTAACCATAAACATGAATTTAAAAAAATAGTAGAATATATGGAGTTAAACAACAAACTATTGAACAACCAAATAAAAAATAATTAAAGGAGTTATTAGAAAAAAACCTGAAAATGAAAATATAGAATGCTAAAACATATATTACATCAAAAACAATACTAACATTTATAATAATAAATACTCACATTACAAGATAAGAATTATCTCAAACAATCTAACTCTTCACCTCAAGGAACTAGATAAAGAATAAACCGGGCATGGTGGTGCACTCCTTTAATCCCAGCACTTGGGAGGCAGATGCAGGAGGATCTTTGTGAGTTCAAGGCCAGCCTGGCCTACAGAGTGAGTTCCAGGACAGCTGGGGCTACAGGGAGACTCTGTCTCGAAAAGACAGAAAAAAAATAAAGAATAAAATATGCTTACTGTGGTAGTAAATGCCCATATTCCCAAGCAGAAGGATTATGAACTCTAAATCAGCTTGGACTGCCTGAGACCCTGTCTCAAAAAAGGTGGTGATGGTAAGGAACAAACCAAGCCTGAAAGTTAGCTAAAGAAAGGAAATAATAAAGATTAGAAAAGACAGGTAAAATGTTGAATGGATACACAATGATCAAAGGTCAACGAAGTCAGTTTTTAATTTTTTAATTTTTAATTTTTTATATTATTTTTATTTATGTGTATGAGTATTAGTGTACCTGTGGTATGTAATGCTTGCAGAGGTCAAAGGATAGAGCCAGATCCCTGGAACTGGAGTTACCGATGGTTACTAGCTGACATGTGGGTGCTGGAACTCAAACCTTGCAGCCAGATTAGGCAATTTCATTCACCTGGTGCTGGCTATAGAGGCATGGAGTTTGCAAGAGTGAAGGGGTCATCAGTTCTTCCTCCACAGTTTCAGAGAGCGACAGAGGCCAGGCAGAGTGCAGCAGGGTCGTCCCTGAATAAAGAAGGCCTTGATAGACCATTGCGTGAAGCTGTAAATGTGAAGCCTGGTTGGCAGCAGAGACCCCAAGAAGACATTCGAGATGCCAGACCTGTGAGATATTTGCCAAGGAGAGCTGCATACAGGGAGTGGTACCAGCCTAAGAAAGAGATGTATGTTGCAAACAAAGCTGGAAGAGCTGAGCCATCTAAGCCATTTGGAAGTCAAGTCCCAGAAGTTGCACATGGAGCTACTGGACTTGGAGTTTGCCCTGCTGGTTTTCGGTCTTGTTTTGGTCCAGTATTTCCTCACTATGCCTCTATTCCTCCCTTTGGAATGGGAATGTCTATTTAGTTCTGCTGTACGTTGGGAGTTTGTAATTTGCTTTTTGATTTTACAGGAGCTTACAGTTAGGAGATTGGCCTGAGTCTCAGAAGAGACTTTGGACTGTAGACTTTTGAATGGCATTGAAACTGGTAAAGACTATGGGGACTTTTAAGGTTGGACTAAATGCATTTTGCATTTTATATGGTCAGGAGCCTATGGGGGCCAGGGAGTGGAATGTGGTGGTTTGAATGAGTGTCCCCCATAGACTTTAAGTATTCAGACATTTGTCTCCAGTTGGTGGCACTGTTTTTGGAGGTCTTAGAAGGTGTGGCCGTGCTAGAGGAAGTATGTCACTGGGGGCAGGCTTAGTGAGTTTAACAAGCCTCGTGGTCTCGTGGTCTCTAGTCGCTCTCTGCTTCCTGTGCTCATTGCGAGATGTGACCCTCGGCTTGCTACTCCAGCTCCAGCTGCCATGCCTCCCACCACAATGGACTCTAATTCCCTCGAACCGTCAATCGTAAACTCAAATAAACTCTTCCTTTTATAAGTTCCTTTGGTCATGGTGTTTATCACAGCAACAGAAAAGTAACTAATACATAAAACTTCAGGAAATTGTGCCTAGCTGGAGGAAGTACATCATAGTGGGTATGATCTTGAATGTCATACCTGGTCCCCAGTCCTTCCTGTACCCTGTCTCTCTCTTGTTCCTGTCCACCACAAGATAAGTAGCCTTTCCCACACTCTCCCACCACTAGGATATCCTGCCTCACTACAGAGCCAGAATCAACAGGGCCAAGGATGACTGGCTGAAACCTCTGGGAATGTAGACCAAAAAAACCCTTTTCTCTCTTAAATTTTATTTTGTTGAGTAGTTTGTAACAGCAATAGAAAGTTTGAGTAATATACTTCAAAACTAATTTTTGAGTCCAAAATCCAGAAAAATATATTATAAAAAGAAAATTGAACATTCCTGAAAAGGCTGTACAAAAAAATCTTCAAAAACAAAACAAAACAAAAACACCAAGTAACAAACTACAATTTTATACATTTAAAGGACTATATGCCATGAACATGTGAGATTTATCCTTGGAATGTAAAACCGGTCCAACATTTGCAATCCAATAAACGTGGATCATATTAATAAAACAAAATTTATACTCATCTAATCTTAATGGATACAGAAAAATTACTTAACACAATTACTTTTTTCAAGCTAAAAATTAAAAAAATTAAGAATGCAAATAAATTTCTTGAACAGAATAAAAGATATATACAACAATCCACAGCTAAACACATACAAAATAGTGAAAAACTTAAAACATTTACTCTAAAATCATCCGTAGGACAAGATTGCATAGGACAGCTGGATGTGGTGTTCCTCCCTCTAATCCCAGCACCTGGGATGTGGAGGCAGAAAGGTCTGGAGTTCAAAGTCATCCTTTGTTACAAGTTTGATGCCAGTCTGGGCTACATAAAAACCTCTCTTTTTCGCAGAAAAAAAAAATAGAGAACAAGACAAGTATGCTTACTTTTGCCACTACTCAGAGGATTTAGATAAAGGATGGAAATAAAATGCATCCATGCTGGACAGGAAGCAGCTAACTTGTTCTTATTGGAAGCTGACATAATTTTAAAATCCTGAAACTCCCCTCACAAAAGTAATCTCATAAATTCAATAATACTCAGGAAACACAATTTTAAATGCAGAAATATGTTGTTTTATACACTAATCTTGAACTATCTGAAGAGGAAACTTGTAAACTAATACTAAGTATAAGAACATAAAAAGTAATAACTTACTCAGAGATTAATTAAACCAAAGAGGTAAGAGACTTGAAACTGAAACCCATATGAAATTGTCGATAAAAAAGAAACCCCAAATATATAAAAAGCCATTTCATATCCATGGACTAGAAGGTTCAATATGACTAAAATTTCCAAAGTGATCTAATAATCAACTGTTTTTGAAACAGGGTCTCCTTGTAGCCCCAGCTGTCCTGGAACTCTCTATGTGGTCCAGGCTGTCCTTGAAATCACAAAGATCCGCCTGCCTCTCCCTCCCAAGTGCTGAGTTTAAAGGTGTGTGCCACCACACCCAGCTACTACTTCTTTTAGATAGATTCAAAACAATTCCAAAATTCAAATGAAATACCAAATAACTCTAAAAACCCACAAAAGACCCCCAAATAAATTCATGCTCTCTATTATTGAGAATGAGAATCAAATCTGGAGGTTTCATTTATGTTTTTCAAACATATTGTAAAGCCACAGTAATCAAAAATAGTATGGTTCTATCATAAAGGTAGAAATTTATGCCAAAGGAGCAAGGTAAATCCCAGAAATAAGCCCAAACATATATCAACAACTGATCTTTAACAAGGGGTACAGAATATCTTCAACAAATATTATGAAGAAGACTTGATATCCATGTCCAAAGAGAATTAAATAGGACTCTTCACAAATTAAACACAAATATACTATTCACAAATTAAATGAAAATTAGATTAAATACCAAAATATGAAACCTGCAACTATAAAACTCCTAGAAGAAAACAGAGGAGTAAACCTTAATGACATGTTCACTAGCGTGATTTATTAGATATGATACCAAAATCAAGATAACAAAAGCAAATCTAGGCAAACCCTGTACATCACAATGAAAGAAAAACTTCTTGACAGGTGCACAGCACACAGCCATGGTCCTAGGTGTGCAAGAGACTGAGGAAGGAGGATCACTTAAGTGAATAAATGCAAGAATATTCTGGGCAAGACAGGAGAGAGAGAGAGAGAGAGAGAGAGAGAGAGAGAGAGAGAGAGTTAGTTTATACACAAAGAAATAGTCAACCATATGAAAAGACAGTCTATAGAATTGGGTACTTATGAACTATATAGATGGTATATGGGATTAATATACAGAATATATAAAAAAAAAAAAACTCTTAAAACTCAGTAGCCGAAAGCAAGTAAATAAACAAAACCCAGCATGCAATCTGAATTAAAAATAGGCAAAGGCAGGGCTGGAGAGATGGCTCAGTGGTTAAGAGCACAGGCTGCTCTTGCAGAGGACAGGAGTTCAATTCCCAGCACCCACATGGTAGCTAACTGTCCTTAACTGCAGTTCCAGAGGGAATATGACACCTTCATCTGACTGTGGGCATTGCACGGCACTGGTTCACTTACATACATGCAGCCAATACACTTACAAGCATAAAATAAATATAAAAAATAAAATATTTAAAAATAGGCAAAGGCTCTGAGTTGACACTTCTCCAAAGATATGCAATTGGGCAATGAGAATACTAAAAGACAAACTTCTAATCATCAGAGGAAATGCAGATCAAAACTGTAAAATGTTATCATTTGTACTTGTTAGGACAGTCATTATGAAAGAAAAGGAAAAAAGAAAAGATAGAAGGAAGGAAGGAAAACCCCCCAGAAACTAATAACTGGTGAGGAACCGAAGAAGTTGGAAAATTTGCATCTTGTTGGGAATATAAAATTGCACTGTTCTTTAAAAAGTTTTAAATATAACTAACATTATGCAGCAATCAAATTTCTGGTTTCTTTATTCAAAAAATTGAAATCAAGATTATGAAGAGATATTTGCATTCTTCTGGTTATTATAGCATTATTTGCAAAAGCAGGACAAGATGAATGGATAAAAATATGCTATATATACACAATGGGACATTATTCAGTTATACAAAGAAGAAAATATGGTCATGCTATGGATAAGGTAAACTTTGAGGTATTGTGCTAAGTGAAATATGCTAGTCACAGGAGGACAGATATTTGGTGTATTAGTCAGGGTTCTCTAAAGAAACAAAATCAATAGAATGAATAAAATGGATGGATAGATAGATAGATCGATAGATATACAGATTTATTGATTTGCTCATGGGATAGAGTCCAAGTAGTACAACAATAGCTGCCCCAAATGGGAGAGGCTGAGAATCTAGGCAGTTGCTTAGTTCACAAGGCTGGATGTCGCAGTAGTCCTAATCTGGTGCTGAAGGCCCAATGGATTCCAGGAGATCTGCCTGTCCTTCAGTCTACTCTGGGATCCAAAGAGTTGATCACAGCAACAAGAGGAACTCACCAGTGAGAAAGAAGACAAGCAGCAAAAAGGGATGAGCTCTCTTCTGCCATGGACTTTTATACTGGTTCCCATCAGAAGGTAATGCCCGCATTTAGGGTGGGTCATCCGGCTTGAGATAACCCAGTCTGAAGATCTCTTTCTCATATTTGTTCATGCCAAATCCAGTCAAATTGACACCCAGGATTAACAGGATTAACCACACTCTGATTCCACTTGTAAGATGGACTTAAACTACTCACACTCATCAGAGAGAAGACTGGTGCATGTCTGTGGCTGTAGGGAGAAGGAAATGGAAAGCTGCTATTCAGAGCATAAAGTTCCAGTTACAAAAGATGATCTAGAGATCTACCACACCACATTGCTCCTACTAAGAAGTGACATTGCACTACACATTTTATCATTTTTCAGGAGGGTACATGGTTACACATTTCTATAACGAGAAAGCCCAGACACAGAGGCAGATCTGATATGGTCATACTATTATGTCATCCATTTTTCTTCCCTACAGTTAGTATTGTATAGCTTCAATTTTTTGAATCACTTTATGGCTAAAAATGCCTAGCATAGCTCAAGCTACAAAGCTCATAGTCTATGCAGAAATGCAAGAAAAAATGGGTGATTGGGGGAGGACAACACATTATTCTTCCAGTGGAGATAGTCCTTCAAAAGTATCTTCTTTGATTGAACAAACAACCTGTCACCCCCCACTGGATGGTGGGGCTGTAGGTGTTTGGGCACAACAGCCTGCAGATAGGTTTTGCATGAAGGATGCTTGTACTCATGGATTATCACTTATAGCTAAAAATGAAAAAAAAAACTGAGAGAAAGATGCAGGACAGTTATGGCAGAATGCATGATCTGGGATGGGGTGGGGGTGGGGGGGGAGGGAAAGGGAAATAAGCCTGAACTGAATTGGAAAAAAATGTATGAAATGCACAAAGCATCAATAAAAACTAATTAAAAAAAAAGTATCTTCTTTGTAGTACTACGGAATATTTATGTGTCCTTGTAATTGGCCAGAATTTTGTCATACTACCACAGCTAACTCAAGGCTGACTAGAAAACTATCTTCTTGCTAGGCATATTGCCATTTTATATGAAGATTGGTTTTATTAGTGAAAATAAATACATTAAAGGTTTACAGGGTCCATCTAGCCTATATTGTTGTATAGTCAATATTCTATATAGCCATATGCATTGTGAGCTGTGATCCATTAGCTTTTGTCATGATTTTTTTCCAGACATCATTGTGAATTTAGAGATAAGCCATTCCACAAAAAGACATTATAGCTGTTAAAACACCTTGTCTGTATTGAACTGCTTCCACTTACCCCACTCCTTCCTCCTAGAAAATTTTAGCAGCAGACAGTACTGATTGGGTGAAAATGTGGCTGTGAACTGGACAACAATGCTGCAAAGCTGTTTTCATTTTAAGATTCACAAACTAAAAAAATGTGAATAAGTACTGACAGTAAAATTTACCTACTTCCTCAGGTTCCTTCCTTCCTCTCTTTCTTCCCCCTTTCCTTCTTGTATCTCTCTCTTTCTTTCTTTCTTTCTTTCTTTCTTTCTTTCTTTCTTTCTTTCTTTCTTTCTTTCTTTTCAAGCTACAGCATGTGTGAAGGTCAGAGGCCCATCTCGTGCATCAGTCATCGGGTTCTACATTAAGACAGGGCCTTATTGGAGCTCTCTTCACAATAGCAAAGAGGTGGAAGCAGCCCAAGTGTCCCTCAACGGAGGAGTGGATAGAGAAAACGTGGTACATCTACACAATGGAGATCTATGCAGTGCGGGGGTCGTAGAGAGGTGGCTGGTGAAGACCACCCCCTCTAGCTTCCTCGCCGCCGGAGATCTTCACTCCATCGGCCCGAGATGAAGTGGGGCTGGGGAGAGCAAGTGCGCTGCCGAACCGAAAACAATCACGGCAGGGAGTCGAGTCAAAGTGTTACAGCTCAAAAACTCAACTTTATTGCAGGTTCACTGAGGCTTATAAGCCGTGCTGGCTTCCCCATTCGGGCATATGTCTCTTCCCAACTGGTCCTTTGAGGAGGCTTAATTTACAAGTTCCTAATTAATCCAATCCCTTCCCTTCCTAGCATAGTCCCTAATTATCATATTAGTACACGGAAGCTAGCCTTCCTTGCTCGGATGGGCGGGGGTGAGTTCGCGAAACTCCACAGGCTTTCTTTTGTCCTACAGGCCTATCTTCTC
>VZQC01004157.1:351006-366142 GCA_009823505.1 Rhizomys pruinosus | reverse complement strand
ATATATATATATATATATATATATATATATATATGTCACACCTATACTAAAATTATATCATCCATACACAAACTGTTGTCATTTCCATATCATATTTCAGGATTCACATTTTTCCTTTTTAAATTTATATTACTCTAAAATATGCCTACGTATCCTCCACCCATATACCAAGATTACAAAGTCTAAAAATAAGTGGTGGGTTAGTTCTAGAACCTGTTAAAGGATTTACATTATCAGAGCATAGCTGCTTTCAGGGAAAGGGGTGTATAACATTTATGTTGCTCAGTTTGCCATAAATTAGGTAATTGGTGCTAGCATCCACAAATGAGGAATACCATTCATTTTTTTGCTTTTGGGGGACTGTGTTACTTTACTTACCATAATATCCTCTAGTTCCATCCATTTACCTGCAAAGTTCATGATGCCATCTTTCTTTACTGCTGCATAAAATTCCATTGTGTATATGTACCACATTTTCTCTATCCATGGTTGGGGGGCATTTGGGTTGGTTCCAGCTCTTTGCTATTGTGAAGAGAGCTGCAATAAACATGGCTGTGCACGTATCTCTGGCCTCTAGGATGATTCTTGTGGGTATATACCCAAGACTTGTGGTAAGCTTATCTTGAGTCTCTTCAGAGTTCTCCATACTGCTTTCCATAGTGGTTGTACGAGGTTACATTCCCACCAGCAGTGGATGAGTGTTCCCCTTTCCACACAACCTCTCTAGCATTTGGTATCATTTGTTTTCTTTATCCTAGCCAGTCTTATCAGAGTGAGATGATATCTTAAAGTTGTTTCAATTTGCATTTTCTTAATTATCAGCAATGGTGAACATTTTTTAAGATGTTTCTCACCCATCTTTATTTCCTCATTTGTGAAGTCTCTGTTCAACTCTTTACTCCATCTTTTGAGTGAGTCATTTGTTTTCTTCTTTGTTTTTTGAGTAGTTTATACATTCTGGAAGTCAATGCTCTGTCAGATGTATCACTAGTGAAGGTTTCCTCCCACTCTGTGGGTTTTCTCTTCACTTCTCTGATTGTTTCTTTCACTGTACAGAAACTTTTGAGTCTAATGAGGTCCCATTTGTCAGTTGTCGACCTCACTTCCTGTGCAGCAGCTCTCTGATTTAGACAGTCTCCTACGCCTATATCTTATAGGTTACTACCAACCTTTTCTTCTATCATCTTCAGAGTTTCACGTTTCCAGTTTAGGTTTTTGATCTATTTAGAGTTGACTTTTGTACAGGGCGAGAGGTGGGGGTTTAGCTTTATTCTTCTGCAAGTGGTGATCCAGTTTTACCAACACCATTTGCTAAAGATTCTGTCTTTCCTCCATTGAATCTACTTGGACCCTTGGTCAAATGAGGTGACTGAAATTGTATGTGCTCAAATTTGGATCTTCAATTTTGTTCCATTGGTCCACAGGTCTGTTTTTGTGCCAGTACCAGGCTGTTTTTATTACTATAGCCCTGTAATATAGTTTGAAGTCTGGTATAGTGACCCCCATATTGCTCTTTTCACTCAGGGTTGCTTTGGCCTTTGGGGGTCTTTTGTTTTTCCATATGAATTTAAGGATTTTTTTCCAAGTCTGTGAAGAAACTCATGGGGATTTTGATCAGGATTATATTGAATCTGTATATTAATTTGGGTAGAATGGACATTTTTACTATATTTTTTTCCAATCCATGAGCATGGGAGGTCTTTCCATCTTCTGCTGTCTTCTTCAATCTCCTTCTTCAGGGGTTTAAAACTTTGTTGTAGAGATCTTTGGTATTTTTAATAGGTTTGTTCCCAGGTATTTTATTGTTTTTGATGCTATTGTGCGTGGGAAGTTCTCCTTATATTCCTTCTTCAGTTTCTTGATGTTGGTGTAAAGAAAGGCTACTGGATTTTGTAAATTGATTTTGTATCCTGACACTTTACTAAAAGTCGTGATCATTTCTAGTAGTTTTCTAGTGGAGTTTTTAGCATCCCTTAGGTAAACTATCATATCATCTGCAAAAAGAGATAGCTTTACTTCCTCTTTTCCAATTAGTATTCCTTTAATTTCCCTTTCTTGTCTTATTGCCCTAGCAGACATTTCAAGCACTATATTGAAGAGGAGTGGCAATCTTTTTCTAGTCCTATTTTTATTTTTATCGAATTTTTGAGAATTTCATACAATATATTTTGATCATATTTACCTGCACTCCTCTTAACACCCCCCTGTCATATGAATTAAGGCATATCAAGTCAAGTTTGTGTCCCCAAATGTCCTTCCATGTGCATCCATCCACTGGAGCCCAGTTAACTGATCTAGTGTCACACACTTAAAGGAAACTGACTGTCCCCCTCACAGTAGTTATTGGTAGCCAATAGTTTCTCAGCTATGGTTGGGGATTCCTCCACTTCTATGCTTGGATTTTTGTCTGGCTTGAGCTTGTATAAGTACAGGAGGCTTTTAAATCCAATTTTATGTTTAGAAATAGAAAAACTCAAAGCAGCTTTCCTCAGAGATGTACTGGTTACCTGTGAGCCCTCAAACCTGTTCCTGCCCAGTGAGCCACTACTGTTTTCGGGGAGGCTGGAATGTCTATTTTAGACATCTGCATAACAATCCCAAGAAGAAAAGTGCAGAACTGAGCTATCAAGGTGACTCAGCAAGTAAAAGCACTTGAAGTCAAGCCTGATGACCTCTGTGTGATTCCTGGGAGCCACATGGTAAAGAGAGAGCCAATTCCTGCAGATTGTCCTCCAACCATGGCACATGCATGTCCATACAATGTACACCCCCCTCAATAAAGTGTAATAAAATGTTTTTTTAAGTGCAAAAAAAAAAAAAAGAAAGAAAAATACTGGGGCTGAGAAGATGGTTTAGTGGGTGAAGTGCTACCAGCTCCGCAAGAATGAGGGCCTGGTTTCAGATCACTAGCACTCATATAAAAAAAAAAGCTAGAAAAAAAATCTAGAAAGCTAGGCATGGTACATACCTATGTAACCTCAGTGCCAGACAGTATGCAGGGACCAGCAGATTCAGGGACTCACTGGCCAGCGTTTGTAACTGAAATGGTGAGCTGCAGGTTTAGTGAGACACCTTGCCTAAAAACATAGGGTGGGGAGCCATAGAAGACTTCCAAAGTCAGCCCCTGGTCTAACACACACACACACACACACACACACATACACACACACACTCCACATACATGCACATAAAAGCCTACTCTTTGCATATGTAAAGTTGTCCTAAATCTTCTTAGAAAAAGGATCATATGATGATTCATTTCTATTGTCCACTTGATTACATTAAGAAACACCTCACTCATTAATGAAGTGTACCATGTAGGTATATCCATTGGGGCTTTTCCAGAGAAGATTGGCTGATTCAGGAAGACTCTCCCTGAATGTAGTCAGCTCCACTCCACGGGCTGAGGTCCTGGATGGAATAATAAGAGGAAAATAAGAAATGTAGTTAAACACCAGGGTTTATCTATCTAAACTTCCTGACACAGGAGCAAGACTCCCACTCCTTCCATTCCAGCTTCTCCCGCCATGTCTTCTCCGCTGCGGTGGACTGTGCCCTCAAGCCATGAACCAAGATAAGTCCTTCCACCAATAAATTGCTCCTTGTCAGATATTTAGTGATAACGATGAGAAAAGTAAATAATAAGGTTCATAAGCAAAAAAGTACAGTGACTCTCAATCTTGGACTCAGTGTTAGTGTGATTCACAAGATAGGGATGTATCTTATAATTACTAATCAGAACAGTGGAATGAGCCCTGATACTCACCTGTGAAACAAAGGAAACATGGCTTCACTCATCTTCTCCTTCCTACTCATTTCTCTTTTTCATGGAAAGACCCTTGGCAATTCTGCCTTAATTGATTAGCAAAGAAAGAAGCCAGCAACCCGTTAGATTACTTGGTCCACTCCAATGATGTAAAATTAACTTTACTAGTCAAGTCTATAATGTATTTAACCACTAGCAAGGAAGCATCATGCCTGTAGCACATGAATAGTATTTCTCAAATTAGAATAACTTGATCCTTTGATTAGAAACTGCAGTATTTCATGACTTAGTGCCTGTCTGTTAACTATGAGATAGCCACAGATGCCATCAATCCCCGTGCACTGCCAACTCAGAGATGGGCCAAAGCTTCTATGAGATAACACCAAGACACTTTCTTTGGTCACCTTGGGCAGGATTCATTCATTCACCTGTCTCTTCTGGTTCCTTCCAGTTTTAGATGTGTTTATCTCATCACTTGGATGTGTCTACCTTATCATTTCAAAATTATTCACAGGTCCATCTCTGTAATTTCCGCATAACAGCACCTCAGTGGTAGAGTTGCCCTTTATTTGTGCAATTGTTTATGCTGCTTATGCACAAAAATAACACATAATTAAGAAAGAAACTGTCTTATATGCCTAGGATGCAGCACAGAGCAAGCTAGACAAACCACTGGCCCCATAAGACTTAATTCCAGAGCTGCAGGTGCTGAAGTCAGCCTCTGGATCTTAATTCCAGTGCTGTAGGTGCTGGGTCAGCCTCTGGATCTTAATTCCAGTGCTGTAGGTGCTGAGGTCAGCCTCTGGATCTTAATTCCAGTGCTGTAGGTGCTGAGGTCAGCCTCTGGAACTCGGTCTCATTTCAGGCCAAATTTTTCACTCTAACATTTCTCCCTGGCTCCAGATCAGACATGTTTGAAGCAAATTCCTCCCATGTATGTTTTAGAAAAACGACCAGTCTGGGTCAACATATTTCCTTCTTCTAAAATTTCACATAGCAAAAGCTCAGCTAACAAAGAGTTCATGAGAATGCTATTTAAAGTCACTGTGCTTCTGTTTAGTCACCAAAAAAACTGGTGCAATGAAACTATAAGTGGTTTGGTGGGTGCACTGCTAGATAGATAGATGGCTGAGCAGCTAAGAACACTGGCTGCTCTTGCACAGGACCTGGGCTCGGTTCTCAGCACCCACATGGCAGCTAGCAACCAGCCAAACTCTAGTTCCTGATTATCTGACACCACCTCTGGCCTCTGTGGACATTGCATGACACAGTGCACTTGCATACAAAATGCATATATATATATATATATATATTAAATTAGGTAATTGGTGCTAGCATCCACAAATGAGGAATACCATTCATTTTTTTGCTTTTGGGGGACTGTGTTACTTTACTTACCATAATATCCTCTAGTTCCATCCATTTACCTGCAAAGTTCATGATGCCATCTTTCTTTACTGCTGCATAAAATTCCATTGTGTATATGTACCACATTTTCTCTATCCATGGTTGGGGGGCATTTGGGTTGGTTCCAGCTCTTTGCTATTGTGAAGAGAGCTGCAATAAACATGGCTGTGCACGTATCTCTGGCCTCTAGGATGATTCTTGTGGGTATATACCCAAGACTTGTGGTAAGCTCATCTTGAGTCTCTTCAGAGTTCTCCATACTGCTTTCCATAGTGGTTGTACGAGGTTACATTCCCACCAGCAGTGGATGAGTGTTCCCCTTTCCACACAACCTCTCAAGCATTTGGTATCATTTGTTTTCTTTATCCTAGCCAGTCTTATCAGAGTGAGATGATATCTTAAAGTTGTTTCAATTTGCATTTTCTTAATTATCAGCAATGGTGAACATTTTTTAAGATGTTTCTCACCCATCTTTATTTCCTCATTTGTGAAGTCTCTGTTCAACTCTTTACTCCATCCTTTGAGTGAGTCATTTGTTTTCTTCTTTGTTTTTTGAGTAGTTTATACATTCTGGAAGTCAATGCTCTGTCAGATGTATCACTAGTGAAGGTTTCCTCCCACTCTGTGGGTTTTCTCTTCACTTCTCTGATTGTTTCTTTCACTGTTCAGAAACTTTTGAGTCTAATGAGGTCCCATTTGTCAGTTGTCGACCTCACTTCCTGTGCAGCAGCTCTCTGATTTAGACAGTCTCCTACGCCTATATCTTATAGGTTACTACCAACCTTTTCTTCTATCATCTTCAGAGTTTCACGTTTCCAGTTTAGGTTTTTGATCTATTTAGAGTTGACTTTTGTACAGGGCGAGAGGTGGGGGTTTAGCTTTATTCTTCTGCAAGTGGTGATCCAGTTTTGCCAACACCATTTGCTAAAGATTCTGTCTTTCCTCCATTGAATCTACTTGGACCCTTGGTCAAATGAGGTGACTGAAATTGTATGTGCTCAAATTTGGATCTTCAATTTTGTTCCATTGGTCCACAGGTCTGTTTTTGTGCCAGTACCAGGCTGTTTTTATTACTATAGCCCTGTAATATAGTTTGAAGTCTGGTATAGTGACCCCCATATTGCTCTTTTCACTCAGGGTTGCTTTGGCCTTTGGGGGTCTTTTGTTTTTCCATATGAATTTAAGGATTTTTTTCCAAGTCTGTGAAGAAACTCATGGGGATTTTGATCAGGATTATATTGAATCTGTATATTAATTTGGGTAGAATGGACATTTTTACTATATTTTTTTCCAATCCATGAGCATGGGAGGTCTTTCCATCTTCTGCTGCCTTCTTCAATCTCCTTCTTCAGGGGTTTAAAACTTTGTTGTAGAGATCTTTGGTATTTTTAATAGGTTTGTTCCCAGGTATTTTATTGTTTTTGATGCTATTGTGCGTGGGAAGTTCTCCTTATATTCCTTCTTCAGTTTCTTGATGTTGGTGTAAAGAAAGGCTACTGATTTTTGTAAATTGATTTTGTATCCTGACACTTTACTAAAAGTCGTGATCATTTCTAGTAGTTTTCTAGTGGAGTTTTTAGCATCCCTTAGGTAAACTATCATATCATCTGCAAAAAGAGATAGCTTTACTTCCTCTTTTCCAATTAGTATTCCTTTAATTTCCCTTTCTTGTCTTATTGCCCTAGCAGACATTTCAAGCACTATATTGAAGAGGAGTGGCAATCTTTTTCTAGTCCTATTTTTATTTTTATCGAATTTTTGAGAATTTCATACAATATATTTTGATCATATTTACCTGCACTCCTCTTAACACCCCCCTGTCATATGAATTAAGGCATATCAAGTCAAGTTTGTGTCCCCAAATGTCCTTCCATGTGCATCCATCCACTGGAGCCCAGTTAACTGATCTAGTGTCACACACTTAAAGGAAACTGACTGTCCCCCTCACAGTAGTTATTGGTAGCCAATAGTTTCTCAGCTATGGTTGGGGATTCCTCCACTTCTATGCTTGGATTTTTGTCTGGCTTGAGCTTGTATAAGTACAGGAGGCTTTTAAATCCAATTTTATGTTTAGAAATAGAAAAACTCAAAGCAGCTTTCCTCAGAGATGTACTGGTTACCTGTGAGCCCTCAAACCTGTTCCTGCCCAGTGAGCCACTAATGTTTTCGGGGAGGCTGGAATGTCTATTTTAGACATCTGCATAACAATCCCAAGAAGAAAAGTGCAGAACTGAGCTATCAAGGTGACTCAGCAAGTAAAAGCACTTGAAGTCAAGCCTGATGACCTCTGTGTGATTCCTGGGAGCCACATGGTAAAGAGAGAGCCAATTCCTGCAGATTGTCCTCCAACCATGGCACATGCATGTCCATACAATGTACACCCCCCTCAATAAAGTGTAATAAAATGTTTTTTTAAGTGCAAAAAAAAAAAAGAAAGAAAAATACTGGGGCTGAGGAGATGGTTTAGTGGGTGAAGTGCTACCAGCTCCGCAAGAATGAGGGCCTGGTTTCAGATCACTAGCACTCATATAAAAAAAAAAGCTAGAAAAAAAATCTAGAAAGCTAGGCATGGTACATACCTATGTAACCCCAGTGCCAGACAGTATGCAGGGACCAGCAGATTCAGGGACTCACTGGCCAGCGTTTGTAACTGAAATGGTGAGCTGCAGGTTTAGTGAGACACCTTGCCTAAAAACATAGGGTGGGGAGCCATAGAAGACTTCCAAAGTCAGCCCCTGGTCTAACACACACACACACACACACACACACACACACACACACATACACACACACACTCCACATACATGCACATAAAAGCCTACTCTTTGCATATGTAAAGTTGTCCTAAATCTTCTTAGAAAAAGGATCATATGATGATTCATTTCTATTGTCCACTTGATTACATTAAGAAACACCTCACTCATTAATGAAGTGTACCATGTAGGTATATCCATTGGGGCTTTTCCAGAGAAGATTGGCTGATTCAGGAAGACTCTCCCTGAATGTAGTCAGCTCCACTCCACGGGCTGAGGTCCTGGATGGAATAATAAGAGGAAAATAAGAAATGTAGTTAAACACCAGGGTTTATCTATCTAAACTTCCTGACACAGGAGCAAGACTCCCACTCCTTCCATTCCAGCTTCTCCCGCCATGTCTTCTCCGCTGCGGTGGACTGTGCCCTCAAGCCATGAACCAAGATAAGTCCTTCCACCAATAAATTGCTCCTTGTCAGATATTTAGTGATAACGATGAGAAAAGTAAATAATAAGGTTCATAAGCAAAAAAGTACAGTGACTCTCAATCTTGGACTCAGTGTTAGTGTGATTCACAAGATAGGGATGTATCTTATAATTACTAATCAGAACAGTGGAATGAGCCCTGATATTCACCTGTGAAACAAAGGAAACATGGCTTCACTCATCTTCTCCTTCCTACTCATTTCTCTTTTTCATGGAAAGACCCTTGGCAATTCTGCCTTAATTGATCAGCAAAGAAAGAAGCCAGCAACCCGTTAGATTACTTGGTCCACTCCAATGATGTAAAATGAACTTTACTAGTCAAGTCTATAATGTATTTAACCACTAGCAAGGAAGCATCATGCCTGTAGCACATGAATAGTATTTCTCAAATTAGAATAACTTGATCCTTTGATTAGAAACTGCAGTATTTCATGACTTAGTGCTTGTCTGTTAACTATGAGATAGCCACAGATGCCATCAATCCCCGTGCACTGCCAACTCAGAGATGGGCCAAAGCTTCTATGAGATAACACCAAGACACTTTCTTTGGTCACCTTGGGCAGGATTCATTCATTCACCTGTCTCTTCTGGTTCCTTCCAGTTTTAGATGTGTTTATCTCATCACTTGGATGTATCTACCTTATCATTTCAAAATTATTCACAGGTCCATCTCTGTAATTTCCGCATAACAGCACCTCAGTGGTAGAGTTCCCCTTTATTTGTGCAATTGTTTATGCTGCTTATGCACAAAAATAACACATAATTAAGAAAGAAACTGTCTTATATGCCTAGGATGCAGCACAGAGCAAGCTAGACAAACCACTGGCCCCATAAGACTTAATTCCAGAGCTGCAGGTGCTGAAGTCAGCCTCTGGATCTTAATTCCAGTGCTGTAGGTGCTGGGTCAGCCTCTGGATCTTAATTCCAGTGCTGTAGGTGCTGAGGTCAGCCTCTGGATCTTAATTCCAGTGCTGTAGGTGCTGAGGTCAGCCTCTGGAACTCGGTCTCATTTCAGGCCCAATTTTTCACTCTAACATTTCTCCCTGGCTCCAGATCAGACATGTTTGAAGCAAATTCCTCCCATGTATGTTTTAGAAAAACGACCAGTCTGGGTCAACATATTTCCTTCTTCTAAAATTTCACATAGCAAAAGCTCAGCTAACAAAGAGTTCATGAGAATGCTATTTAAAGTCACTGTGCTTCTGTTTAGTCACCAAAAAAATTGGTGCAATGAAACTATAAGTGGTTTGGTGGGTGCACTGCTAGATAGATAGATGGCTGAGCAGCTAAGAACACTGGCTGCTCTTGCACAGGACCTGGGCTCGGTTCTCAGCACCCACATGGCAGCTAGCAACCAGCCAAACTCTAGTTCCTGATTATCTGACACCACCTCTGGCCTCTGTGGACATTGCATGACACAGTGCACTTGCATACAAAATGCATATATATATATATATATATATATATATATAATATATACAGCATTTAAAAACATTATAAGTTGTTTAAGTGAATATTAAAGTAGTGCAGCCAAAGCTTCTTGGCTCAGAGTAACATTGAATCTAAGCAAGCAGTTTTACAAGCTATTCTCTTGCCCGTATCTACTTCCCTCTCCTCATCTTGTCTTTAATGATGAGTTGATGTAGGTACAGTCATTCATTCAAGCGTCCTTTGTTCTGCTCAAGGCAAGGCCAGAGACCTGCAGGGCACATCTTTTTGCTGCCAATGCACAGTGGTAGAGAAGAGGTAAGAAAAGCTATGAAACAGCAGGAAAGGCACCTGCTTCATTTCTCTGTCATTTCCTAACTACCCAGGACTGGGTGGCTTCATCCCCATTGGTGCATGCAAGCCTGTAGTTGGGGTCATGCTGCACAGTGATGGGATAGAGCTGTCCTTTTCTCAGCAGAAAAACTGAA
The DNA here is from genome assembly GCA_009823505.1 of Rhizomys pruinosus. Classification (NCBI taxonomy): domain Eukaryota; kingdom Metazoa; phylum Chordata; class Mammalia; order Rodentia; family Spalacidae; genus Rhizomys; species Rhizomys pruinosus. The sequence goes on along the minus strand of VZQC01004157.1, from coordinate 355,814 downwards.
GTTCAGAATCCCAATTAGCCATGTGCATTTGGGTGTAGCCATCATGGGGAAGAAGCAAAAAGAAGGTTTATTTGTTGAAAATGCTCTCCTCCACCAGCTCTCCAAACTCCCAGTCCTTCTAAACCCAGGTTCCTAGAGAAAGAACCCTCATGTCCTAAAACATTAATGATAGCCTATCTTAGGGAGACCCTGGGTATTAAGCACTCAAATATTTCTTTTTTTCAATATATGTTTTGTTGAATTTTTGTGCATTTCCTACAATATATCTTATTTGTATTTAGACACCCTCCACTACCTGCACCCTCCATCAGACTCCATGCATTTCATACATGTTAAGGCCTATCAAGTGTCCCCAGAGGTTTCTATATGTGAGTTCATCCAATGAAGCTTGGTCAGCCTATATAGCACCACTCCTTTAAATAAGGTCATCTCTCCCTCATCCAGCAGTGATCAGCTGCCAGCAATTCCTCAGCTAAGGTTGTGGGTCCTTGCCCATTTCCCCAGTTCTATGCTGGATTTTTGTCTGGTTTGAGTTTGAATGAGTCTTGTGCCTGCTGTCACCACTCTGGTAAGTTCACATGAGCAAGTTCCCAGAAGCCTGGAAAGCTGTTTCCCTGTGGTCTGGCTCTTATAGTCTTTTACCTCTTTTTCCACAATGTGTCCTGGGCCTTGGGTGAATGAGGTTTAATATAGGAGTCCTCTCCAGGGGCTTGCAGTCTACAATCTCTTATTCTCTACATTTTGGCTAGTTGTGGCCTTCTGTGTTGATTTCTCTGTTATGTGAAGAAGTGAAGAAGTTTACTGGTGAGAGTTGAGAGATGCAGTTGTATTCCCTTGCCTCCTATTCTGCTGTGTTCCATAAGCCTTGGGTGTAAAGGTTCCAATGTGGATGTGTCAGTTAGAGCTGGGCATCATCTCACAGACAATTATTCTGTGTGTTTGACCAGTTATGGAACTCTATAATAGTATATTTAGCATACAGAAAGAAATTACATTTGCCTAAATATGTGACAGACATAGGTTTCCTCTAGGATCTACGACCTCTCCCACTTTGTGTATTTGGCTAGGTTTACAGTACCACACATGAGTTCCTTCCCACTGAGTGAGCTTTAAGGTCATTACATAGCTATTGATTACCCCCAAGATCATTACACTAATAGAGACAGTTTCCTATGCCAGCCTTTGTTGTGATTGTGGGGGCTTAAAGTTGGGGTTGGACCATTGACTGATTTTTCTCATTTGCATAGTATCCTTTGAAATTATGAGAGCTAGTCTTCAAGGAGGATATTTCCAGCTTAGTTCCATCTCCATTGCTCCTGTGTCAAAAGTGTGTCCTGTTTTCAGCAATAGGATATTACGTTCAAGTTCCAGGAAGAAATCATGGGCTGTGGCAATAGCCTGCATTATTTTGGGACACTCGGACTACCCATGACCAACAACTTGAAGGGAGGTTTCTCCTAACTGGCACTGTTTCTTGTTATATAGCTTTCAGATTAGATAGATAGATAGATAGATAGATAGATAGATAGATAGATAGATGATAGAATTTCTTTTGCACAAGTTAGTTGTGAAAGTCTATACCAAGCATATCTCCTTTGAGTCCAAGCAGGTTTTTTTTTATCCACTAAGATTTTGCTTAACATGCACTTTGGGAAAATGATTTTACTCCTTTAAAAATAACATCTTTAGATTTCTGCCTCATATAAATGATAGATGAAAATGGATAAGTAGAAATCCACATTTTTTCAGCCCTAAACTTTTATGCTCCAAACAATGTAGCAGCCCAATGCATAGAGTAGTTCTCTAGATACAAAATAACTTGACTAGACCATGGTTATAATGGAGTTATTTAATATACTTATTTATACTTACACCTAAAATCATAGCATATAAAAAAGATTCACATAAAGCCATCAACAAGTTTAACTTAGGTACACGTTAAAAAGTAAACACATTTATAATGTCAGTCGCTTTGTAGGGTGAATTATAGGCTAATGGATCTACTTGGGGCATCCTTCCGCTTGCTGTTCTACCATAAACAGTTAAATTATTTAGAAAAGAAATATCCTCTTGAGTGGTTGCAGGTCACTATGGATCACTGAGGTTTCCCTTTAGAGTTTATATGTGAAATATTAATAAGTTTAAGAAAGGCAAGGTTTATCAACTTGGGAGTGTTATCTGCCATGTTTCCTGCCTCACCATCTCTCACTACGAGAGAATTTTCCTTTTAATAGTCTAGATCCTAGGATTTGGGGGATCACGGGAAAAGTACTTAGAGAAGGAGGAGTAGGAGGAAGAGAACGAGTTAGCATTCAAAAAAGGATTTAGGATTTGTATAAAAAGTAATCAGAGCCAGGCGTGGTGGCACACGCCTTTAATCCTAGCACTTGGGAGGCAGAGGCAGGTGGATCTTTGTGAGTTCAAGGCAAGCCTGGTCTACAGAGCGAGTTCCAGGACAGCTGGGGCTACAGGGAGACCCTGTCTCAAAGACCAAACAAAAAAAAAAAAGTAATCAGTCAGGGCTAGAGAGATGGCCTAGCAGTTAAAAGCGCCAACTGTTCTTGCAGAGGACCCAGGTTTGATCCACAGCACACACATAGCAGCTGAGAACCATCTTTAACTCCAGTTCCAGGGGAATCCAACACCCTCTTCTTACCTCCGTGGCATTGCATGACACGAGTGCACCAATCTACATCCAGACAGTACATTCATACTCATACAACATAAATTAAAAAAATTTTAAAGTAATTAGTCTGCCACAGGGATTGGTAAAATTGGGAAAGAACACAAAGGTTTGTGGGAACTATTGTGCTGATTTCTGATTCAGTTTTGTTTTACTATTCCTTGAGTAACAGAAGTCCAAATGAGAATTTTTTTTTCTTTGTATGAGTATACTGTCTGCATGTAGGTTGGTGCACCCATGTCATGCATTGTCCCAGAGAGAAGAGGCTATCAGAATCTCCTGGAACTGGAGTTAAAGACGGTTCTTAGCCACAATGTGGGTGCTGGGAATCGAACCTGGGTCCTCTGCAAGAGTAGTCAGTGCTCTTAACTGCTGAGCCATCTCTCCAGCCCCTAAATGAGAATTCTTTTAAATGATTTTTTTTACTATCATTGCTGTGATACATGTGTGCCTGGCTCACATGACTTTTTGTATAGCATACTTGTGCTGTTCTCACTGGGATCCCCCAAAGAACAGCAACAGCACCACCTGGAACATGGTTAGAAAAGCAAAAATAATGGGCTCCAGTTCAGACCTGCTGAATGGAGGTCTCTCTGCTTGCAAAGTTCAAGAAGCTGTGTTTAACAGTCATTCCAAGTGATTCTTCCAAAAGTGTATTTGGAGAATCACCAAGTCAGGTAATTTAATGACTCGTCTACAGCCTCTAAGAATTTCACCTCTGAGAGGGGACTAAGTCCCAAAGGGACTCCAGTCAGAAAGACCTGGATTCCACCCCCTGGCAACGTCTACAGAATCCTACAACACAAAGCTCTTCCTGACATCCCAAGTGTATCAGAAACTATAAGTCCTACAGGACATGGAGAAACTGAGTTGGAATTGACCTGGAAGTGCTCTTCCTGAAGACCAGCTCTCATAGTATACAAGCTGCCAAGGGGCAAACCAATCAATGACCCTGGCCAACTGCAGAGCACACAATCCACGATGAGTAGCCCAGCAAATAAGCTCTATCAATAGAGGAGTGGCACTTTTTTCTTGGGGGTAAGCAATAGCTGTCTAATTGAACTTAAGGGCCACTCAACTGGAAGGAAATCATGCATGGTACTGTAAATATAGCCAAGTATACAAAGCTTGAGATGTCATAGACCCTAGAGAAAAAAACCTATTTCTGTCACTTCTCTAGACCAACATAGTTTCTGACTATATTCTAAATACATATCCTTATGTTTACAGACAAGTAAGTCTCACAGCTTATCAAAGAAGCAACAGATGGTGATTATTACAAAGTTCTACAACTGATCAGTCATAGAGAGATGCCCAGCCCTAAGTGACACATCCACAATGCAACCCCTGCACCTAAGCATCAGGGAACATTGTAGAAGAGGGGATAGAAAGAATATAAGAGTCAGAAGGACAAGACATCTGCTGTAGTTAATGAATTCTAGACATGATAGGGACGCTATACCAGTGAAATCTCCACAACATGGTCACCTAACAAGATCTGCATAATGGCAAAACCAGTTGGAATATCAAGCTGAATGGGGGCAATTTCAAGCAGTCTCACCTCAAGATAAAGAGCAATCGATGAATGCTAAATGCTGAAAGAGGAAGGATTAGTGTTCTCCGTGGGCTAGCTCTCTGAGTGGTTACCTAATTTTTTTTTGTTTTTTTTTTAATTTTTTTAATTAATTTTTATTTATTTCTGTATGTGTATGAATGTACTGTCTGCATGCAAGTCTGTGCACCCGTGTCGTGCAATGCCGAGGAGGTCAGAAGAGGGTCTCAGATTCCCCTGGAACTGGAGTTCTCCTGGAATTGGAGTTTCAGACAGTTCTCAGCCGCCATGTGGGTGCTGGGGATCAAACCCGGGTCCTCTGCAAGAGCGGTTGGCGCTCTTAACCGCTAGGCCATCTCTCCAGCCCCGTGGTTACCTAATTTTTTTTTTAATTAGTTTTTATTGATGCTTTGTGCATTTCATACATTTTTCCAATTCAGTTCAGGCTTATTTCCCTTTCCCTCCCCCCGACCCCCACCCCATGCATTCTGCCATAACTGTCCTGCATCTTTCTCTCAGTTTTTTTTTTTCATTTTTAGCTATAAGTGATAATCCATGAGTACAAGCATCCTT
>VZQC01004157.1:336923-350645 GCA_009823505.1 Rhizomys pruinosus | reverse complement strand
CAAGCTTACTATGACTTTGAAGATGGAACACCAAACAGGACTATTTTTCCTTCCAAAGTACTAGGGTGTAATCCCTACTGAACCCCTATGTGGGGTTAATAACGTCTCAAAAAATTGTGTGTAATATATATGTGTATATCTATCTCCCAAGGTGTTAACTCCCAATACCTGTGCATGTGACCTTAGTCATAAATAGGATTTTCACAGATATGATTCAGTTAGAAATATAGAGACAGGATCATATGATAAAGGAAAGGAGAGGAAGAATGGAAACACAGAGATCTAGGCAGTCAGTTTCAAGATCCTGGACTGACAATCAGTAAGGAGGAGCAATAGATCTTGACAGCCCTGAGTACTAAGTCTTTCAATCATGGTCGTCATGCAGGGATGGGGATGCAGGGCTCCAGTAAAGGTCAAGATAAAGAGACAACTGGGCATGCTAGAATGGAGTTGGCAAAGATAGGTGTGGGCTCCTAATTTAATCTTCTTCTGACCAAAATCAATAGAATGTGCTCCAACCTCCAAGAACCATCCACCTGGAATCCTGAGTCACGTCCCGATGTAAAGCATACATATCTAACCAATTAACAGAGTGAACACCACTCTATTTATCTTGTCATGAACAACCACAGAACCTGTAGTCAGTATAAAGCACTACATTTTCAAAGACCCCTTTCAGATGGGTATCTAGAAGACCCCTCTTCCACTTATGTGTCTTCTCTGGTGCCCCCCCCCAAATGAATCCTGATGGCCCTAAAGTATCAGTCTGGACTCCTGCGTTCGAGCTTAGTGCCTGGCTTCAGCATGCCCCTTGTGTTCCTTCCTTGTGGCTCATTTCCTAACACAGCCTTCCCCCACATTACTTACCCTTTCTACCGTAAGTAAAAGACAAAAGGAAAGAAAGGTCACAACTACTGTGTAGAAGCGCAGGAAACCTGAAATGGAACCTCTTAGCCTTTGAAACCAGCAGCTCAGGAAAGAGATCACGGTGGTAAGAGCCAGATAAGATGTGTTTCTTGCTACTTTAAGGGCTACTTTAATTCAGAACCTCACTCAGATCTTCTAAACAGTTTCCTTTCCTGGTCATTCAAGGCCTCTGCACAACTCGGCTCAGGAGGTAAGCTGCAGTCCAGAGAAGTGGAGTCTAGAGGACGTGTTCGGACCCAAAGGCAGATCAGCTCATGTGACACGAGGGCTGAGAAGTCCCATGCTCTGCACCCCAGCTGGAGACCAGGGAAGCTGGTGCTGTCATTCTCTAGAAGGCTAAGAACTAGAGAATCTAATGACAGGTCCTGGTCCAAATTCAAGAGCCCATGAATGAGGAACACCAGTGTCTGAGAGCAGGTTAGGGTTAGGGTTAGGGTTAGGGGGTTAGGGTTAGGGTTAGGGTTAGTCCCACAATAAACAGACATAGTACTCATAGTGAGAACACTAAACACCTGGAAGCCAATTTCTCTTCCTCTGCCCCCCTGTTCTAGCCACAGCCTTAACAGAGGGGAGGCTCCCCATCTGTATAGGTGATGATCATCTAGCTTCATTACTCAATCAATTGAATGATAAACTTCTAATCTCTCTAACAGACATACTCAGGAACAATGCTTTTCTTTTTTTTTTTCTTTTTTTTTTTTTTTGTTTCTTTAGGACAGGCTCTCCTGTGACCCCAGCTATCCTGGAACTCATTCTGTAGATCAGGCTGGCCTTGAACTCACAAAGATCCACCTGCCTCTGCCTCCCAACTGCTAGGATTAAAGGCGTGTGCCACCACGCCCGGCAGAAACAATGCTTTTACCAGCTTTCTGGGCATCCCTTAGATTAGTCTACTTGAATTAAAATTAACATCGTTAACTATCACAAATGCAAAGGTATACTTAGAAATTACTGAGATCAGGGGCTGGAGAGGTGACTCTGCCCTTGCAGAGTACCTTGGTTTGGTTCCCAGCACCTTCAAGGTGGCTAACAACCTTCTATAATTCCAGTTCCAGGGGAATCCAATGCCCTCGTCTGACCTGCTGTAGCATTATATATCACAGGTTCACTTATATACATGCAGGCAATACACTCAAACATGTTTTTAGTTTATGAACTAAAAATAATAAATAAAATATCTTATAAAATAAAGTACCGAAATCAATAAAATGATGCTGCTGCTGAAGTAATATATAACCGCAATTCTTTTCCTGAATAGTATTAATTAATCTATTCAGTCCTCATCCAACCATGTAAAGTAGGCACTGTTATCTTGATTGGTTTGTAAGGCACAGACAGAAATTTTCCTTCAACAAATCATATCCCCAGTAGGCACAGAAGCAGGCTCAGGAGCCTAGGTAGTCAGTCTCAAGATCTTAGAATTATCATGACTATGAGAAAGTTGTAGATGTTGACATTCCTGAATTTAAATTCTGTATTTTTGATCCTCCTTGAGCCTCAATTTCATTGTCTGAAATAAAGTGGAAATCCAAATAAAGAGAAACCCTTTCGTCGGAGCCTCTGAAGGGTAACGGGAAAGTCCGTAAAGCCGGAGCCTGTCAAAGCCAACAATGCAGAGCGAGTCGCTCTGTTTCTGAACACTGCAAGGAGAGTGGGTTCATGTGGATGGCAGTCATGTCATCCCACCCCAGCTCTGTTCCTCTGTGTTGAAATAAAGAAAACCTTGGCTGGAGAGGACAGATGTTCAGTTGGTGAGGGAGAGACAGGAATGTCCCTGGGCCTTGCTTGCCAGCCAGTCTCGCTGAGCTGGTGAGCTCCATGTTCAGGTGAGAGGCCTTGTCTCAAAACACAAGGCGGAGAGCAACTGAGGAAGACATTAGCATTGACTCACATGTACACACATGCACAGTCACACATATACACAACATATAAACACATATACTACCCACATACACATACATGTAAAATATGCAGACACAAACTTTACACACACTACATCTACTACACATACACGCATACACACATGCACACAAACATGCACACAGAAATAAACAAATTTTGGGGTTGGAGAGATAGCTCAGTGGCTTAGAACACTGGCTGCTCTTGCAGAAGACCCAGTTCAAATCCCAGCAGCAACATGGCAGCCAACAACTATCCATAACTCTGGTTCCAGAAGAGCCAACACACTCTTCTGTCTTCTGCGGGCATTGCATAACACAGGTGCATTTACATACATGCAGGCATAACACTCATACACAATAAACAAACAAATTTTAATACCAAATAAGTAAAATTTAATAAATAGAAATGGTCAGCCAGGCATGGTGGCAAACGGTTTAATCCCAGTATTCAGGAGGCAGAGGCAGGTGGATCTCTTTGAGTTCAAGGCCAGCCTGATCTACAAAGCGAGCTCTGTCTCAAAAAAAGACCAAAAAGAAAAAAAAAGAAACATGGGTCACTTTTTCCTCCACCTTCACAAGTCCAGACACTACCTCTATCCCACCATCCTTCAAAGCAGCAAAGAGGCACTGTGTGCCTCAGTTCCCTGAGGATCCTTGGTTTCTGGTTAAGCCTCTTTTCTGATGGCCAAGGTGGTGACTCATTCAACAAGCTGTCCATCATTCCTACCATGCACTTCATCAGATATCAGGAGGTGAAGAGGACAACACAGACATAGTCCCTGACCATGCAATCAATTAGATGAAATAACAAAACCAAGGGGAAGACAGCATGTAAATACTGTTGTAATTAGTACTTTGAAAAAACCAAACAGGATGCTGAGACATCCTTTGGCTTGAAGAGTCCAAGCAGGTCACCCTGGGGGGAAGTATGAAGGACGAGCAAGAATACCTGAAGAGCAGAGGAACATCCTGGTCCCTAGTCAACAGAGACATTCCCTAGATGACATTTGCCAATGCCCTAAGAGTCTTGACAGAGCTGGGTCTCCAGAATTCTGACACTCTGGCTTGAATGTGTTTTCTCCAGTTGCCTACTCTGTGTCTTGGGAAGGTGGCTTTGACTTTCTCCAGAACTAGCTCCTCCATCTGTTTACTGGTATCAATATTTGTTTTGACTCAGGAGAATTGCTACCTGGGGGAATTCAATGAGATGATGCTGTCTATCATTATTTAAGTATATTAGGGCTTGGAGATGGAAAGAGGGCTCAGTGATTAAGAGCATGGACTGCTCTTGAAGAGAACCTGGGTTCAATTCCTAGCACCCACATGCCAGCTAACAACCATCTATGACTCTTTTGTTTCAATGCCCTCTTTGACCTCTAAAGGCATTGCATGATATGGGTGCACTTAAATACATGCAAGCAATATACTCATACACATAACATTACTTCTTTAAAGAATATTGGGGTTTGGGAGATGGTTCAGTCAGTAAGTGCTTGTCAGGAAAGCCTGGTGAGGAGTCGAATCCCAAGGACCCACATGAAAGCAGACATGGTAGGGCACAAATGTACCTCTAGGGCTGGGAAAGAGGAGGATCGATGGCTCACCAGTCTTACCAAATCATTGACCTCTGGGTTCAGTGAGAGACCTTGTCTCAAAAAACAAGGTGAAGAAGACATCTATTATCAACCTCTGGCTTTCACAAGCATATGCACAAACGCATAGGAACATGTGTGCATACATATACACAGAAACACATACATAAGAACATTATTTCTTCTCATTGTATGGAGAAGACAAAATGATCATCAGGCCTACACACAAGCCCCTGTCTAGGACACTCCTCAAGCTGGGCTTCCTGTGTCCCAAACACTGTCACTTAAGTCACACACACACACACACACACACACACACACAAATATCTGAATATCCTTTAATTCTTCTATGGCCTGAAATGTGGGTCTGTTGTGGAGATTCTGGAAGAACTGCACTGTGCACAGACCCCCTCAATATGAAAATCATAGACAGCTCTTCTGTGTCTAGCCCCATGAACTGAGGTACAAACTTGAAAGAGCAAAGAGGTCCCTGCACGCTCAGATAGAAGGCCTCATTCAAATACCAGTTCTTTCTCAGGCATAAGCTTAGGGGAGAAATCAGAGCTGGGGAGATCTATCTACGGTTCCTGCTAGCAGAAGTGACCACTGGAACTCAGCTGAAGTCTTCATGACATTCTTTTGTTCCAGCCCAAATAGCATGAAAGATTCCATTTCCTGTATTTACCTTGGTTCCTGTGTTTGGAAACCATCCCACCTCAGCCTCCACCTTCCTTTCCCTTCTGACAGCAGCTGACCTCTGTGTCTACCAAACAAAGCTTGCTTTTTCTACTGAGGGCTCCGCACTAGGAAAGTTGACATGGACACCAGTTCCTCCCTCATCTTGCTAGCTCCTGAGGAAGCCCCTGTGACCCGCACTGTTGTTATTCCCTTATCAACACTCCTGTCAGCCCCATCACCATCCTGTACCACCCCGCCTCCCAGCTCCTGCTCCCAATGTCCCATTGTATGCAGTGTGCAAGATCACTCCACTGCTCTTAGCACTTCCCTCCCAGCCCTCACCCAGCAAGTACAAAGCCCAAGGTGTCACCCTAAGACCCTGAGCCACATCAGCCTTCATCTGGTTTGCAGCAGTGGTCCAGCTTCCTGTCTGCACACAGAACTCCCAGTCTAGTAGACTCTCGCTTCATACCTTCCTTCTGCCCCATCCCATCTCACGCCACCAATCTGTCAAAGCAGCTTCTTAGAAGCTCAGCTCCCTCCCATGAGCCCTTGAAGGAGCTGGGCTTCCCTCCACAGCTACTTCAAGCCAAGTGCCTAATGTCTCATCACTATTCAATCCACCTTGTACTGTCTCACCTCCTCCAAGACTTCCTCCACAGGGCTTCCAGAATGATCTCCTTAAAACTCAAAACTGAACAGATGACTTAGCTTGAAACCCTTTGGTGATCCTCACATGAAGACTGATTCCTTAGCCTAAAATTTGAGTCTTTTATGCTTGATTCCTATGGATACCACTAACTCACTCCAACCACCCCCAGAATGCCCCAAACACACTGAAATCCTTACCATTTATACACGTTTCCTCGCCCACCCACCTCCTGTCTGTACCTTTGCACTTGCTATTTCTCCTGACAGTTTAACTTGGCCTGGACATTTCCTGCCTGCCAGACTCACTCTCATACTTTAAAGCCCACTTCAAAGGAAAGACTCCATCTGCATCAACCCAGAGTCAGCAAGCTTTTCTGTAAAGGGCCATGAAGCCTTCTCAGGTCTCCTGCAGCTCCCCTCTCTGCCACAGCCATGGATAACACGTAAAGCCACCGAGCCAGCTGGGCTCCTGTAAGCTTTTTGTTTCATGTCATTTTCACATACTACAAAGTATAATGCTTCTCTAGAGTATTTTTCAAAAATAAGAGATTGAGAAAGCATTTGAACTCATGTTACCATACAACACTGGCCTGAGAGCCATAGTCCCTCACTGCTGCCTGCCTGAGTAGTTCTTCCTTCCTCTCCATATCCTCAGTGTCACAGGTCCCTTAGATGGAGGATGGTTCCTATGGGTAGAGGATGGTCCAATGCCTGGACATCTCTCTTCCTACATGCAATGAGCCACTGCAGAGAACTCCAGGGCCCATATCCAAAGTTAACTCTAGAACACAAAGACCCACAGTTAATATTTGCTGCTGAATGAAGGAACAGCCTAGCAGGGATGGGAAGTAACACAATGCATTCAGCCTCCGTGTCATCCATCCTATGTACTCCCTGATTCCCATGACAAAGACCTCCTTTATTATTTTCCTGGGGCCCAAGGTACTGATAGACATTAAATTCAAGCAAAATGTTGTATGAAACATACACAAGCTCAATAAAAAATTAAGAAAGAAAATATATAAGTAAAATGCAAGCTATTAAAATGACAATGTGTTGAGGCTAAAGAAATGTCTCAGTAGTTAACTTCTGCTCTCGCAGAAGATATGAGTTCCACTCCCTGCACTCACTTAGGGCAGTTCACAAACTCCTGTACCTCCAGCTCTGGAAGATCTGAAACTCTCTTCTGGTCCTTCCAGGCGCCTGCGCTCACATGCACGCACCCTCACACATACATACGTATAATTAAAAACAAAATAAATATTTAAAGAAAACACTCTTTCATTTAAAAATGACAACATACTTGCTCCTTTTTAATACGTTCCTTCCTCGATGTACAGAATTGAAGGTGTGTCCTCCTCTAGCTCCCAAGAAACTGACTCTCAGTCAGACACTCTCATGCAGGCAGTTGACTTGACAGCAGTTCATCAGGGGTCAACATCACCAAAGAGAACAGGAATAAAGACTAGGCAAGGGGGCTGGAGAGATGGCCTAGCAGTTAAGAGGGCCAACTGCTCTTGCAGAAGACCTGGGTTCGATCCCCAGCACCCACATGGCAGCTGAGAACCGTCTGTAACTCCAATTCCAGGAGAACTCCAGTTCCAGGGGAATCTGACACCCTCTTCTGACCCCTGTGGCATTGCACGGCATAGGTGCACAAACCTACATGCAGACAGTACCTTCATACACATACATGTGCACAAACCTGCATGTAGACAGTACATTCATACACATAAAAATAAATAAATAAATAAATTTTAAATATATTTTAAAAAGACCAGGCAGGGAGAGGTGGGACTGTCCTACAGTTATAACCTGAGCTCTTGAGCTAGGGAAGCCCTGTAGAGTTGTCTCAATTTGGGCTGAGGGGACCAGAACATTACATGCTACACTGATCCATCACAAGACATGAAATTGCACAAAAAGTGATGTGACCCAGGATCAGGAAGCTTTCTTTGAGAGCAATTTCCAGAGGAGGAATATATTTTTGGGAGTTTTCTAGGGTCTTCTACATGGTTGTAGATCTCCTTTTACATACTACCCAGAATAATTAGATAAAATGAGATCTGTTTGGGAGAATGTTATTTTCTTAAACACAAGTAATTGGTATGCCAAATTGTCTTCCTAAACCATGTTGTCATCATCTATGAGGCAGTCAGAAGTAGCAATGATGTGATTATTGACTTTGATTCACACCTCAGGTCTGGGCCACCAGATAGAGGGATGACCTGGCTAAGCCGTATCCTTTCCCTCTTTCTTCATTTCTGCTATTTATAGTATGGAGGTGACAGCCCTGTGCCACGTCCTCCACAAAACCTTTATGAGTAAAAGGTAGTATAGTGATCGGCAGCGTGTCTTAGTGACAGGAAAATGCCCAACTAAAATCAAAGGGAACAACTGATTTGATGTTAAAGTCAAATCAAATCAATCCATGTTGGTGTCTCAAATTCACAGTTAGTCAAACAGGACCCACTCAATGTGGGCATTTTGAGGTTTGAAGATAGTGGCTCCTAACCTTCTTTATCTGTTGTTTCATTAGAGCTAAAATGGTTCAAATTCTACAGCACACTTAACAGAATTAAAATCTCTGAGCAGCGGATTTTAACAAGTTAGCCATAGTCAATGTCATCACTAACACATGGCAGTGTCTAGCCCTGTCCCCAAAGCATATACAGCTGCCGGGTGAATGTTTGCTGTCCCTTCCATGCCTTTGTATCCCTGGAGCACTCAGTTCCCATTCTGACCTCCTGGGCTGAAGCCCTCATTATGTGGCCTCCTCCTGTAGTCCAGAGAAATGAGTTCTTGCCCTGGTATTGGCTTGTCTTTAAATTACACCTCCCAGCTCTTAATCATAAGATATTATATCCCAGCCAGGCGTGGTGGTGCATGCCTTTAATCTAGCACTTGGGAGGCAGAGGCAGATGGATCTTTGTGAGTCAAAGCCAGCGCTGTTCTAAGAGTGAGTCCTCCGGACAGGCGGGACTACAAAGGAGACCCGTCCAAAAAGCCCAAAAAAAAAAAAAAAAAAAAAATATATATATATATATATATATAGATCCCATCAAACCTCCTCCACTTAATACTCCACACACATCCTTAACAGTCACAAATTCAATTGCAGCAAAAATGTATGTGGTAATCAGGAATTTTGCAGCGTGCCTACAAGTAGGTAAGCCGTAGCACTTCATTTGACGACTTGTCTGTACATAAGCCAGCATTACAAAACTGAGGATGAGATTTAAAATCTACAGTGTTGAGCGAGGGTGTTGCTCAGTGGTAGAACATTTGTGTAACCTGCACAACACCCTGGTCTTGATTTCCAGAGCTGTGGAAATCAAATATACAATGTAGTCTTAATGTAGAACAACTGTAGAACCTCAAATCCCAGAAAAGTGAGTTTGATTTACATTAACACATTCTTTTGGACAATCTTTTCCCATCCAAATATTTCTTTCTATGAATCTCTTTAAAAGGACCAAATATCTTTATTATCTGACAGCCTCCCATTTCCCACATCCCGACCCCTTGAGAGCACCCAAATCTTCTTTTCTTCCTCTGCTATAGTGTGAGTATGTTGTGAGCCTTCAAAATACATAGCTTGACATCTTCACTTCCAAGTCCATGGTGTTAGGAAGTTAGATGAATAGCAAGTGATTAATTCATAAGGGCAAAGTTCTCATATAAAGCAGACCCTAGAAAACTGTCTTGCCCATTCTACTGTAGGAAGACACAGCAAGAAGATACCATCTATGAAGCAGAGAGTGAGAAAGCAGTCCTTCACCAGACACTAGATCTGCTGGCACTGTGTGGCATTTTCTTATAGCAACCAGAATAGACTAGTGCCTCCCATTTAATCCACTAAAGTTAGGGTTTCTTCTTGCTTTCCCGTCCATGTTCCAAAGTCATTCATGCTCCCAAGACTTTCACATGTTCATGTGCCTGGAATGTCTTTCCGTTATCTATGTGCCTCACTCCCCCAGCTCTGTGCTCAAATGCCAATTTACCCCAAGGCCTCCCCAATATGCCCCAGATAACAATTTCTTTAATTTTTTTATTTATTTCTTTTTTTATAATTTTTTTATTATTTTTTATTTTATTTATTTCTGTATGTGTATGAATGTACTGTCTGCATGCAAGTCTGTGCACCCGTGTCATGCAATGCCGCGGAGGTCAGAAGAGGGTCTCGGATTCCCCTGGAACTGGAGTTCTCCTGGAATTGGAGTTTCAGACGGTTCTCGGCCGCCATGTGGGTGCTGGGGATCGAACCCGGGTCCTCTGTATGAGCAGTCGGCGCTCTTAACCGCTAGGCCATCTCTCCAGCCCCTATTTATTTCTGTATGTGTATGAACATACTGTCTGCATGCAGGTTTGCGCACCCATGTCGTGCAATGCCGCGGAGGTCAGAAGAGGGTGTCGGATTCCCCTGGAACTGGAGTTCTCCCGGAATTGGAGTTTCAGATGGTTCTTGGCTGCCATGTGGGTGCTGAGGATCGAACCCAGGTCCTCTGTAAGAGCAGTCGGCGCTCTTAACCACTAGGCCATCTCTCCAGCCCCCCCAGATAACAATTTTATGGCTCTCTTCACCATTCTTTATACCCTTTCAATCCCAACCCACCTCCCCAACTTGGCATATGTCACCCCCTGAAACAGAAGTACTGCATTCAATGTTTGGAGTGCTTACTGACGTCTTCTCTAGCCAAACAAGACCCATTAATCAGGAATATCAGTTGCTATATTTGTAGCAAACAGAAAAGTTTCTAACCCAGTTAGTGCACAATTGGATATGTGCAGAAAGAAGGAATGAAGGAAAGAAGGAAGGACCAAGAGAGGGTGGGAGAGAAGGAGGGAGGGAAGTAGAGGGAAGAAGGAGACCATGGAGCTTAACAATACCCATGTCGGAGAGAAAAGTATCAGAGTTCATAGATTTTCCCAAGGCAATGCTTTTGAGCATCATTCAAGTCTGGATTTTAATCTAGATTCAGGATTCACAAGCTTCATGCCTTTGATGATCAAGCCTAGTTTTCTTCCTGTCTGAGCTGGACATGGTCATCTCTGTGCATCACAGAGGAAGAACAGGAAGAAGAAAGGAGCATGGTAAGGTGTGGGTGGTCTCAAGAAACCGCTCTTGTCAGGCAAGTGAACCCAAGTGCCTGCATGGAGAAAGAAGCTGATGGGCCATACCAAGTGGAGCCTGGCCAGCCCTGCTCTGCAGGATACCCTCAGTCCCCTCTGCTGGTTTTCTGGGAGGCAGCTCTCTTGCTAAGTAAACACTAAGGCTGGGGCACAGGCTCCAGTTTCCAGCCACCTTCCCTTTGACAAGCTCACACGGCACAGAGCAGGCCTGCCTTCCAGCCAGGCCCCCAGCACCACCCTGAGCAGAAGCCAACTGACCACATTCAATCCACCAGTGGGGCTGTTTTCTATGGCTCACCCTCCTAAGGTTGTTATCTTTGTCCTTTTTTTAGAAATGGCTGAGTTATCAGCCCCCTTTTCCAAGTTTCTTCCTCTCTCCCCTCTCCCTACTGCCGAGTACGTGGCTCCAGATTAGACCTGGGCTGGGGCGTTCACGTTCACCTCCATTTGACATTTCCCCTCCTGCAGTGGTGTTACTTGGGATGCTGTCAAAGGAGATGAAAGAAAAAAAAACATGTTCACTCTGGCTTGAGTTTGGCCTCATTTGCAGATGCTCTGGTTGCAGCCTCAAGGAAGTGAGAGTTGGGGTTTGTGATTTGAGCTGAAAGGCCAAATGGCTTTTTGAAAACTAAAATGAAAAGGCCCAGAAATGTTGATGCATGAAAAAGAAGTAAAAATATGGACTATTTGGGGAAATTTAAAATACCTGCAATATTTATCTTTGATCTCTTTATGGGTGAAATGTTCTAATCTCCTCCATTTCCACAGATACAAAACAACATGAAATTTTTATTGATCTCAGAATAATATCATATACTATTTTACCTAGAAATAACTATAAATATCCTCATTGAATGTACCTTAATGTGCTTTTAATTTTTCTAAATTGCTACACATAACAAGTTCTTCTTTGTGGAAATTTGAAAAAAAAATTACTTTAGATTTACCAAAACTTGAGAAATCAAAAATATGGGCAATGAGAGAAAACTTACTAGTAATTGTCAGACTCCAAGGTGAAATCATTCAACTTTACATTGGAAATTCGTATAGCTCATTAAGCTATAAGACAACAATGAAGATATATCTAGAAACACGTGAACATGTGTGAAGACATCAAGTAAGTCTGTACCTCCTCAGATGCCCACTGAAAAACTCCCAAAACCATCAAAAGTGACAAAAGTCTGAACTTCCCCAGAGATATTCTAGATTGGAAGGAGCACAGGCCCAAATTCCTCTATTAAGTCCAGCAAGAGAGTGGAGGACACCCCAGAGATGTCCACACATGAGGCACAGCAGGGCAAAGGAGCCAAGCCAAGGGGCAGGATCCCACTCGCCTCAGGGTCACCAGTACTGTGTTTCCTCTACAGAAAGTGGTCTCCTGCCGGTCTACTATATCAGGATGTGGGTCTAGCTTATTTCTGAAGACTCAGACATGGAGAAAGCAGTGTGTGGACCACTGGACCCACCTCTTCTGGGCCAACAGATCCACAGGTGTGCTGACCTCCAGCTCCTTCTGAACTCTCTGAAATCATACTCAGTAATCCAGACATTTCTTTTCTAACTCCAAGCTGAAGAATTTTATGGAAATACACAGGAATGTACATGAGAAAATCTACAGTCAACTTTAGGAGTTGAGAAGATTGATCTTTCATTAAATAGTAATGTTCCAATCATGTCTAATCTTTGTTTAAAATATAGATTCTACAAGCCTGCCTCTAATATCTTAGCTGAATGATAGGAGCCAAAAATTTTTCAAGTCTCAGAAAGTAAAAAATTATTCTGGAACCAATGTGTTGAGATTCACTACTACTCTAAAGGATTATATGAAAAGTTTTTAAAAAGTAAAAGACTTTAATTTAAGGAAAGAAACCAGGTTTTTGAAGTGATAGACAAGGCCTGGGGGAAAACAGTATAGGTATCATTTATAAAGAATCAAAAGATTTTGGAGTTACCATACAGTTTATTCCCAGAGGACATAATTCTGGTACATATATGAGGTTTATATAGGCATATTTTGAAGTAATACAAATAGGAGGGAACAACATTAACATAAGGACTGAGTCAAAGAATGGATTGATACAGTTAAATTCTGCCCCAAACAATAAACCCTGTTGGTAGCCTGCTTCATTAAAGAAAGCCTGTGCTAGAGTTTCGCGAACTCACCCCTGCCCATCGAGCAAGGAAGGAAGGCTAGTTTCACTTTACTTCCTCCACGTAAGATAAGCCTCAGGATGTTCCAGCCCACAGGACATTCCAGGCTTATCTTCATCCTGCCCTTGGCCCTCCTTACTTCCTCCTCATAAGATAAACAGGATGCTCATTAACCACAGGATGTTCGAGCCCACTTGTTTAAAATATAGATTCTACAAGCCTGCCTCTAATATCTTAGCTGAATGATAGGAGCCAAAAATTTTTCAAGTCTCAGAAAGTAAAAAATTATTCTGGAACCAATGTGTTGAGATTCACTACTACTCTAAAGGATTATATGAAAAGTTTTTAAAAAGTAAAAGACTTTAATTTAAGGAAAGAAACCAGGTTTTTGAAGTGATAGACAAGGCCTGGGGGAAAACAGTATAGGTATCATTTATAAAGAATCAAAAGATTTTGGATTTACCATACAATTTATTCCCAGAGGACATAATTCTGGTACATAATAGGATTTATATAGGCATATTTTGGTATACAAATGGAGGGAACAACATTAACATAAGACTGAGTCAAAGAATTGATTTATACAGTTAAATTCTGCCCCAAACAATAAACCCCGCAGAGAAAAACTTTAAAAAGACTGAGAAAGGATACAGGGCATTTGGCAGAATGTCAGAACTGGGGGGGGGGGA
>VZQC01004157.1:292984-335353 GCA_009823505.1 Rhizomys pruinosus | reverse complement strand
ATGTGTCTAAATTGAACTGAAAAATGATGTATGAAATACACAAAACATCAATAAAAGTATATTTAAAAAAAGAAAAAAGAGTAACAATGTTTTAAATGTTCTAATGATCCAAACTTCTGAAACATTAGATTGTTTCTTACATTTTAAATGTAACCCAATAAAGAAACATTTCAAAGCAAAAGAACATTATATTTAGGAGATGATCACAGTGACACATGAATGTAATTGGCAATCAGGACAAAATGCACAAACAACATGATTATAAAATTTTAAAACAGGGGCTGGAGAGGTGGCTCAGGAGACTTCCATTCCCAGCACCTACATCAGGCAGTTCACAATTGCCTATAAGTCCAGCCCTAAAAGAGATATGATCACTCTGACCTCTGTGGGCATCTCCATTCATATGCACATACCCCCACACAGAAACACACATATACACATAATTAAAAATAATAATCTTTTTAAATTTTAAAAACAAAGAGGTTTCAAACTTCTAAAAAAAGACTATGAGTCCTAAAGAGGTCCTGCTTCCCATTGAAAGCTAAGGGAAATCTAGAGAGATTAAATGATCCTTTTAATTCATAGAAACCTTTGAAAGAAAGGAAAATAAATCTGAAGATCTTGGGATAAAAGAAGAAAATGTATGAGGTGGTGCTGCAACGGCCCAAGAAGGTCTTGAAGTGACAGATGGGACACAGGAGCTTGGGGTATCACTGAGTGCATGATGGGAACACACAACTCTAGGTCTCTTCAAGGCAGAGGCAGAATCAGTGATTCCTATAAATCCTCAAAGAACTCAAAAGGGTACCCAAGAAACTCCAAGCACCATCATAAAGATTCAGACTGGAAGCTTCCACAACACAAATCCAGTGGATTCTGACAAACAATAAGCTGGTCAGTTGTGCCTAAAGAAGAGTTCAGAATTCAAAATCACAAACTAAATAAAGAATGGACCACAATGTCAGGCATGGGGACTCTCACCTTTAATCCCAACCTAAGAGGCAGAGAAAGGCAGATTTCTGACAGATCAAGGCCAGCCTCATCCACATAGTGATTTTCAGGTGGGCTGGGACTAGGGAGACCCTGTCAAAAGAAAAATGGACCACAACCATACTTAGCCATAAGAGTAATATATAAGAAAGTTAGCAAGTAATAACTTATCTGAAAGAGATGATGTAAGAGACATGAATGATTAAGGAAATTTGAAAATTTTTTAAAAGTCGATACAAAAAGAGGAGGCAACTTTGAAAAACTCTGGCAGACTAACTTGTAGAGTTTTTCCCAACCCTAATAAAGCATAATTGACAAATAAAAATTACATATATACATATGTAATGTGATGTTTTTAGATATATGTGTATGTATACATACATTGTAAAATGCTTAAATCATGAGATTTCCATCATTTCACATACTTAAATGTGAAAAAATTTAAGATTGACTCTTAGAATACATGTCTGTGGAGTGCTCAGCCATTAATGGAACACCACACCCATGCTCCCAAGGCCCAAGGAACATTGCATTAAGTGACAGAAGAGTCAGAGGTTGGGGAGGACTGGGGTGAAAGTGTCAGGACAGGAGAAGGCTGTTGCACACATGAACTCACAGCATTGTGGGTGCCTGCACAGGCTCTGCACAAAAGCAACCAGCTAGCAATGCGGCCTGCAGGAGGGAGAGGCAGGAGCTCCTCTGCTTAGCTGAAATCTATGACCACTGGTGGCTGCTGGGAGAAGGAGTCAGTTTTCTTTAGGGCTGTGGTCCCTGGTAGGCTGACCATACCCCAGTGGATGGCCCCATACCCACACATATATGACTAGCACAATTGGATACAGTGGGTTATTTAAAGAGGGAAAGAAAGTGAACATGAAATTGGAAGGTATAATGGAAGGGGGGAGTGGGACTGAGGAATGGGTGCTGATATGATGAAAATACACTGAATGCATATATGAGATTCTCAAAGAATTAATGAAAATATTATATTAAAAAGATTTACTCTGAGCTGTATAGCACATCTCCAGAATTTATTCTAGCTGCATAATTAAAACTTTAATCCATTGGATAAAATGTCTCCATTCCCCTACCCCCACACACACACACATTTAGCCCAAGAGAGTCCCCATTCTGCTCTTCACTGCTGTAAGTCCCGCCTTTAAATATTTCACGTAAGATCTCCCTTCAGATCCGGCAGTCTGTGCCTCTCCATGTCTGGCTAATTTCAGTTAGCACAATGTCCTCCAGATTCACTTCTAGCTTTAAAAATATAGGCAGTAGGCTGGGCATGGTGGTGCATGCCTTTAATCCTAGCACTCGGGAGGCAGAGGCAGGTGGATCTTTGTGAGTTCAAGGCCAGCCTGGTCTACAGAGTGAGTTCCAGGACAGCTGGGGCTACAGGGAGACCCTGTCTCTAAAAGACAAATTATATATATATATATATATATAATATTATATATTATATATATTTATATATATATTATATATATATATGACAAATATATATATATTTGTCTTAGGACCCTGGATTGTGGAGAGTTTCCTCATGCAGCATGCACTGTATATTCTGACAAACGGTCCATTGTGCATAGGATGGAACAATGAGAGTGTTTCTCAGCATCCTCTTTAAACAAAGAAAAGGGAACACTGTCCTCACTGCACTTAATGAGCAGCATACAGAATATCTTGGTTAATGCAGGCAAGTAAGAATAAATATAAAGGATCAGAAAGAAAGAAATATGTTAGGCAACAATGAAAATGTAAGATGATATGCAAAATCATTACAACTGTTAAAATTCTTTAACGACATTGCTGGTTATAAAGATATAAGTGTAAGTCAATATCTTTGCTATGAAAAGTAGAAAGTTTAAAGATTCAAAAACTCATTCCTAAAACCAAAATAAATTATAAGATGTTTAAGATTTATTACAACAAGGGAATTTTTTAATTTTAAATTATATTTAAGACCATAAAATGAATTCTAAATACATCAGCAGATATATTGCGCTGCTATATCAAAGACCTCAGTGGTATGAAGGAAGCAACAATTTCTTTTTTTTTATTTTTATTTTTATTTATTTCTGTATGTGTATGAATGTACTGTCTGCATGCAAGTTTGGCACCCATGCCGTGCAATGCGCGGAGGTAGAAGAGGGTGTCGGATTCCCCTGGAACTGGAGTTCTCCTGGAATTGGAGTTTCAGACGGTTCTCGGCCGCCATGTGGGTGCTGGGGATCGAACCCGGGTCCTCTGTAAGAGCAGTCAGCGCTCTTAACCTCTAGGCCATCTCTCCAGCCTGGAAGCAACAATTTCTAAATTCATATATGAATAAATGTTTCCAATAAAATCAAAATAGGTTTTTCCATAGCAATTGATGAGCCAATGTTAAAATTCATACAGAAGGAAGTACCAAAACTCATCCAAATAATACTAGAGAATCAATGAATGGTTGATTTTCCCTCACATTTATCTGTAGTGACTATGAATCCCAAGCAGCTAAAATAGTATGGAATAAAGATAAATTGATCCACAGTCTGGTGCAATGCCCTTGTGGTGGCATTAAAGCAATGGGAGAAGAAAGAGTTCATTTACTGTTTCACAAATGACCACCAGCACTTAAAATGAATAGAGTCCCCACCTCACACCACACACAAATGCAAATTCTGTATAAACGTAAAATGTACCTGTAGAAATCAAACGTCTAAGACCTTCAGGAGAAAAACTTAGTAAAATATCATTATAACCCAACAGAAGGGAAAATGCAGGAAAGATGAAAGGGAAAGAATAATTTTTTCTGGCCAAAACACATATCTTTCTTCAGATTTCACATTAGGGTTTTTCGTCCTTTGGAGTTGTTGGTTTTTTCCCAGGGTGATAAACATGAGTCTAATCTTCTACATGTGAATATCTAGTTTTCCAGGCACCATTTGTTGAAGATGCTGTCTTTCCTCCAGTATGTACTTTTGGTATAGATATAGCAATAATGAGGAAGAAGAGGAGTTAGGAGCACAGGAAGAGTTGGAAAGGCAAAGGGAAGAGCAGAGATAAGGTGCTTATATGGGAAATTCTCAATAAAATTTTTAAATTAAAAAATAAAAGTAAAAAAAAAAAACTCAACTCTACAAAAACAGAACAGAGAAGGGACAAACGTTCAGAGTTTCGTCCCAACTCTTGTTCTAGGAAAAAGCATACACAGAAAGTAACGAATCCCTACAAACCAACAAAAGAGGAAAGCACGCACCAGTAGGGAAGGGAGAGATGTACAGTTCACGGAGGGGGAAAGCAGGTCAGCGCCTCAGACAGAGACATGAGACCACAGCGGTGACTCAGAACTATTGGATCTGCACGTATTAGAAAAGTCTGACGATGCCAAGTTTTAGTGAAGATGTTGCACTTTAAAGACAAATAAAAACAAAGTATTTTCTTTTCCAGGGCTCCCCTCCCGCAAGAACATTTACAAAAATATGATTACATAATTAGGGCTTTATGAAAACCTCAAAAAGATTCCAAAAAGGAAAACTCTCTTGAAGCCTCTTCTCTCACCGCAGCAGAGGAAAACCAGGGGTTTGTTTCTAGAATGTACCAATAAAACAGCCATGTGTGCCCCAAATATGAGGAATACATTGTAAAAACCTTCAGGGGGAAAAATGAAAGCGTCCAGAACACTTGACTAATTCTTAACAAAAAGTGATTTGAGGGGGCTGGAGAGATGGTTTAGTGGTTAAGAGCGCCGACTGCTCTTGCAGAGGACCTGGGTTCGATTCCCAGCACCCACATGGCGGCTAAGAACCATCTTTAACTCCAGCTCCAGGGGAATCCACACCCTCTTCTGACCTCCGTGGCACTGCACGACATGGGTGCACCAACCTACAAGCAGACAGTACACTCATACACATAAAAAATATTAAATTTAAAATTTTTTTAAAAAGAAAGTGATTTAAATAAAAAATACAAATTCAGCAAATTAAAGCTATCATAAGAAAAATAATAATAATAAACCATGCAAAAGTTTTCTTTGATAGAGGATCTGTGTTCTAGTCCCAGAACCCTGGTAAACAGTACCAGGCGTGGGTGTGGTAGCGTGGGTTTGTAATCCCAGCTAGGGACAGGAAGACAGGCAGATCCTGACAGCCCATGGCCAACCAGGCTAGTCTTCTTGGTGAGTTCCAGGCCAGAGAGAGACCCTGTCTCAAAGTACAAGACAGAAGCACCTGAGAGAACGTGAATTGATGTCTGGACTCCATATTTATGCGTACATATGCACACATGCACTCACAAACATATATGAACATGTACACAAACACATGCAGAAGAAAACTTGAAAATGTTAAAACTTCAAATGCTTATGCTTCCTATGCTATTCCCTTGGTCTTTATCTCTTTACAAATCTAAAAACTCAGTCAAGTCTGGAGAGATGGCTCAGTGATTAAGAACACTTGCTGCTCTTCCAGAGGACCTGAGTTCAGTTCCCAGCACCCATGTTCCAGGGGAGCTGATGACAACTTTTGACCTCTAAAAACACACATGCACATGTGAACATACAAACACACAGACATACACACATACAAGCAAAATAAAATTAAATCTTTTTTTAAAACCCTCAGTATATAAAGAACAAACTGTTCATAGAAGATATATATATATGCATGTCCACATTACACATATGTTTATATACATCCAGATGTATATATATACCTATTTGTACACAAATAGACATATATGTATATATGCATGTGTACATTAACACCATAAAAATTATGTATTGGCAAAAGATAAGACAGAGAAGCATTAAAAGAATATAAGATTACAAATTATACCAGTGGTATTTCTTAGTAATATTATCAGTACCATGTAATTTTTTATATTGTGCATGTCCTTATTGAAAACAAATACATGTTTAAATTTATGATTAGAAAAGTAAATATAAACTCACAAAGTATAAAACTAATTTTGATTCTGTTTTGAAAAAGTAAAATATTCCCTTAATTACTAAAAATGTTGGACACTTTTTAAGATGTTTCTTAGCCATCTTCTTGAGAAGTCTCTGTTCAGATCTTTAGCCCATCTTTTAATTGGGTCACTTGTTTTCTTGGTCCTTTGATTTTTTAGTAGTTTATATACTCTGGATGTTAAACCTCTGTGAAATGTGTCACTGGTGAAGATTTCCTCCAAATCTATGGGTTTTCTCTTCACTTCTTTGATTGTTTCTTTGCTGTACAGAAACTTTTAGTTTAATGAGGTCCCATTTGTTGATCGTTGACCTTATTTCCTTCCTGCACAATTGCCGTCTGATTAGTAGTCTTTCACTACACCTATGTCTTGTAGGTTACTGACAAAGTTTTCTTCTAATGTTTTCAGAGTTTCAGAGTTGACTTTTGGACAAGGTAAAAGGTAAGGGTTTAATTTCATTCTTCTACAAGCAGTGATCCACTTTTGCCAGTACCATTTGCTGAAGATACTGCCTTTCCTCCACTGAGTGTTCTTGGCCTCTTTGTCAAATATCAGGTGGCTGAAATTGCTTGTACTCAAGTTTAGGTCTCCAATTTTGTTCCATTGATCTATAGGCCTGTTTTTGTGCCAGTACCATGCTTTTTTTATGACTATAGCTCTGTAATATACTTTGACAGCTGGCATACTAATCCCCCATCCCCCATCCCTCACACTACTCTTTTTGTTCAGGGTTGCTTTGGCTATCCGGGATGTTTTGTTTTTCCACATGAATATTAGGATTTTTTTTCTAAATCTGTGAAGAAAGTCATGGGAAATTTTGACTGGGATTGTGTTTAATCTGTACATTACTTTGGGTATGATGGTCATTTTCACTATATTAATTCTTCCAATCTATGAGCATGGGAGGTCTTTCCATCTTCTGGTGTCTTCCTTAATCTCCTTCTTCAAAGATGTAAATTTTTCATTGTAGATATCTTTAATGAATTTGGTCAGGTTTGTTCCAAGATATTTTATTTTTTTGAGGCAACTGCGAATGGGATGGTTTCCATGCACTCATTCTCCAACTGCTTGTTACTGGCATGTAGAGAGGTGACTGATTTCTGTAGATTAATTTTGTAATCTGCCACTTTTCTGAAACTGTTCATCATTTCTAGGAATTTTCTGGTGGAACTTTTGACATCCCTTAGGTATAATATCATGTCATCTGCAAAAAGGGATAGTTTGACCTCTTCTTTCCAATTAGTACTCCTTTAATTTCCTTCTCTTGTCTTATTGCCAACTGATGATTGGATAATGAAAATGTGCTATATTTACACACTGGAGTTCTATCCAGGGGTAAAGAAAGATGACATCATGAAATTTCCAGGCAAGTGGATGGAACTAGAAGCTGTTATGCTAAGTGAAGTAGCATAGTCTCAGAAAAACAAATGATGTATGGAGTCCCTCATTTGTGAATCCTAGCACCAAATCCTTATATGTAAGTCAAGGTGGGAAATTTGTTAGTAAAAATAATACCATGTTGACTGATATTACTATAGATATAGCTTGAAGTTTATTTTCCTAAGTTCTAATATCTATGAGAAAGAATAAATCTCTTCCTTAAAAGTACATTAAAACAGGGGCTGGAGAGATGGCCTAGAGGTTAGGAGCACCGACCACTCTTGCAGAGGACCCGGGTTCAGTCCCCAGCACCCACATTTCGGTCCCCAGCACCCACTATGGCTGAGAATCGTCTTCTAACTCCAATTCCAGAGAAATCCAGTTCCAGGGGAATCCAACGCCTCTTCTGACCTCTGCGGCATTGCCAACATGGGTGCACAGACCTGCATGCAGACAATACATTCATACACATAAAATAATTAAATAAATAAATAAATAAATAAATAAATAAATAAAATTTTTAAGTACATTAAAACATACATCAACTTGCTATGTAATTTAGGGATATAAAGTTATACTTCTTTTTACCTGCATGCAACATTTCTGCTAAAATAAGAATACCTAAACATGTTTTAGAATTAACCTTAAGCTTGGGAACTTTAAAAAAAATAGAATTAACCTATAATTTATTTTTAGACTTTGTACTTTTGGTATATCTGTGTAGTGTGTATATTCATATTTTGGAGTAAAATAAAAATTAAAGACTTATTCAAATAACTGACCAAAACAGTAAACTTCTGCATCGAACAAGTTAAAAAAAAAAAAAGACTGAGAAATACCACATTTTCTTTATCCATTCCTTGGTTAAGAGACACTTGGGTTGCTTCCAGCTCTACACTATTGTGAAGAAAGCTGCAATAAACATAGATGTGCATGTATCTCTGCAATAGTATGAGTCTTGTGGGTATATACCCAGGAGTGGTATGACTGGGTCAGGTGGTAGGCACACTTTCAGTTTCTTTAGTTCTCCACACTGCTTTCCATAGGGGTTGCACAAGTTTACATTCCCACCAGCAGTGGATGAGTGTTCCCTTTCCCCACATCCTCTCCAGCATTTGATATTCTTTCTTTTCTTGATCATAGCTAGTCTTACTGGAGGAGTAGATGAAATTTTAAGGTGGTTTTAATTTGCATTTCCTTAATTATTAGTGATGTTGAACACCTTTTTAGATGTTTTTCAGCCGTCTTTACTTCTTTATGAAGTCTCTGTTCAACTCTTGGCTCCATCTTTTTTGAGTGGATCATTTGTTTTCTTCCTCTTTTGTTTTTTTAGTTTATGTACTCTGGATGTTAATGCTCTATCAGATGTATCACTGGTGAAGGTTTCTTCTCATTCCGTAGGTTTTCTTTTCACTTCTTTGATTGTTTCTTTTGCTGTACAGAAGCTCTTGAGTTTAATAAGGTCCCATTTGTCAATTGTTGACCTTATTTTTTGTGAAGGTGCTGTCTTAGAAAATCTTTTCCTACACCTATGTCTTATAGGTTACTACTAACATTTTCTTCTATCATTTTTCGGAGTTTCAGTTTCACAATGGGGTCTTTGATCCATTTGGAGTTGATTTTTGTGCATAGTGAGAGGTAGGGATTTAGTCTTATTCTTCTACAAGTGGTGATCCAGTTATGCCAACACCATTTGCTGAAGATGCTATCTTTCCTCCGTTGAATCTTCTTGGGCCATTTGTTGAATATTAGGTGGCTGAAATTGGATGTGCTCAGGTTCAGATCTTCAATTTTGTTCCATTGATCTAGGGTCTGTTTTTGTGCCAATACCAGGCTGTTTTTATGACTATAGCCCTGTACTATAGTTTGAAGTCTGGGATAGTAATTCCCCCACACACACCCTGTATTGGAGTTCTATACAGTGGTAAAGAAAGATGACATCATGAACTTTGCAGGTAAATGGACAGAACTAGAAGTCATTATGCTAAGTGGAGTAACACAGTCCCAGAAAAACAAATGATGAATGGTATCCCTCATTTGTGGGTGCTAGCACCAAATACCTAGTTGTAAGGCAAACTGAGCAAAATTAATGTTATATTTATTTTTACCTGAAAGAAACTGTGATCTTATAATGTGAATCCCTTAACAGGCTCTAGAACTAACCTACCACTTACTTTCAGACTTTGCAGTTTTGGTATATGGGTGGAGGGCATGTATGCATATTTCAGAGTAATATAAAATTAAAGGGAAAAATGTGAATTCCTAAACGTGTATTGAATTAATGTACAATTTGTTTTCAGATGTCATAATTTTGGTATATGTGTGACATATATATATATATATATATATATATATATATGCGTATTTTGGAGCAATACAAATTGGAGGGAACAACCACAAAAGGACTGTGTCAAAGAACTGACTGAAACAGTAATCTTCTGCCCAAAATGATAAAGCTCTACAAAGAAAAATTTTAAAAAGACGGAGAAAAAGATGCAAGACATGTATGGCAGAATGCACTTGGGTGGGGTGTGGGGGCATGGAAAGGAGAATGAGTCTAAATTGGACTGAGAAATGTTTGAAATGCACAAAACTTCAATAAAAAAAATTTTTTTAAAAAAAGACTGAGAAAAAGATGCAAGATGGAACTTAACATGTCTGGCAGAATGCATGAGTTCTTGGGGGGGTGGCTCATGGATGTGGAAATGGGTCTAAATTTGATTAAGAAGTCTTGGATGAAATGCACAAAAGCTCAATAAAAAAATTAAGAAGAAAGTAAAATATGCATAGATTTTAGTTCTTTCCTGTCTGATTTTGTGCTTTGGGGGGTTTCTTACTTCAGTTAGTGTCCGCAAATTAGAATTTCTTTAACACTTCTTCATGTCAAAATTTGTCCATTATCTTTATAAATTTATTTTTCATTAAATTTGCTCTTAAAAATTTCATGCACACAATGCATAATGACTATACTCACCCCATAATCTCCCACTGCCTTACCACCCCAGTCAGTCCCTTCCTGCCCATGAATCTCTCATATCCATGTCTATTCATTTTATTTTGTAATACTGATTTTAGCCAGGGATATCTCTGTAGCCAAGTCCATCGGAGCCTGGCAGGCTCACCCGTGGTTACACAACTGAAGACAGTGATTCTCTCTCTCCCAGTAGCCAATATAGTTCAGTGGTAAGACCCAGTGAGCCCCTCCCACTGTCATGACTGATTGCTGATGAGGCCAGTCTTGTGTGGGCCCAGTTGTGCAGGTGATCAGAGTTGCTGTGAGTTAATGATTGCAATAGCTCCATCAGGTCTAGAGGTTGGCATTTTTCATCCCTGTACATGCAGTTTTAAGATACACAAACACACACACACACACACACACACACACACACACACATTCTGGAGGAGGCTGATCAAACTATTGATGTAGTATATATCCTGATATCTTTTGGGGGGGGTATTTTTGAGACAGGGTCTCCCTTTAGTCCTAGCTGGCCTGGAGCTCACTCTGTAGACCAGGCTGGCCTTGAACTCAGAGAGATCTGCCTGCCTCCGCCTCTGCCTCCCGAGTGCTGGGATTAAAGGCATGCACCACCACACCTGGCTATCCTGATATCTTTCAGAAACATCTATACATGGAAATAAAATTTCTGCCTAGTCATGATTCTCTATCTGGTGAGATGTAGCTCTTTTTGTACATTTTCTCTATTTCTAACCCTTTTCCCTAATCTGATCTGTTCTTTGTGTTTTTGTCTAGGCCTCCCCCTTTCCAGAATTTTCTTTACTTCTTTCATATCATTTTCTCTGGAAGACTTCTTTGACTCCTTGGGTTTCCTGTGCCAGGTTACACCTCTGATCCTCCTTCCCACAAGCACGTCCAGTCACTGAAATGCCACATATCTTATAGTCACCCCACGCATGTCTGCTCTCACCCTGGGATGCTGACTCCCTTGATATCAAGGCTGGGGCAAAGTCATTCTTGGCACCAGCCCAGAGAAAATTCTCACCACATTTGTCAGACTTTTCAAATTTTTCGAGTCCGGTGAGTTCGTATGCTTCCAATTATAAAAGATATTTCACATAGTTTTCACCCATTCTTATTACTTCTCCTATAAAGATCTGATAATACCCTTGCTGTTCTTCCAATTGATTTGTGTGCTGATTAGTTTAAATTGTTGACTTGGTGCAAATTTGAATCACTTGGGAAGAGAGTCTTAATGAGGAATTATCTGGATCAGTCGGATAATGGCCATATCTGGGGAGGACTGTCTTGCTTGTTATTTGTCTTAGAGGATCCAGACCACCATGGGTGGCACTATTCACTAGGCATGGGGCCCTAAATAGCACTAGAGAGTAGAAAGCTATGTAAGAGCAAGCCAGAAGCTATGCCTGCCTGCACTTGCTGCTCCTCTGCTCCTGACTGTGGATGCTATGTGGCTGATGACTGCCCTCCTCCCTTGACTTTCCCTCAGTGATGATGGACTATAACCTGGCATTGTAAGCTGAATGGGCCCTTTCCTCCCCTACACTGCTTTTTGTCAGGGTATCTTATCACAACAGAAATGAAACTAGAATATAGAATATTTTGTCTTCTTTGCACTGAACTGCAAGGGTTCATTATATATTCTGATTTCATTATATGTAAAATGCTTTGCCATTTTATGCATCCTGCACCTGATTTTTTCCCTCTATACATCCTGCATTACATAAAAGCTCTTATTTCATTTGCTCAAGACATCAATCTTTTATGTTTTATTTATGAAAGTTTTTTTTTTCTACTGCTATATATTACATTTGTTCTATACTATCTCTTAAAATTTTTGGCTTTTTATATTTAAGTTACATTTGCACAGAGTGATTCTTATAGTTTCTTAATAAATGAAACAAAGCTCCTGCTCCTTGGGAAATTGGAAATAGATCTAAACAATGATTTGGCTCTACGTGTTAGTCAGCTAGCTGTATATCCTGCTTTGTAACAAATAATCCCTGAATCTTAGCTTGGGAAACAGATCTTTGTCATTCCCATCATATATCAGCTACAATTTATCTTGGCGCTACCTACCACAACATCAAAAAAAACACATGACAAGTCAGGTGTGGTGGTCCACGCCTTTAATCCCAGCACTTGGGAGGCAGAGGCTGGCAGATCTCAGTGAGATCAAGGCCAGCCTGGTCACATATAGTGAGGTTCAGGTCAGTTGAGGCTATAGGGAGACCTTAGCTCAAAAAAGACCAAAAAAAATTCAAACAAACAAATAAAAATACATGATAAAAGATCTGTTTGGTGGTCACATATATGTTTGCTAAAAATAGTTTCAAAATAGAGTTCAGTGCCCATTGTGGGTCTTCTGGACATGTCTATACATTATAAAAATGCTAAGTTTCTGTTGGCACTGCCAGGGTAACCCACCGACTGTTCCTCTTTTACTTATTCACTGCTGGTACAATGAAAGATAACTATTCCTCACCAGAAGCCTTGAATTACTCCAAACTTCTGTATAGCCAAGGCTCAACCATCACACACCAATTCCCAGACCCATATACTGGCCAGGTTAGAATTGGCCACAGAGCCAGGGGTTGAGGGGAGAGGATAGTCAGGGTTGGAGACCAGAGAGGAGGAAAGAAACAACACAAACCGGGTTGGCAAGGGCAATGTTACTTAGCATCCAAACTGTGAACAGTTCTTCCAGTTTGGCTTGGCCTTCTTATAAAAAAAGCTGGTCTTGGCTTAACCTGCATCTATTCTTTACCTCCTCCACCTGGCCAGACTGCACTCCGTCTTTATTGTTCATAACAACCCATAATACGGATAGACATGCCCAAACAGTTGCTTGTCAACATTCCCTTGTCAGTTTCCCAAGACCTAAACCCAGACAGCAACACCTCCCACAAAGCAGGGCTCTTGGCCGCTTGTTACCACACTCTGCCCTCCAGCATTTTAATGGAATCTGAGCTCACCCTGGAATGCAGAGGACGTGCAGAGAGAGCCCAGCTGCATGGCTACTCCAACCACAGGCCTCAGCCCCAGCAGAAAGGCAGCAGGGTGGAAATGTGCACAGGGAAAGCAGCAGAGCGTGGTAAATACCAGTGCTTCTCTCTGTACTGATCAACTCAAGAGAACTCAGCCAAGCAACCCTACTGAAATACAGAGAGCATTGTGGCCCTTCAACAGAAGCAGTGATTCTCTAAGTGCAGTGTCTGGACCAAAATATCAGCCTTGACTGGGAAATTACTTTAAAAAATTCTCAGCTTCCACCAATGCTTGCCACATGAAAAACTCTGAAGGTGACACCAATGTATATTTTAACAAACCTTCCAGGTAACTGATGCCTACTGAAGGTTGAGGACCACTATCCCAAAAGGTAAAGTATGCTTGGTTGCTCCCCAATATTAGTTCAAATTGGGCGAGCATTTGTCTTATAGAGGAAAGCCTCTTTCATTTTAATCCCCTGTAACATTTTAAATCAAAATTCCTCAGCGGTAACTTTCTCCATACAACATAATCAGCATAATCCAACACAGACGGTGCCAGGCATGTGGCTCGGTGAAGAGGCAGCACAAGGCAGTAATGAGCCTGTGTTCTGGAGTCTGACTACCTGGATCTGAATCCCAGCCCTGGGACCCTGGTATGAGACCTTAAGATAGTTACCTAAAACTCTTAAGGCTGGCCGGGTGTGGTGGTGCACGCCTTTAATCCTAGCACTCAGGAGGCAGAGGCAGGCAGATCTCTATGAGTTCAAGGCCAGCCTGGTCTACATAGAGAGCTCCAGGCCAGCTGGGACTAAAGGGAGACCCTGTCTCAAAACTACCACCCCCCCCAAAAAAACCTCTTAAGGCTGTTTCTCCACCGGTGAGATGAAAATGTGGCAATAATATCTTCTTAATATAGGTGTTCTCCAGGATTAACAGCATCACCTGAGAGCTTGTGAGATGTAGATTTTCAGGCCCTGGCCTAGCTCTTCAGTATTAATTACACATTGCTGAATACCAAATTGTCTCGATCTTGTAACTAAAACCAGCAGATATTTATTATCTCAGTGTCTGTGTCAGAAATATAGCCGCTAGTGACTGATGTGGCTCCAAGTCTCTACGGAGGTGACAGTGAAGCCTGATTGGGGTGGGCTGCTAGGAAGTCTGACCTTCGAGAAGATGTGCTTCTAAGCATAGGCACAGGGCTGCAAGCTTGCCTGAGCTCCTTGCCACATAGACCTCTCCACAGGGCTGCCTCATGACTTGCTGATTTCATCCAGGGAAAAACATCCAGCAGAAAACAAAAGAGAATGGACCTGCAGTAGAAATCACAATGTTTTTATTATAACTCAACTTTTAGAAGTGACCACCCTATGTCTTCTGTATTCTTGAGAGCTTGTTTGGAGGTTTTAGAAGGGGAGTGGAGAGCACAGCTATTCAAGTACCCTTGACTCAAGAATGGTCCTCCTCTGTGGGGAAGATCATTGTCCTCACCTGAGCACACAGCTCTAGAGAGATAGAGGGGACACCTGCCTAGCCAACTAGATAAGCTGAATCAACCCTGGAAATCCATGGGGTGACAGATGTCACAGCCAGATCACCCCCACATCCTCTTCTGTATTCTTTAGTAGTACATCAGTAAAATCAATTTATACTTAAAGGGTCCTAACTAGATAAGAGTCCAGTTCTCAAAAAAGATTATCTTGCAAGGGTATCCAGCATGCAGCCCCCAGACCACAAGCAGCAGAACACAGGTATGCATGCAACCCAATGC
This sequence comes from Rhizomys pruinosus, assembly GCA_009823505.1. NCBI lineage: Eukaryota > Metazoa > Chordata > Mammalia > Rodentia > Spalacidae > Rhizomys > Rhizomys pruinosus. Next base: position 320,292 of record VZQC01004157.1, on the reverse strand, counting down.
AGAATCGTTAACTTACATAGAAAATTATGAGATAATGTTTTGGGGCTCAATTATGCAGTTCCTGATTGTGAACTTTGTAAGTGACAGCATCGTATCGCAATATCAAATGTTTGGACACGCCTATTAGGGGCTACCTACACACTTGCTGGGTAAGCAAGGCTAGGGATAAGACTAAATACCTTGGGTTAGCAACTCTCTGGGTGGTTTGGATGTACCTTGTTTCAGGATGACGGCAGCCAAACACCAAATGACACATGCAAAGATACGTGTCTGGAATTCTTGTGATGGATACAGACCGGAGAGCTAGCTGTGGTACTCAAGCTTCCTGCCTGCATCCAAACTCCAGGCATTCTCTAGATCAGCAGGTCTCAAACAGCTTCACCTCAGACTCCTGTGTGTAGCTTCTGAATGTCATGAGTTACATCCTGCAATCTCCAAGGCTACATCAGAATCTCAAGGGATCAATATTGTCAAAGCTTCCTGTGTGATTCCAGGGTGCATCTAAGATTGAAAATCGGGACTAGTGAAGCCATTCAGTGGACAAAGTGCTTGCAGCACAATCCTAATGGCCTGAGTTCAGGTCCCCAGAACCGATGTACAAACAAGACAAGGAGTGTACATGTCTATAGTCCCAGAGAGCCCCTGCTGGGACATGAGAGGTGGACACAAGGAGCCCATGGGCCAGCTAGCCTGGCACATGCAGCAGGGAACAAGAGGCCCTGTCCCAAACAAGGACAAAGGTGAAGACTGATACCCAAAGTTGTCCCCTGACCTCCACACACGTGCCATGGCACACACACACACACCATGTACTCACATACAAAAAAATTATTGAAGTCACTGAAACCTCTTGACATACTACTACTTTAAGGCTTCTTTTTTTATTTTTTTTAATTTTATTTATTTTTGTATGTGTATGAGTGTTCTGCCTGCATGTAGGTTTGTGCACTCGTGTCGTGCAATGCCGCGGAGGTCAGAAGAGGGTCTCAGATTCCCCTGGAACTGGAGTTCTCCTGGAATTGGAGTTACGACGGTTCTCGGCCACCATGTGGGTGCTGGGGATCGAACCCGGGTCCTCTGCAAGGGCAGTCAGTGCTCTTAACCGCTAGGCTATCTCTCCAGCCCCAAGGCTTCTTTTTAATTGGTCTACCTTCTTGGACCTAGATTGTTAGCCAAAATATTGATTTGTGGTTAAAAATCAAAACAAGGGGCTGGAGAGATGGCCTAGCGGTTAAGAGCTCCGACTGCTCTTCCAGAGAACCTGGGTTTGATCCCCAGTACCCACATGGCGGCCAAGAACCATCTGAAACTCCAATTCCAGGAGAACTCCAGCTCCAGGGGAATCCGACGCCCTCTTCTGACCTCTGCGGCATTGCACGACACGGGTGCACAAATCTGCATGCAGACAGTACAGTCATACACATACAGAAATAAATAAATAAAATTTAAAAACAAAAACAAAAGAAACAAATATGCAAACAAGTCAGTAAAGGTATAAAAAAAAAAGCATGCTTATTGCAGCTCTCTTCACAATAACGAAAACTGGAAGCAACCCAAGTGTCCCTAACCAAGGAGTCGATAAAGAAAATGTGGTACATCTACACAGTGGAGTTCTATGCAGCAATAAAGAAAGACAACATCATGAACTTTGCAGGTAAATGGATGGAACTCAAAGCCATTATGCTAAGTGAAGTAACACAGTCCCAGAAAAACAAATGACAAATGGTATCCCTCACTTGTGGATGCTAGCACCAAGTACCTAATTGTAAGACCAACTGAACAAAATTAATGTTATATTTCTTTTTATCCAAAAGAAACTGTACAGTTAAAATGTGACTCCCTTAACAGGCTCTAGAATTAACCTACCACTTATTTTCAGACTTTGTAATTTTGGTATATGAGTAGACGGTATGTATGCATATTTTAGAGTAATATGAAATTAAAGGGAAGAAAATGTGAATTCCTAAACACATTTTGGAATTAACTTATAGTTTATTTTCAGACATCATAATTTTGGTGTATGTGTGACATATATATATATATATTTTTTTTTTTAAGAGAAATGCAAATTGGAGGGAACAACAACAACAAAAGGACTGGGTCAAAGAATTGACTGAAACAATAAACTTCTGTCCAAAACAATAAGCCTGTGCATAGAAACACTTTAAAAAGTTGAGATGAAGATGTAAGATATGTACGGCAGAATGCATGAGCTCAGGTGTGGAAGGGGACATGGAAGGGGGAATGAGTCTGAATTGGATTGAGAAATGTTGTATGAAATGTACAAAACTTCAATAAAATATTTTTTGAAAGGTGTCAAAGCTGCAACAAGCGCACCTCAGAAACAACATCCTTTCTGTCTCTCAGTCCTGCAGCCCCTCCCCGTTTCCCTAGTCTCTGGCTCTCAGTCCTGCGGCCCCTCCCCTTTCCCTAGTCTCTGGCTCTCAGTCCTGCGGCCCCTCCCCTTTCCCTAATCTCTGGCTCTCAGTCCCGCAGCCCCTCCCCTCCCCGTTTCCCTAGTCTCTGGCTCTCAGTCCTGTGGCCCCTCCCCGTTTCCCTAGTCTCTGGCTCTCAGTCCTCTACCTCCTCCCCCGTTTCCCTAGTCTCTGACTCTCAGTCCTGCAGCCCCTCCCCTCCCCGTTTCTCTAGTCTCTGGCAAGGAGCTTTGCCATCCTTCCAACTGAGTGAGCAGAGGTAGGAACATGCATGTTGTTGCAGCAATGGTGCAAGGCTTGGGTGCTGGAATGGGGCTCCTTACAAGTCAGACTGCTGGAAATAACGAAGACACAATGTGTTCTCTACACTCTTGGAGAAGAATCCTGTAATAAGGTGGTCCCTGGGGCCTGGCCAACAAGCTGTCAGGCCATAGGAACAGGGTATAGACTGGTGCAGAACCAGGAGATAGAACCACTCTTGCCACAAGGCCTCTACAGAGCATGCTCAACCAATCTGCCCTCCTTCCTGGCAGGCAGAGTCCTTAGCCCAAAATATACCCTGATGTTAAGCAAACTTACATAAGGGCAGCTTCTCCACCCCACCAGCAGGGCCTGGAAGAGATCCGCTCAGACATGGGCTTTCTCCCAGACACCTCCTCAACTTTTCCCTCTGGGTTAGGTTTTGGGAATCCAAGCTCTGGTGGCTCTGGTTAGCATCACGATCCAGCTGTGCTGACCAGGGAATTGTCAGATGCTGCTCCAAAATATTCTGAGGAACCCCCACCAAAGAGCTAATTTGATCAAAACTGTACCATTCAGGACTATTCAGATAGAGCTTAGGACACATAAGAGAATATTTTTCCCAATTAAAATAATATAAAATAATAATATAAAATAATATAAAATCAACCCCCCACTTGTACACTTTGCATGAGCCAGCTCAGGCCCTCAAAATTAGCTAAGACACTCAGGCCCCAAAGCCTTGATGACAGCTGTGGACAGCAAGAGAGGAAGAGGCGTGGGGCCAGGGATAGGACAGGTAACAGGACCCTGAATGCCACCAGGCAAAAGTGTCATCTCCACAGTGTCCCAGGCCCCATTTGTAGTTCTGATGCTATGTCACCTTGAAAGGTCCCTATAGGGTTGTCTACTCTCTAAATGTGGGATAATAAACACCTGGATCATTTGAAGATTGAATGAGGTGATACATTGAGAAGGGTTCAGATGAATAATGAGTTTCATTGAATTTCAAATGAATAATGGGTTTCTTTTTTTAGGTCAAGATAAGGAGAAGAGAGGAGGAAGAGGAAATTTAGGCAGTAAAGAAGGAGGAGAGGGAAAAGGTGACAAGTAGGAGGGCCATCCCCTAAGGAATGGAGACCCCAAAAGAGTCAGGAAGCACCCCAGCCTGCACACGGCCACCGTCAGGAACACCAAGCATGACGTACATAAGCTGCTTCTGCCTTCGCCAATCTCCAAAGCAGACACTCCTAAATGAATCAGAATGGACCTGACACTGCAGGCCTGTATTCAGTTCTTGAGCCAGGCTTGTGGTTTAGTCGATGAACCCTTCATAATCCAGGTGATATACACTGTGTCTCGAAATTGCTCTGTAATTTTTAAACTGGGTCTTTATCCAATTGATATCCAGAAGACAAAGGTGAGGAGTTTCCTCAGCCCTCCAGCTCTTGACTGAGGATTTCTCTTCCTTGGCTGCTCTTTGAATATTCTGTAATCTCTCTTTTGATGTTGGTGTCCTCCTCAAGAAAGCAGTCTTGTGTTCACAACTGCCAGGTCAGGCCCTAGTTATTTCAAAGAAAGAAAATAATGTTAACAATGGAGCTACAGCCTACATCAAGTCTCTCTCTCTCTCTCTCTCTCTCTCTCTCTCTCTCTCTCTCTCTCTCTCTCTCTCTCTCTCTCTCTGAACTCTGTACCAAACAGAAAAGGCTGAAACTGACAGTTTCAACGAAATCCTCAAATCCCAAGACCCCCAAAATAAAGTACATTGACATCTATAACAATTTCCAACCCCCAAAAGACACACACACACACACACACACACACACACACACACACACACTACAATTAAAAATAATATTGGGTTAGATATACAAACATTTGAAAATGGCTTCTTGTTTAGGAAGGAACAAAACTTCTTCCATGACAGACACTTGCTTCCCAGCCAGAAGTATGCATACAGAAAACACTCCCTCCTGCCTCTGGAGAGCACCAGCCTCCAGTCCTTGGCAGTTCAAGCAGGCCCTCCTCACCCACTCATAATGAACTGTAGGAAAGGACACCATGGCCTACTTTTAAGGAAACCCACTGCCAAATCCAAAATAGGAAGGAGGGGAAAAGACGATGGGGAAAAGGGCTTTGATTCTGGAAATTATGACTTGACGACATCCCCCTTCCTCCTTTCTTATAATCTGTAATGCTGTAGACATGACCTTAATTATAGGTGGGCAGGTGGGGCCAGGCCAAGAACAGGGCTTCAGCTCGAATTTGTGGCAGTGGAATTGCTGGGTTCAGAGTATCCTGCTTCTCCCTGTGCTTCAGATGCTCCTACTCCTTTGTTTAAGTCTAGCTGGGAAACCATCCTAGAGGATTTTACACATGTTAAATGTGCAATGGGATTCCATGCCATGAGCAAACCTCCTCCTAACCAAAACTAAATAAATAATCAAAGATTAGAAACTCCAGGAAGATGATTGGTTCCACCCAGTTGGAGGGCTGGCTGTCTATACTATACTTATCTGAACCATGGCCATTCTTCTATATCCTGCTAAAAAGAATTAAGCACCAAAGAGAAAGCTATAAAATCACCATTGAACAATCCCCTGTGTAAGTCACGACAATCCCCTTCCCACCCATCTTCTCACTGGATTAAAGCAATACTCTTGAGAACTACAGCTACCACCTCCCGTTTTAAAAACAAGGAGACTGGTGCTGGAGAGATGGCTCAGTGGCTCAGAGCACTGACTGCGCTTGGAAAGGACTAAAGTTTGGTTCTCAGCACCCACATGGCAGCTAACGACCATCCATGCCTTAAATTCAAAGGGAGTAACACTCTCTTCTGACTTCTACGGGCATTGTACACATGCAATGCACTTACATATAATGCAAGCAAGACACCCTCACACACAAAATGAACGTTAAGTACATGGAAAATAAATTTGAGACAAAGAGTCTAAATGTGGTATGGTTAAGCAATTTCTCTGAGGCTGATCCCTGCTAAGGTGTTTTTCTGGACACAATAGGGCAGCCACACTGGTTATGACAGAATGCATAAGACCTGTGCACATATAAGCAGAAAAAAACTCAGAATTGAGAGGGAAAGTGGGATGATATCCCATCCCTAGCTGAGAGGCCAATAGCAGTTGATAGCTGCTGGAAGAGGCAGAGCAAGTTTTCTTTAAGGATGTGACTCCTGGTAGGTTGGCCATGCTCCAAAGGGTGGACCCACACCAGGAGGATTTGGGCAACATAAATTGAACGAGATGGTTAAAAAGAAAAAGAACACAACATTGGGTGGGTGAGGAGGTGGGCTTGGGTCTGGGAGGAGATGGGGGAGTGAACATGAAAATATGTTATATGGAATTCTTGAAGACTTAATAAAATAATATTTTGAAAAGGAAAAATGAACCAGAGTAAGAAATGGAGACACTTTAAAAAAAAGGGGGGAGGGGGCTGGAGAGATGGCTCAACGGTTAAGAGCACCGACTGCTCTTGCAGAGGACCCAGGTTCGATTCCCAGCACCCACATGGTGGCTAAGAACCATCTTTAACTCTAGTTCCAGGGGAACCCGACACCCTCTTCTGACCTCCGCAGCATTGCACTACATGGGTGCACCAACCTACATGCAGACAGTACACTCATACACATAAACAATAATAAATAAAAATAAATAAAAAGGATTAAAAAAAAGAAATGGAGACATATGTGTCCCTCTGCCTCCTTTTTCAGTCCTACTCTTTCTTGTTTACTCTTTTGAGATCATTCCTCTATTTAAAATCCCCAGTGCATGGTGTGTGTCCCTAGATAGGACTCCTATATTAAAACTTACCCACCCACAGCCCAGGGACTATTTCAGAAGAGGAGGCAGAAAAATTGTAAGTGCTAGAGTTAGTCCATGAGCATAGGGAAATAGAGGCTTCAGGCCACTGGAAGCCTGCATGTGTGAACGCGTGGCAACGGTGATGTCAAGCAGAAGACCCACACCAACTCAACCAGACAAGGGCCCAGAGTGGGGCTGGGGAAATGGGTAGTGGGCCGGCCCTATCCTGAGAACTGTTGGAAACTGACTATGGCTGGGTGAGGGAGAGTAGGCCTTCTTAAAGATCTCTAGATAGACTAAACAGACTCTAGTGGAAGAACTTGACCCAAAGAGCATCTGGGTAAAATGCTTGACTGAATGGGACTTAGCATATATGGCAGAGTGCATGAGACCCAGCAAGGGGAAGGGGGCATGCATGGGGGAGGGGATCTAACTTTGATTAAGAATTGCTGTATGAAATGTGCCAAAGATCAATTAAAAAAAAAAGGTTTTAAAGAAAAGATTTCCCAGTGGTTCCACTAATTCACAGGGTGGGGTTCCAAGTGGGGTTGCCTATCTGGAAAGATTGTGACTGCAGGGGCCTCAGTCACATGGATCAAGGCAGCAGTGTATGAACCTCGTTACGTGATCTGTGAGCTATCTTGTACATTTAGGAGCATAAGCATGGGGAAATGGGTAAGAAATCCCAACCCAACCTTTTATTTGGGGGCTGAAGCTAGGGACCTCGTGCTGACAAATGTTCTACCACTAAGCTCCAGAAATGACTCTTTCTGAGAAGGTAGAATTGAACAAAGTAAAAGAGCTGAAGGATCAAGTCAATGGTTCTGGTGAATGTGTGTAGGGGATATGGTAAGTGGAAAAGCTATGACATGAGAACACATTTATCCTGTTTAAAGATCAAAAATAGAATTTAATGAAGGAAGTCACAGGAAATGGAGAAGTAGATATGGAATGGGGAGGTGAGACATTAAATCCCCTGTAGATCTTGGGAAAGAATGTGGGTCCTGATTTTTAAGCTTGCTAGGAAACCATTGAAGAAGGGGAATCAGAGAACTTATAAGAACAATTGATGACTCCACCTTTATTTGTATCATCAGCAAAACCCAAATTCAGTATCCAGTAACTATGGAACAATTTGTGCTAACCTGCGGACTTGTGCCTTCCATGTTGTAAATACTGTCCATTAATATGACCTTAAATCTCAACTAGTTCTTGCCAAGGAGAATTTTCTATTTTAACTCAAACTGGCATCTGAAATCACAACACTTCTTATCTTTTTTTTTCTTTTTTTCAAAATTTTTTTATTATATATATATATATATATAAAAAAAAAAAAAAAAAAAAAAAAAAAAAAAAAAAAAATCTAGACCTGTGTCCCCACCCTACCCCCCCACCCCACCAGAGCTCATGCATTCTGCCAAACATGCTTTTCATCTCAACACTCCTTATCTTAATAACTATTTACCTACTTGTCCTATGGTCTATATTGAAATAGAAGAATCCTTCTAGCTGAAAATTTAAACCCGTATTTTCTATTATAGTAGAGAGAAAACATCATGCCTCCTTATCAAATTCTCTGCTTCTGATTGCCACAAAGGGTATTGTTCTCTTAGCTCCCATCATTTATGTGTCTTCTCTGCCATCCTCTAAAGAACTGAAGGTTGATTGGAATAGGATCAAAGCCCCAAAACTTTTCCATTGACATCAGCCTATTGGCAACTGACTGTCCCAAGATAGCAAAGATAACTGATACAGAGAAAATGGCAATCATTTTTCACTCTGATTATCATTACTACTGTGCAGGGGGCATCAGTCCTGCAATCAAACAGGCTGAAGAGGGTATATTGTAGGGTTACTCCAGTAACATTCCGGGGACCACATCAGAGGATACAAATCCATTTATTCTATGCAACAAGTAGATTATATAGGTCTGGGGCAGGCACCCTCTGCATCATATGGCCCCACCTCCCAGCAACCAATCCTAGATCTCCATACTATCACATGTCATGCCAGCCTGTGAGTCATACCCAGAAAGGGGCATGCTGACAAGCAAGTCAGCTCATGGCACCAAGCAAGTGCTAGCATCAGGTGACAGGGTGTGCCCTGTACTATAGCATTGCCTAGTGTGCTAGCAGATTGTGCTTGCACATGTGCAAGATACACCTGATTCCAGGACTGCTGCCCCACATCTCCCCCGTCTGTTTTTGCCTCCACAAGCTCTGAGAGCATGACAGTAGTGGTGGTCAGTTGCCTTTGTCTGGCTCAAATGGCTATGACTATTTTATAAAAGCAATAAGCAACTCCAATGATCAATCCCCAAGTGAAAACAATACAGAGTAAACCAATAAGTAAACACCTGTCTCCAATTCTTGTACAAGGCATCAAAGAATGTGAGAATATGGTTGTATCCCAGGGTCCCCTAATCCAACTGGAGAGGTTTGCATAACCCTGAGTAACATTGGGCACATTGACCTTATAAGGGGTCACACAAACATGGCAATAACACCAATCACAAACAGTATGAATCATATCAAGTAGAAGTTCAGTTAGCAGGGTATGTATGGCCAGGTGTAGATGGTCACTAATAATTTTATCTTGTGCAAGAGCCTTAGCTGTCATGGCAGAAATGTTGACTGTGTCTGCAGTCTGCAGGGTATTCACAACTGACACCCCTGAGGCAACTGCTCCTGAAACTCCAAAAATGAGGGGGATAATGCCTAGGATGGTGGCCCCTGCGACTCTTTTGTTATAATGATGGAGAGTGACCACATGTTCCAGCTTGGTCAGCCCTTCCCAAGGAGTGGTCAGATTCACTGGCAACCATATGGCTGCTGGAGTCCTGTGATACTGGATCTGCCACACTGTTGGTCATCAGGGCAGTGCATACAAAGGCCACCAATAGTGGAACCCTGGTTGGTACCTTCTCCAAAGGCCTCAGGCTCTGTGCCTGTGACTCCAGTGCCTTTAGATCCCCCCATGTCACTCTATGCATCGGCATCCAGCAGAGTGGCATTCTCCTGAGTTTCTTCTGCTCTTCCTGAATGCTCAGATGGGCCAGCCTTTCTGCTGGTGGTCCTGGTCAATCCCATGCAGTCCAAGTACAAGGACGAACTAATGCTTCTTGCTGGAACCCAAATGGGGTGGGGCTCTGCCTATGGGAAGACACAAGCAAACCCTCTTCCCATTGTTAGCAGTGGGTCTGGCCCTTTCCAGTGTCCCAATATGGGATTTCACCATAGCACCAATGGTGCCTCATTATGCCTTGTCAGAGGGCTCCAATGCTTGTGGACTCTGGTTAACATGTCTGGTTTCAAAACTGATAGATTATACATAGTAAAGAGTGCTCTGTTCACTGTGTTATGGGGGAGGACATATAGCGCCCCCCTTCTATTTTTGTAATTGCTCCTTTAAAGTTTTATGTATTCTTTCAACAATGCCCTGGCCCTGGGGATTATAAGGAATACCAGTTATGTAGGAGATATTCCAGAAAGCACAGAACTGTTTAAACTGGACACTGGTATTTGACAGGCCATTATCAGTTTCTAATTGATGTGAGATACCCAAAATCAACATGCAGTGAAGCAGAAGTTGCCAAACCTTGGCCTCAGATTCTCCTGTCATAGGAGTAGCCATTACATTGGGGGAATAGGTATCCACAGTAACATGTAAGGATTTGAGACAGCCAAAGGGAGAATAATTACTAATGTCCATTTGCCAAAGAGCATTAGTCTTTGGGCCATGAGGGTTAACTCCCAAGGGCTAGAGAGGGCCTGAAGGCAGAAAGGGGGCACAGGTCTTACAGCTACAGAACAGCTGCTTGCATTGGCCCACTGTCATGGAGGGAAACATCTTATGTAGGCTATGTGCTGACTGGTAGAATTGTGAGTGTAAGTGAGTAGCTTGTGAAAGTACAGAGTAGCAGGAAGGCAGGACTTCTACAGCCAACCTATGTACTTCAGCACTGAGAGCCACATATGGGCCTGGCAGCTCAGAGTGAGATCAGATGTGTTGGACAAAAAGGGAGGCTGAGCATGCCTCAAGCACTTCCTTTGAGAGAAAGATGAGGGGGTCGAATGGTTTGGAAAGGTCCAATTGACACACAGAATAAGGCAACAAGGGTGTCATAGGAGAACAGTATTTGCTATCAGAAAAGAGATTAATGGGTTCAGAGGGAAGCAGGTAACAGGCCTGATAGATAGTAAAGACTTCTTTAAACTGTACTGAGCCATGGTACAGCAGCCAGAAACACTGGACATTAGAGGAGGAGTCAGGCCCAGTGGACACCAGCACAGACTCTTTATTGGAGGCATCAGTGAATACAAGGCAAGCCCCAGGGATGGTCTGGGATACCAGGATTGGGGGGGGCAATTAGCAGCAACTCCTGGAAGCAGCCAAGTGCTGATGGGCAGACAAGCAGTTATCAATAGTGCCAGGAAAACCCTCAAGGGAGATAGCAAAGGGGTCATTATGCTGCATGGCCCAATCCGAGAGGCCTTCCTTTATTAAGAGGGAGAAGCATACATTCAATTTCAATGCCAAAAAGGTAAAAGGTTCTCTGGTGAAGCATCCTAATCATGATAGCAATTGCTTCAAGGCAGGAGGTTATTTTTTGGACTCTATGATATACAGGGTGCAGCCATTCTAGAGACCCATGACACTGCCATATCATGCCCATCAGACAATAACCTGGAGTGAGAATTATCCCCATTAAGGGGAGAGAAGGGTCAAATCTAACAGTGAAGGCCCCCAGTGGAGCAGTATTGATTCTTTGGAGGACAATGCATGCTTCTCGGATCACATTGCAGAGTGAAAAGGGCTCTGTAGGGCCCCTCAACCAATCATAAAGCAGGTGCATCTCCTCTGAGGAGGTATGAAGCCATGGGCACAGCCAGCTGATAGCCCCCTAAGCTTTTGGGAGGTGGTTAAGGGAATGTGTCTCAGGGAGTTTGATTATTGACATCTGAAGCCAAATCAACCTAGTCTCCAGAATTGACCTCAGAAACTCGTAAGGAGTGCAGAGTTGAATTTTCTCCTGGGAGACTTTCAAATGGGCCTCAGGGGCTGCTCAGACTTGCAGGAGTAGGGAGTCCAGGACTGACCTGTCACTGTGAGCTAGGAAAACATCATCCATGAAGTGGTGACATCTAACCCAGGGATTTTTAAAAACCTCTTCAGAACATGACCAACAAAACCTGACAGATTGTGGGGCTATTTTTCATGCTCTGTGGCAAGACTTTCCATTGATATATCTGCATGGAGGAGGAGTGGTGCCTACTATGGACAGTAAATGCAAGGCAAGGTCTGTCCTCAGAGCGTAGGGGAATAGAAAAGAAGGAATCCTTACTATCAAGATAGCAATGTGTTCGCCCACTGGTATGGCTGACAGCAAAGGGAGTCCAGGTTGGGCTGTTCCCATTTTTTTCATTGTAGCATGAATGACTCTAAGGTCATAGAGGATATGAAACTTCTCACTCTGTTTCTTTTGAATCATAAAACAGGGTATACCAGGAACTAACAGAAGGCTCAATATCCCCTGCAGCCAATTGCTCTGTAACCAAAGACTCAAGAGCTGCAAGCTTATAAGTAGGGAGAAGCCACTGCTCTACCCAGATGGGAGTGGAAGTCACCCATTCTAGCTTAGCAGGAGCAAGGGTAGGGGATGGCAGAATAGTGGCCCTTAGAATTAGGGGTACTGGGAAACTCTGTCTCAGAACTTGGGAGTCTACTGCTGAATCATAAGAGGCTTTATCTTTTGTAGTTAGAACTGTCCCCAAGGCATCAAAGAAATCCCTGCCTAACAAGCTATGAGGCAGGCCAGGCATAATGAGAGGCTTAATGTTCCCCTGATCCCCATCTAGGTCTTTCCATAACATAGGCCGGGTAATTGTTTTAGATGCCACACTTCAGTCAGACTCCAATCCCTTGGAAACTCCTCTGCCATAAGAATAGTTTTCTCTGCCCCCATGTCTAGGAGGGATTTAAAAGGTGCATTCCCTGTATAAATTTGTATTTGGGGCTTGTAAGTCTCTTCAAGTGGGATAGTCAAAAAGACCCCCAGTCCTCATCGATCCATGTCCAAGAGTCCTATATAATTCTCTTTTTTAGTATCCAGCCGATCTAAGCTCCAGAAACAAATTCACTTCTTTCATCTGACTGTCAGCTTGTGATGGTGTAAAGAGGCTGAAGACTGTCCTGATAGGAGGGACAGATCTGGGTGGACAAACACTGAGTCCCTGGGATCATCCTTTCCTGTTTTGAATCCATTCATACCTGTTTTGACTCAATAACAAACTCACACCTCCTGGATCAGGGAAGCCCTGGGTCAGATTCCACCATGATGAAATGGTATTTGTTTCCTTCTTTAACTCTCCCTGTTCCTCTGACAGTTTTTTTTTCTTGGTCTTTTTGAGACAGGGTCTCCCTGTAGCCCAAGCTGTCCTGGAACTCGCTCTGTGGACCAGGCTGGCTTTGAACTCACAAAGATCCGCCTGCCTCTGCCTCCCAAGTGCTAGGATTAAAGGCATGTGCCACCATGCCCGGCCCTGACAGTTCTTTTAAGGTTCATTACCAATATTTAAGGGTCTTATTTCCAGGTTTTCTTAGATTCTAAGAGACCCAGGAAAAGTGGGATGATGGAGAGGAATGAGTTTCCTTCTTCCAGGATCCCCTGGTCTAAGATGCATGCCCTTCCCCCCCCCATTTTTAAACTCCCCCTCCATTTCACTCTCTGCCATGAAACCAGTCCCTCCCTTCATAGATCTACTACCTCTTCTTTTAGAAGGCTTTTAGAAGCTTGTTTTTCTTTCCTCAAAATATTTTATCTCTCAGCTCCTGGCAGGACTCACCCTCCCAGAGTCTGTGTTACTGTCACCATTTCTGTCTTGCTCACTTCAAATCTTGCTTCCCATCTACTGGGTGTCTCTCTTCCACTTGGAGTTCATCACAGAGCTTCTTGGCTCACTGCGTGGGCTTCTCCAGTCACCTCTCCATGGTCTTTGTCACAAGAAACATGTGCACAGACAGAACCACATTTGGGGAAAGTTTCCAGCCACTGTCACTCTGTCGTTCAAAGCCCACCCCCAAAATTCCAGCTAACTTTTTTCTCTGTTTCTATCATCTGACTGTGTCCCATTTTTAACTTCTCACTTTGTCACCTCTCCCGAGGTCCCCATCACATCCACTTAGTCAACTTGTGCCTTTTTGTTGGTAAGAATCCAGTAAGGTAAATCAGTGACCTGGATCAGTCTTACACCCTCTAGACCATGACATTTTTAGACAGGAAAGCCATGAAATCAGTAAACAGTCTGCTTTTAATTCAAAGAGATTTTTCGTAGGTATCTGTACAGCCCAAGGCCCCATCATAGCCATTACTTTTTCTTGCTGGGACAGTTTTTGATGGATCTTCCATTTAGCGCACTTGGTCTTTAGTGTAGAGCATGTAGATGTTGCAAGCACTTCAGGGTCATCAGTTTGTGCAAAAGCATGGACAGATCCAGGTCAAGGTTCCCCTAGCAAAGCCAAGTCCATAGCAGTGAAATGAAACAAAGCAAGTTAACTAGAAAGACACAGGGAAATGAAGCAAAGTAAAAGCAAAATAATAATAAAAATAAAAATTTGTCTCCATTTTGTTCTTTGTTTCTTCAATGTATTCAACCTAAGGTGATTTCACTTTGTTTTCAAAGGAGATCATTCCAAAGCTCATTCAGTTCAATCATCTGTAAAATGGGAATGATAATGTCTGTCCCAGGCCAGAGAAATGTTTTCTTGCTCAAATGAGATAGAGAACTAAGTGGGCTCCATTGGAATGAAAGGTGGGCAGTAGATGTGGTGTGGAACTTTGTAGGAACCATTCCCCACAGCTGCTTGGATTGGCTTTACTAAAAGTACATTCTGGGAACTTAGAAAAGAGAAAAATGAATTCTTGTGAGGCAAATAAGGTTACTAAAGTAAGAATATTGGGGCTGCAGAGATGGCTCAGTAGATAAGAGTCCTTGTTGTTCAAGCATGAGAGCCTGATTTTGGATCCTTAGTATGTATGCCTTGAATCTCAGAACTTGGAAGAAAGAGGCAGACAGAGCTCTGCACAACTGAGGCTAGCCTAGTCTACATAGTGAGTTCTATCTAGGCCACCTAGGGTTACAGGGAGACCCTGTCTCAAAAAGGCCAAAAATAAAAAATAAGTCAGTCAGCTATGACCATGCACACATCTGTAACTCCAGTGGAGATAAGCAGGTTCCAGGAGCTCACTGGCAAGCCAGCTGAGCTGAAATGGCAAGTTCCAGGTACAGTAAGTGTGCTGGCTGATCCTGGTTGTCCACTTGACTGGATCTACAATTAACTGAAGTGAGACTGTCGTGATTAAATTATTTGAAGCTGAAAGATGCAGCCTAAATGTGGGCGTTACCTTCTGATGGAAGCCCATATAAAAGGCTATGGCAGAAGGGAGCATTGCTTGCTCCCTGCTTGCCTTCTCCCTCACTGGTGGGTTCATCTTGTTGCTGTGGCTTTCCTCCACTGATAGTAGAACCAACTTCAGATTGCAGTGTAGACTGAAGACTAGCAGATCTCCAGGAATCCTTCAGGTCTTCAGTACCAGATTGGGACTGCTGAGACATCCAGACTCATGAACTGAGCAACTACCAGATTCTCAGACTCTCCAGTCTAGTGCAGCCATTATCGGAATACTCAGACTCTATCCTATAAGCCAATCTCGTGAACTCCCATATACACATATTCATTTGATCAGTTCTGACCCTGGCTAATGCAGTAAAAGACCCTATCTCAAGTGAACAAGAAAGAGAGTGGTAGAGCAGGATATCTGGTGGCGTCCCCTCCATATGCTCAAGCATATGCGCCTTACATATAAGTGCACACACATGCATACATCACATACATACAAGTAAGAATATTAAGGCCATTGAAGGCCTTACACATATTTTATATTCTCCAAAATGGAATACTCAAGATGACACATGTAATAGGCAATCAATTATGTTGTATGTGTTTTAAGTAATATGTACTGGGTACTAGACAATTAATACACACTTATCTTTGGTGTTAAATAACTTTGGAGATGATAATAGCTAGCATAAAGCATCAGAGTCCAAGCCCTAAGCTAAGACAGTTACAAGCATATCTCATTGACTGTACCCAGCAACCCAATGAGCAGCCTATCACAATAATCTTATTTTTTTCTTTTTTTCCTTAATTTTTTATTGAGCTTTTGTGCATTTCATACAATATTTCTCAATCAAGTTTATGCCCTTCCCCCCAAACATGCCCCACCCCTCTACTCATGCATTCTGCCTTACATGTTAGTCCTGTCTTGCATCTTTTTCTCAAGTCTTTTTGTTTAAACTTTTTTGATGCAGAAGTTTACTGTTTGGGTAAGTTCTTTTGTGCAAGTCTTTTTGTTGTTGTTGTTGTTCCCTTTAAATTTTTTTTCTACAAAAAGTTCTGGGATCACAAGCTCCATCTCAGCTTCTTGAGTGCTGGGATCACCAGCTCCATCTTAGAATCTTGAGTGCTGGGATCACAGGCTCCTTCTCCACATCTTGAGTGCTTGCATCCTAGGCTCCATCTTGGCATCTTGAGTGTCCAGGCTTCATCTCAGCATTGTGAGTCCTGGGATCACGGTTTCATCTCAGTGTCTTGAATACTGGGATCACCATAATCCTTATAGATGAAAATATGCTGAGATTAAGGAAGATGTCACAGAGGATAAAAGTGGAGCTAGAAATGCTTAAGAGTGGAAGGAAAATGGTGAGTTGCTAGAAACAGACAGTTCTAGAACATCTCAGCAGAACACCCATATGGTAGTTTGAATGAGAATGTCCCTTTAAAATATTCAGACATTTTATCCCCAGTTGGTGGCACTGTTTTTGGAGGTCTTAGAAGGTGTGGCCATGCTGGTGAAAGTACATCACTGGGGGCAGGCTTAGGGAGTTTAACCAGCCTTACCAGTCTCCAGGCTCTCTCTCTCGACATCCTGTGCTCATTGAGAGATGTGAACTTCGGCTTTCTGCTCCAGCTCCGGCCACCATGCCTCCCACCACAATGAACTCTAATTCCCTGGAACCATCAATTGTAAGCTCAAACTCTTCCTTTTATAAGTTCCCTTGGTCATGGTGGTTTTATCACAGCAACAGAAAAGTGACTAATACAACCCATTCCTGTGTTCCACAAGCTTGTCTTTATTTCCTTTCAACCTTTCAACTTCCAAAACAGAAACCTGGGCTCTTAACCACAGAAAGCCAAATAGCTACTATGATTCTTGAAATGGCCCAGTACTATTAGTAATGCCTGACCTTCACCTTCACTTACTTCCCAAGACAAGGAATAGCTCAGATTTACCTATCCCAGGACAAAGTTCAGGGGTTGAGGCTAAGGACCATGTAGGAGTAAAGTAACTTGGGGAATTCAGAAGTGAGATATTCCACTTGGAAAAAGAGTTCTGCTACTAATAAAGTGTTCGGTTATATCAAACCCAAAAAAGATATTTTTTAAGGGGAGAGCATGAATGCAGTCTCCAACTACCACAAATTATGCAGTCGAGTTTCCCACATTTGGGGAACTTGTAGGGTCAACACATCACAAATGCAATGAACAAGCCTCACCCTGGGAAAATCACCTTCCACATCATGGTATCTCCCCTGCCAGGTAAATTCAAAAATAATTTTTAACAAGAAGTACAAATCTACATCATTACCCAAAGTCACACGCAGCATAGCATTGAAGAAGCATTGAGTCAAGTAGGTCTGAGGATCATCTTATCCAGAGTCTCTTGAACTGTGACTCTTCATTTCCTGCTTTGCCCTTTCACCTGATCAGCATAACTTATTCAATATTTATTAATATCTGTCTTTAAATCAACCCATTTTGATTAAATTCTCATTTTTGCCTTTCCCAAATATCCATTATAAAACAGATTCAGTGCGCCACTTTGGTCTAAAGCACCTTCTTAAATGAATATGTAATTATGAAAACTGATGTGTGTATGTGTGTACTTGTTCATGTGGAAGCAGATGTCCATGTGTGTACATGTGTGTGCATGCATGTAGAGTTCAGAGGTCAACCTCTTCAGGTGTATTTCTCAGTTGCTCTCCGCCTTGTTCTTTGAGGCAGGGTCTGTCACTGTACCTAGGGATCACCACTTCAGCCATTCTGGCTAAGCAGCAAGCCCCAGTTATCTGGTCACCTCTGTCTCCCCATCCCTGGGTTACAAGAACACTCAACCATGCCCAACTTGTTTACATGGTTTCTGGGGATCAAACTGAGATCTTTATGCTTGTACATCAAACATTTTACCAACTGAGCCAGCTTCCCACCCAGCACTAAAGTTACATTTTTAAAAATAAACTTTCTCTGTGCTACCTATGATATCTTGTGAATCCCACTATGTGAAACATTGATGCAGTGGATTAGACCCCAATGCCGGCTCACAGACACGAGATCAGTTGCCAGTGGAACATCCAAGGAGCTCTTTTCAAAACACATTTATCTAGCCCCACTCTGAAGAGTGAGATTTAGCAGATACTGGGAAGAATGAGAGTAGCAGTCAGTTCAGTGTTACTGTAACAAAATAACATCAGCTTTTACAAAGTCAAGAGAGAGGGTTATTTTGGTTTATAACTGAAAGCTTAAGTCCAAAATTGTATGGCCCATTGATTTGTATCTTTAAGGAGGGTGATATATCATAGTACATGTGCATGATAGACTGTGTACATACCCCATAATCTGACTGACAGACAGACAGACAGATTCTGGGGTTTCACAGTCCCTTTTGAAGGTTCAACCTCAGTGACCAGAGAACCTTCTGCTAGGTCTCACCTATGAAAGATCCACAGCATCTCCCAAACAGGGAGACACTCTAAACCCATATCAGTAGAAGAATAATGATGGACCCTGATGATGTTTGGCTCAAGGACAAGCACATTGAGGAGTGTCAGCATGCATTTGTTCACAGGTACATGGGGGGTGAAGAGATAGAATGAGAAAAAGACCATGTTGTGAGAAAAGGCTTAGCACTGTCAGGACACATAAAGAGGGCTATCATGAGCACAGCACTGAGCAAAGAGGAAAGGGATTCAGTCTAAAGCCGAAACAAAGAGATCCAACAGAATACGAAACCATAGGAAACGTTCAGTAAGCTGTCACTTATCCAGTCTGGTTAAAGAATCCAATAATCTAGTGTAGAGGAAGCTACAGTGAACTAGAGTAGTAATTATCACCAAACCCTTGAAAGTCAAAAAAGGTGTAGGAATGAGTTTACTCCACAGTACCCAATGTGCAGAAGCTAAAGTCATAGCAAAATAGACTCCAGCTTTATCTCCTACTGAGCAGAGTTGACACACAATGGAACAGACTGCTTCTAGTGATAATAAGCACCCTGCCATTGGGAGGGGCATGTGTCAGGTTTCTCCATACTGCTTTCCATAGGGGTTGCAGGAGTTTGCAATCCCACTAGCAATGAATGAGTCTTCCCCTCCCCCCACAACCTCTCCAGCATTTGGTATCCTTTGTTTTCTTGATCATAGTCAGTTTTACCAGGGTAAGGTGAAATCTTAAGGTGGTTTTAAGTTGCATTTCCTTAATTACTAATGATGTTGAACACTTTTTTAACATACAATACAAACATTTTATTTAATAGTGGCAGGTCATCTCATGAGCCAAATGCTGGATATGCAGGACCCAGCAGCCATGTTTAGTAAAGCCTCTGAGCCTCTCTTTCTGACTCTAGCAGAGTGAGCACATTACCCTCTCACACTGGGCCTTTCACATTTCAGATGATGGAGCAGATGGTGTCATCCGTATATTCTACACATACCCGCCTGCACTGTCCATGCAAACCGGTCCTGCCCAGCACTTTGGTGGGCTGACTTGATGACCCGCAAACAACTCATGTCCATAATGGCAGCCATCTGGCCTAGAGAGATGTTGAATACTTTTTAAGATATTTCTCAGCCATTTTTACTTCTTCTCTTGAGAAGTCTCCGTTCAGATCTTTAGCTCATCTTTTAACTGGGTTGTTTGTTCTCTTGGTCCTTTGATTTTTGAGTAGCAACTTTGTCAGATGTGTCACTGGTAAAGATTTCCTCCCATTCTGTGGGTTTTCTCTTCATGATTTTTATTGTTTCTTTTGCTGTACAGAAGCTTTTTAGTTAAATGGGGTCCTATTTGTTGATTGTTGACCTTATTTCCTGCACAATTGCTGTCTGATTTAGAAAGTCTTTTCCTACAACTATATCTTGTAGGTTACTGACAATATTTTCTTCTCACATTTTTAGTTTCAGGTTTCACATTGAGGTCTTTGATCCATTTAGAGTTGACTTTCCGACAAGGTGAAAAGTCGGGGTTTAGTTTCATTCTTCTACAAGTGGTAATCCAGTTTTGCCAGCACCATTTGCTGAAGATACTGCCTTTCCTCCATTGAGTGTTCTTGGCCCCTTTGTCAAATATCAGATGGCTAAAACTGCATGCACTCAAGTTTGGGTCTTTAATTTTGTTCCACTCATCTGCAGGTCTATTTTGTGCTAGTACCATGCTGTTTTATGACTATAGGTCTGCAATATAGTTTGAAATATGGTATACTAATCCCCCCCCCTGCATTACTCTTTTTGCTCAGGGTTGCTTTGACTATCCAGGGTGTTTGGTTTTTCCATATGAATTTTAGGATTTTTTTCTAATTCTGTGAAAAAAGCCATGGGTATTTTTTATTGGAATTGCATTGAATCTATATATTTCTTTGGATAGAATGGTCACTGTATTAATTCTTCTAATCCATGAGCATGGGAGGTCTTTCCATCTTCTGGCATCTTCCTCAATCTTCTTCTTCAAAGAATTAAATTTTTCATTGTAGAGATCTTTAATGTCTTTCATCGGGTTTGTTCTGAGATATTTTTTGAGGCTATCACAAATGGGACAGTTTCTACGTACTCCTTCTCTGATTGCTTGTTATTGACATATAGAAAAGCTACTGATTTTTATAGATTAATTTTGTAATCTGCCACTTTGCTGAAACTGTTCATCATTTCTCGGAGTTTTCTGGTGGAATTTTTGGCATCCCTTAGGTATAATATGTCATTTGCAAAAAGGGTAATTTGATCTCCTCTTTTCCAATTTGTACTCCTTTATTTTCCTTCTTTTGTCTTATTGCTCTAGCAAGAGTTTCAAGCACTATATTGAAAAGGAGTGGAGTTAGTGGACAGCCTTGCCACATTCCTGACTTTAAGGGGAATGTTTCTAATTTTTCTCTATTTAGTACAATGTTGGCTGTGGGTTTGTTGTATATAGCTTTAATTATGTTGAGGTATGTTCCCTCCAGTCCAATTCTCTCTAGGACTTTAAACATAAAGGTGTGTTGAATTTTATCAAAGGCCTTTTCTGCATTGATTGAGATGACCATATGATTTTTGTCTTTGAGTCCATTCATATGATTTATAACATTTATTGATTTACATATGTTGAACCATCCCTGCATCGTTGGAATAAATCTGACTTGATCATGGTGGATGACCTTTTTGATGTGTGCTTGTATGCCATTTGCAAGTATTTTAAGTCTACTAACATCTTATTGGCCAAAGCAAGTCCCACACTCGAACCTAGGGAAAAGTACAAAGGATTATAGTGTCCAAAGGGCATAGATCCAGGGAGGTCATTCATTGGGGTTATCAATACACTCAACTACAGATACATTGAAGGGGAAGCAGAAGATCACTTATGAGAGAAGATTATAGTGATGATTACACTTGTCAATTTAATGGGATTTAGAATCACCTTTGGAGACAACATTCTGCATATATCTGTAAGGAAATTTCCAGAAGGTTTAACTGAGGAGGGAAGACCCACCCTGGATATGGGTGACACCCTTCCATGGACTAGATGAAAAGGTGGAAACTAGCAGAGCTCCAGCATGTCTCCCCAGTTCCTCGCTCTGGATCCGGTGTGACCAGCTGCCTCACCTTCACGCCACCGTGGTAAGAGTTCTCACCACCAGGCCTTCCATGCCACGATGGACTGTACTCTCAAACGGTGGCCAAAATAAACCCTTAACTCCCTTGTGTTTATTCTGTCAGGTGTTATTTCACAGCAACAAGAAAAAGAGCTAAGGCGAGTATGAAGCATACGCTAGAATAAATGATTTTTTTAAACCTGATTACAACCTACATTTCTGACTATAAGAACACATAGGGTACTCACCATGAGAGACTGCATAGAGAGAAAGAGTCATACCAGAGCCTGCGTTGCATCACTAAGCAGGATTTTTTTTCCAAGGCATGGGTGTTTCCAGGATAGAGTTGAAGGGAGGCCTATTCCAAACACTTGAGTTATTAATGTCCTTGATGGAGGAACAGCTCCTCCAAGTCTGTCTTTTTCTTTCCCTAGGAGTTATTGCCTCCATTTCTCAGCAGCTTCAGGCTGAGAACGTGTCCGTGGGACTCAGAGTCTCACCGTGTTTAATTCACTCTCACTCACCGAATCATCTTACAACTAAGATGTTAACTGAATGGAAAATGCTGCCTAAGAAAACCACTCCACTCCAGGTCTGAAACTCATTTCTAAATAAAGATATTAACTCATAAAGACAGGGATGAGGATTTGGGCCTAACTGAAGCTGACTTATGGGAACCAGGAGAATTAAGCACATGCACACACATTCACACGTTCACATAAGGTATTTAGAATTCAGATGGTAAAAGAGCAGAAATACTGAAAATATAAAATGAGCTGTAACTGCAAATAAAATTTGCATATTGCTAGCAAATGTGAGCTATAAAAATTCCACGTTTTTGTGGTCTGGTTGAAGACAGGACAAATTTCCAGAGCTTCACATAGAAACACAGATTCCCACACAATTTGCATATAAACATAAAGCACAAATAAACACCCACCTACAAATTCACACATATAATATCACAACACAAACATATTTACACACATTATGCACATCACCACTGGTAAATTTATATGTTATATGTTTGGTAACCCACTGGGTGCAATTAGTCTGTCTGTCAGAATGCTGGCTGATTTTGTTGGCTTGATCTGGTCCAGGTAACCATAGCTGCAGTGAGTTCATGAGTACAGTGACCATATCATGTCCAGACAATAGCACTTCTCCCTATTCTCTTTCTCTTACATTCTTTCTGCCCCCTCTTCTGAGATGTTTCCTGAGCCTTGGAGTTGGGGGGAGCGATACAGATGTCCCTAGTAAGTAACTATTCAATGTATAGATTGCCATGGTGAAGTTCTGAGAACTAGCACAAAATCACAAGCACCATGATCTCACCTGAGAAACAAAGACTTTGGGTTATTTACGCACCCAGGCCTGAATGTCATTGACACTGGGACTATTGTGCAAGCAACTGGAGCACATATATCAGGATCATGGGTTAGAGGTTGGAGAGCCTTAGGAACAGAGACACATATGCTACCATTTTGAAATTAGAGCACGCTAAGCGGTGAAGATGGAGGCAGGGCACCAATCATCTCCACTGCCGACTCCGAGGTGGATCACGCCAAGCATGGAGGACCAACAAACCACAGGTCTGTGGAAAGGGGCGCCCTCTTGGTGACTGTGAATGAAAGAAGAGGGACAGGAAAGTCAACATTTTAGTTGGCAAGAATACTGCCCAAGTGAAGCAGACCTGGGAACACAGGCATGCCCAAGGTAACCCCAGGACCTAAGCCAAATAGACAAAACCTCTACAACCAGCCTTGGGGTAGGGATAGCTCATGGTGAAATAATCCAAGAGAGGGAGAGGAGAGCTACTGAAGATCTGACAGTGATACTTGGAAAGTCCCAAGACCTTCTGAATAGAAGACTCACCAGCTGTAGCATGGGAAGTCCCATGGTTGGGATAGTGTTCGGAAAACAACTAAGCCTTTGAAATACATGTGCAAAGCAAGAGACATTTGGAGACGGAAAATGTAACAGACTCAGCTGGTCTTCTGCAGATGCATGACGCACTGTAAAGGAAACCTCAGGACGGGAGCAGGAGGCCGGATCTGCTGCCTCTTTGTTCCCTGTTCCCTCACCACTTCCTCTGTCTCTCACACCCATGCTCTCATCTAGCATAAGGTCACAGTTGTAAAACAGGAGCAGAAGTCAGGTCAATGGGCAAAGCTGACACCAAAGACACTGACAGCCTAGGCTTACAAGCTGAACAATTCAAAATGGCAAACCCCTGTTGAAATGTGTTGGGATGGGTGTTCACTTCAGAAATGTCTTCAGTTCATATTGACTGTCCAGATGTAAGAACACAGCACTGACATACCATAATCCCACATGTTATAAAAAGTTATGTCATAAACTCATACGATCCAGTGCCTGAGGAAAGATAGTTCTTAGAAAAAGGCTGCAAGCCATGAAATTTGACCACTATGGCTGAATGTCTCAGCCCTGCCATGCAGTTCCCAAAACCCTGCCACCCAGCAAAGTACTCACAAAAGGAGCTGTAGGTCAGAGTATCTCAAAGTATGTTTCCAGCCACCATTACAGCCAGTAGGACCTGGGAAATCCAGAACTTAAGGGCCCACTCCAGGCTTGCTGACTCAGAAACTTTGGGAGAGGTTCTCCACCTCTGTGCTTTAAGAAAGTCTTGTGATTGTGCTGGCCTTTAAAGTTAATGAAACATGGACTCTAGATTCACAAGAAGAACTAAGCAGCTCTCCACCTCCTCATCCTTATCACATATTCAGATACTTCTTCTGCCTTAGGAGAATCAGGCAGTCAAGACATGTCAGATTTCCAAAGATCTTTCAATCCAAATTTTATACCTGAATCATATGGCCTTTGTGACAATGGGAAACAATGTTCTCAGTGAGTCTGGGGATAAGATCCCCCTTCCCCAGACACCCTGGTGAATGTTCCCTGACTTACACATCTCACACAGAGATCTGAGCTTTGTCATGCCAAGACAGTTATTTTCCACAACTATATAAATTCTTAGTTAAGTGGTTGATTTTATTTTAAATAAGCATTTAATATGGAGTAATGGTCTTATAAAATGTGCACCAATTATTCAATGCATTTGCATAAGCCCATGAAATCCTTAGCTTGAACAGTCAGTGGCCATGACACAGTTTGGTGCTTTTTCTCAAGCCCCCTGGGACAACTGATAACCTGTTTTTATGCATTTCACCATCAATTAACTTTACCTGCTGTAAGCTTCATATGAAAGAGTCTCTGTGACAGCCTTCTTTCATTCAGCATTTCAGTAGAGGATGCCATGTGTACAGCAAACATTCTGTCCTTGCCAACACTTGTTATACAATGTTGTGGTTTCAATGAGCATTTTGGCAATGAATAATGACATTAATTATCGTTTCATTTTATTTTTGGTTGTTTGACTAGTTTCTCTGAAGAGTCTGTTCAAATTTTTAAGTCCATTTTCTTTTGAGTCAGCTATGCTTTTCTTATTGATTTATAGAAGTGCCTTCTCCATATCTACATCTTATAGATATGGATAGTCCTTATCTATTATGCAAACAACATAATTTCATTCTTTTATGGTTAAATAAAATTCCATCATGTAAAGCAGGCTGCGGCACATCCCTGAAGGAAGCTTCCTTTGTAACGAGCATGTACAATGTGGCCCTGCTAAGGAAGAAGGGAACACAGTACCCACCTGCAGCCACTGTAAAAAACTGACTTCTCGGGGCTGGAGAGATGGCCTAGCAGTTAAGAGCACCGACGCTTTACAGAGGACCCGGGTTCGATCCCCAGCACCCACATGGCGGCTAAGAACCGTCTGAAACTCCAATTCCAGGAGAACTCCAGTTCCAGGGGAATCCGACACCCTCTTCTGACCTCTGCGGCATTGCACAACATGGGTGCACAAACCTACATGCAGACAGTACACTCATACACATACAGAAATAAATAAATAAATACTGACCTCTCATGCAGAGGTCAGCTGGCAACTTTCATAACCTGACCTGAGAGGCCCCTCCACCTCAGGCCCTTAGCCTGGAACAATGGAGTTTCCCACTCTTGGCTGCGATTTCCCACCTGCCCAGAGACTGCTGGCCCCTGGACAGGAATTTCAGGCTGATAGTTGATGGCCTATCTTCAGCCTATGTCCACTCACAGTTCACTTCACCACACCACCTATCCAGATTGGTGGTCCAAGAACCCCTTTCCAACCCCCTGGCCACCCAAACGAAATGCAGGCCTGCTTTGACCTGTATGCGTAAAAAAAAAAAAAAAATGATGGCTGGGTATTCTGTAGTGATGGTAATGGAGAATTCGATTTATTGCCTACTAAAGCCTGCCTTTATAAGCCAAATGATGTCAGCTCCCAGAGCCAATCACAGACCCCCAGTTCCACGCTATTTCACACTGCCACCCCACCCAGCATCATGCACTTAGGCCAAGTTGTCTGCTTCTTCTTGGGGCGGCATCAGAGAAATCCCCTGACTCCCATCCACATGGTGCCCTGAGGGGTGCCAGCTGAGAGCTAGTCCCCAATTCAAACTGAATCTTCCTACACATGCCTTTAAGCCTAGCACTTGGGAGACAGAGGCAGGCAGATGTCTGTAAGTTCAAGGCCAGCCTGGTCTACTTGGTGAGTTCCAGGCCAGCTGGAGCTAAAGGGAGATCTTATCTAAAAAAGACCAAAAATTTCCATTGTATGCATCTATTTTTTTCTTTATACATTCTACCATTGACATGCACCATGGTTGACTCTACAACTTAGATATTATGAAGAGTACAGCAGTAGACATGGGCATACAGGTATCTATATAGTAATGTGACTTTGATTCTTTGGGTAAATACCAGGTGGTGGTATAGCTGGATTATATGGTAGTAGTATAATATTGATTATTCAGTTATTTCTATATTGATTCCAATATTGGCTGGCCTAACTTATATTCCCACTAGTAGTATGTGAGGGTAATTTTCCCCCATGTTTTTTGTTTGAGGTTTTCTTCCTGATAGCCATTCTGACTGGGTCTAATGGACTCTCAATACAGTTTGGATTTGTATTGATGGTTAAAATTGTTCATTGAACAGTTTCTATGTATTCTTCCTTTGAAAGATGCCTGCTCAGTTAACTTGCTCGTTTATTTATTGGATTACTGGGGAGAGGGGGTTGATGTTTAGTTTTTTAGTTCCTTGTATATTCTGGTTATTAATTCTTCTTGGAAGTGCTGTCTCTGTACTCTGTGGATTGTGGCTTTTACATTGTGTGAGCTTTTGAATTGAATGCAATTCATTCTTGAATTATTCTTGCTACTATTTTCTGAGATGTTATATCCTTTCCAGAAAGCCACTGCTCTAACCGTGTCTTGAAATATTTCCCTGATTTTTCTCAGTGGTGTCAAAGTTTCAGGTTTTATTTTAAAGTCTCTGATCTACTTTGAGCTGGTTTTTGTATAGACTGAGCAGTAGGGATTTAGTTTCATTCTTCTACAGGTGGATATCTATTTTTCCACTATTATTTCTTAAAAGACTGTCTTTTTTCCAATGTATGTTTTGATACCTTTGTCAAAAATAATAACGCTGAAATGTTTTATAGAATTCTGCTGTGAAACCGTCTGGGCCTGGGCTTTTTTTAGTTGGGAGGCATCTTACTACATCCTCTATTTCTTCATATGTTATGGGTCTGTTTAAGCTGCTGGTCTCTTCTTGGCCAAGCTTTGGTGATTCCCAGGATTTCAGATATTCATCCATTTCTTCTAGGTTTTCAAACTTGGTAGAATATAGGTTCTTGTAATATTCCCATATAATTTTCTTGATCTTTTCCTTGTCCGTTGTGATATTTCCCTTTTCATCACAGATTGTATTGATTTGGAGTTGTTCCTTCTTTCT
>VZQC01004157.1:255097-291665 GCA_009823505.1 Rhizomys pruinosus | reverse complement strand
GAGCTGGAACCAACCTAAATGCCCCTCAACTGACGAGTGGATAGAGAAAATGTGGTACATCTACACAATGGAGTTCTATGCAGCAGTAAAGAAAGACGACATCACGAGCTTTGCAGGAAAATGGCTGGAGCTAGAGGACATCATGCTGAATGAAGTAGCACAGTCCCAGAAAAACAAATGACGAATGGTATCCCTCATCTGTGGATGCTAGTGCCAATTACCCAATTGTAAGTATTTCTTGTGTACGGCCCCCTGAGCTTTTGTCCAAAGCAGTTGGGCATAACGCATTTTGGAAACAACAACAACAGAAAAGACTGCATCAAAGAACTGACTGAAACAGTGAACTTCTGCTCAAAACAGTCAACTTCCCCATAAAAAAGAAAGAAAGAAAGAAAGAAAGAAAGAAAGAAAGAAAGAAAGAAAGAAAGAAAGAAAGAAAGAAAGAGAAAGAATGAAATAAAGAAAGATTTTAAAGGAAAAAAAATAATAACGCTGTAGTTCTATGGACTTAGTTCCATATCTTCTAGTGTATTCTATTGGTCTGTGCATCATGATGATGCTGCTTTTGTCAGTATAGCTCTGCAGTATAGTTGTCCAGTACTGTGATACTGCTAACTTTGATATTTTTGCTCTAACTGCTTTAGCTTTTCAGGATATTTTGTTTTTCCATATGAATATTGGGATTGTTTTCTATTCTATAAAAAGCGTCATTGACTTTTAATGAATATTGTTTTGAATCTGCAGATCATTTTTGAGAAACAGGTCATTTTATTTTTTTATTTTATTTATTTTTGTATGTGTATGAGTGTACTGTCTGCATGTAGGTTTGTGCACCCGTGTTGTGCAATGCCACAGAGGTCGGAAGAAGGTGTCAGATTCCCCTGGAACTGGAGTTCTCCTAGAATTGGACTTACGGATAGTTCTTAGCCACCATGTGGGTGCTGGAGATCGAACCTGGGTCCTCTGCAAGAGCAGTCGGTGCTCTTAACCACTAGGCTATCTCTCCAGCCCCAAAACTGGTCATTTTAAGTACATTCATTTTGCTGATCCAAGATCCTGAAAGGTCTTTCCATCTTATAGTGTCTTCCAC
This sequence comes from Rhizomys pruinosus, assembly GCA_009823505.1. NCBI lineage: Eukaryota > Metazoa > Chordata > Mammalia > Rodentia > Spalacidae > Rhizomys > Rhizomys pruinosus. The sequence goes on along the minus strand of VZQC01004157.1, from coordinate 290,575 downwards.
AATTTCTATCTCCAGTATTTTATAGGTTCATTATCAAGGTCTTAACCTCCTTGGCTACATTTATATTCAGGTATTTTCAAGCTATTATGAATGAGATTATTTCTCTTTTTTTGAAGTTTTGGGAATTTCATACATCACTTTCAGTTTAATCCAGACTCATTTCCCCCTCCACGCCCCCCACCCCTCCCAAGTTCATGCAGTCTGCCATGACTTGTCCTGTTTCCCCTTCTGAATCTTTTCAAAGTTTTTCAAAGCAGAAGATTATTTGGGTGGTGGGGAGAACTCTACTGCCTCAGTCAGTTCCCTGTCCCAGTTCTTTTGTTTTTGTTGTTCCCTCCAATCAGTCCCAGAAAAACAAACGACGAATGGTATCCCTCATATGTGGATGCTAGCGCCAATAACCCAGTTATAAATATTCCTTGTGGAGAGGGATTATATTAAAAGAACAACAATAGAAAGACTGCATCAGAAGACTGACTGAAATGGTGAATCGGGAGAGGTGGGAGGGGCGGGAGAGGGACACGGGTCTATATTCGATTAATGTATATTTAATTGACATGAGTTCAACAAGTATCCAATTTTGCCCAGACTCTGTCTACAGGTTACATGGTGTTTTAGGAATTAGTAAAAATAAATATGTGTATATTAAACAACATTGGTTTAAAGGTTCTGATAAAAACGGTCATACACCTGAGTTAATTGGAAATATAAATTGTTGTCCACATTTGTTTTATTTAAAATCTGTATAGCAATCACTTTGGGATTGGCACATATAAATGTTCTCTATAATTTTTCTGCTGTACAGTATCATCTTGTAGCATTCTCTTTTACCTGTAGGATGATTTAACTTAAAAAATTAAGTTTGCACCAGGTGTGGTGGCGCACACCTTTAATCCTAGCACTTGGGAGGCAGAGGCAGGCAGATCTTTGTGAGTTCAAGACCAGCCTGGTCTACAGAACGAGTTCCAGGACAGCTGGGGCTACAGGGAGACCCTGTCTCGAAAAAGACCAAAAATAATTAAGTTTGCTTCCCAAGTTAACCATATACAGTCACCCAAAACAACTTGGGTGAGTTTGATGAAATCTGCACCTTGATTCCTGCCAATAGGTATGTGTAATACAACTGACTTTTTGAGACTCATGGGTCAAAAAACAAAAACCTAAAATAAAAAGGGGGGATACAGATATACATGAAACCTTTTTGTCAAAAACTTTGCAATTTAAATCTTAAAACTACAGGAAAAGATTTGTATGTTCCAACAGGTCAAAATGTCACCAACTTAACGGCTGAGAAAGAAAAGATACAGCAACCTGTATTGTTTCAACATATGCATTTACATATGGCACACATGTACTAAAATCATGTCATCTGAAAAACTGTATGCTATTTCCAAATTATGTTTCAGGATTCACATTTTTCCCTTTTAATTTTATATTGTTCTAAAATATGCAAACATATCTTTGACCCTTGTACCAAAATTATAAAGTCTGAAAATAAGTAGTAGGTTAATTCTAGAGCCCATTAAGGGATTCACATTCCAAGAGCACAGTTGCTTTTAGATAAAGAGAAATATAACATTAATGTTATTCAATTTGCCTTGATGCTGGCATCCACAAATGAGGATATCATTTGTCATTTGTTTTTCTGGGACTGTGTTACCTCACTTAGCATACTATCTTCTAGTTACATTCATTTACCTGCAAAGTTCATGATGTCATCTTTCCTTACCATTTCATAGAACTCCATTGTGTAGATATACCACATTTTCTCTATCCACTTGTTGGTTGAGGGACAGTTCGGTTAGTTCTAGCTCTTCACTATTGTGAAGAGAGCTGAAATAAACATGGATGTTCATGTTTCTCTGTGGTAGGATGAGTCTTGTGGGTATATACCCAGGAGTAGTATGACCAGGTCAGGTGGTAGGCTCATTTTGAATCTTTTAAGGGTTCTCCACACAGCTTTCCATAATGGTTGTACGGAGTTTGCATTCCCATCAACAGTGGATGAGTGCTCCCCTTTCCCCACAACCTCTCCAGTACTTGGTATCATTTTATTTTTCTTGATCCTGGCCAGGCTTATTGGAGTGAGATGATATCTTAAAGTGGTTTTAATTTGCATTTCCTTAATTATTACTGATGTTGAACATTTTTTAAGATGTTTCTCAGCCATTTTTACTTCCTCACTGGTGAAGTCTCTGTTCAGCTCTTTACTCCATCTCTTGACTGGGTCATTTGTTTTCTTCTTTCTTTTTTGGGTAGTTTATATATTCTGGAAGTTAGTGCTCTGTCAGATGTATCACTGGTGAAGGTTTCCTCCCACTTTGTAGGTTTTCTCTTCACTTCACTGATTGTTTCTTTCACTGTACAGAAGCTCTTGAGTTTAATGAGGTCCCACTTGTCAATTGTGGACCTTATTTCCTGCACAGCTGCTGATTTAGAAAGTCTTTTCCTATGCCTATGTCTTGTAGGTTGCTGCCAACGTTTTCTTCTATCACCTTCAGAGTTTCAGGTTTCACATTGAGGTCTTTGATCCATTTGGAGTTTATTTTTGTACAGGGTGAGATGTGGGGATTTAATTTTATTCTTCTACAAGTGGTGATCCAGATTTGCCAACACCATTTGCTGAAGATGCTGTCTTTCCTCCATTGTGTCTTCTTGGCCCCTTTGTCAAATATGAGGTGGCTAAAATTGTATACACTCAAGTTTAGAGCTTCAATTTTGTTCCATTGGTCTACAGGTCTGTTTTTGTGTCAGTACCAGGCTGTTTTTATGATTATAGCCCTGTAATATAGTTTGAAATCTGGTATGGTGATCCCCCCTGTTATTGCTCTTTTCACTCAGGGCTGCTTTGGCATTCGGGGTCTTTTGTTTTTCCAAATGACTTTAAGGATTTTTTTTATGAATGGGATTATTTCACTGACATCTCTTTTCGAGAGCTCATCTTTAAGGTTTAGAACATCTATTGATTTATGTGTATTAATCCTGTATCCTGTTACATTGCTGGAAGTGTTTATCAGAGCTAAGAAACTTCTAATGGAGCCTTCTGGTTCTTTAGGATCAAGTTTAGGATCATATCATCTATACATAGGGTAATTTAACAGCTTTCTTTCCTATTTGCATCTTTCGTTTCTTTCTTTTACTTTATTGCTCTAAAATTTCAAGCTCAATATTGAATAAGAGTGATGAGAATGAAAACCTTTGTCGCATTCCTGATTTCAGATGAAGTATAATGATAACTAATGGCTGGCTATAGCTCGCCTTTGCTATCTTTGTTAAGGTATGACTCCACTGCTTCTACTTTATCCTGAATTTTATCCTCAAGTGATATTGGACTTTGTTAAATTATTTCTGTGCATTTATTGAATGTGATTTCTGTTATTAATACTGCCTATCTATTTGGTTGTATTTCTTTGCTAGCATGCACTGACCATCATCTTGTTCTCCCTAGAATGAAGCCAACTTGTCCATAGTGTCTGATCTTTGAAATTTCTTGTTGAATTCCCAGTAAACATCCCCATACTCAGGAGCTAACCTATAACTGCTCTCTCCAGCTGAGCCCGATGACTTCCCAGTTAGATGCCCTGCCACACCAAAGGTGCTCTGCCAGCAGTAGTAGACTTTGGAAATATACAACAAGACGGTTTCCACTGAGTGTCTCCCAGGCTCTGAAGATATAGAAAGCAACCAGATCAGAAGTGGTCTGCACTGGGGCTGGAGAGATGGCCTAGTGGTTAAGAGCACCGACCGCTCTTACAGAGGACCCGGGTTTGATCCCCAGCACCCATATGGCGGCCAAGAACCATCTGAAACTCCAATTCCAGGAGAACTCCAGTTCCAGTGGAATCCGACACCCTCTTCTGACCTCCGCGGCGTTGCACGACATGGGTGTACAAACTTGCATGCAGACAGTACATTCATACACATACAGAAATAAAAAAAAAAAAAAAAAGAAGTGGTCTGCACTAACAGGATGAGGCAGGAGCCCTGATCAGCCATGCATGTTCTGGCTACAGCTGGGCTCATCTGGCCACCCTCCTCCACTGGCTCCCTTTTATATTCACACACAGCTGGTCTTTCTTCTCTCCACAGAGGCCAGACTGAAGTTCCCAACTATAATTGCCTTTGGATTCCCTTGGCAATGTGGCCAGTACTTCCATCCAAGCATTCATGTATCTACTAGTCTGTATCCAAGTCACAGCCAATGTTCTGGGCCCAAACTGATTCTCTGTGTGGAGATAGAGAGAACTTTGGGATGTGGAGATAAGAGTCAGAGGCTTCTGCTTTCACCCACTGAAAAGTCTGATGGGAAGATCTCTCAAGATTTTGAATTCCAATTAAAATATCTTTATTATTAGCTGACTATTCAAATAATCTCATCTTAGGTCAATTTTGAAAAATTAATTTTTTTCTTGAAATTTACATTTTAACTACATTTCAAAATATATTAGCATATCTCTAGAGCCCAGAAATCTTGGCTCTTAGATATCACTGGGTCACAGGGATCCTATCCCACTGTAGACCTGCACACACCTAGTCTTGGCAAAGTAAGTCAACCCCCACTATCTCAGCTCTCAGCCCTGCCTGGGTCTTCATGATCCTTACCCACTCCAGACTTGTGATTTAGAGCTCCATCCCTGAGACCTCCCTGTGCCCCACCATCTGAGATCTGTTTGGCCCAGACCTACAACCCCCCACCCTAACTTGCCAGGCAGCCTGCTCATGTAGCAGCTCCATCCCAACCTGCTGACCCAGGACTATGCAGTCAATCCTGAAATCGCAACTCAAAAGTTGTACCTATCTCCTTGTAAGACACTATCCTTTCCCTTCCCAGCAGCCATCAATCGCAAAAAGGACTTTAGGTTGGGTTGGAATTTTTTAACCACTTCCCCATATCTATACTGGGATTGTGTCTGGTTTGAGCTTACATAGGACTTGTATGTGCTGTCCCCATTGCTTGTGAGTTCGTATGAGTAACTGACCAGCTGCCTGGAAGACTCTCTTTCCTTGTGCTCATCCACAACTCTAACTCTTACAATCTTTCTGCCCCCTCTTCCAACGTGATCCCTGAGCCTCGGAGGCAAAGGTCTGAAATGGCTGTGTCCCATTCAGGGATGAGATGAGCACTCTGTGGCCTCTTGTTCTCTACACATTTAGCCAATTGTGGGTTTCTGCGTTAATCACCATCTGCTACATAAGGAAGTTTCTCTGGTGAGAATTAAAAGATACCTCCATCCTAAGTGTAGAGGTTGCATTTGGGAACATGAATCAGAATTTGTAGCCCATATTACATATATACGAGAATGCATTACATTGGTCAGGAGGCAGAGGGAGACGTGTTTCATTACTCTTTCAAAGATCCAACTCTTTGGTTTTAATTATTTATATATTTGTTGCCCACTTATCACTTTCTAGTCTTTTATTTTATCTGTGGCATATTCTTTGGGTTTATTCTGACATTTTTGAACTTCTTGAAATGAACACATGAATCATTAATGTCTAGATTTCTTTCTTTTATTTTTTTTTTTTTTGTCTTTTTGAGACAGGGTCTCCCTGTAGCCCCAGCTAGCCTGGAACTCACTTTGTAGACCAGGCTGGCCTTGAACTCATAGAGATTCACCTGCCTCTGCCTCCTGAATGCTGGGATTAAAGGTGTGCACCACCATGCCTGGCTAGATTTATTTCTTACACATATGAACATGTAGAATATAAATTGCCTAATACAAAATCATATTATTACAAATGTTGTATTATTCATTCCAAAATACTAGTAAATCTTCACTGTGATCTATTCTTTTACTGTTATTTTAAAATAATTGCTGGGGCTGGAGAGATGACTTAGTGGTTAAGAGCACCAACTGCTGTAGCAAAGAACCCAAGTTCAATTCCCATCACCCACATGGCTGCTAAGAACCATCTTTAAAATGGGCATGGTGGCGCACACCTTTAATCCCAGCACTTAGAAGACAGAGGCGGGAGGATCTCTGTGAGCTCAAGGCCAGCCTGGTCTACGGTGTGTGTTCCAGGCCACCTGGGGCTAGAGGGAGACCCTGTCTCAAAAAAAAAAAAAATGAAATTTATTTTTAAATTTTTTTTTAATTAAAAATTTTAAAAATGCTTAATTTCCAAATATTTGAGAGTTTCAGATTTTCTTTTTTATTCTTTTGCTCTGGGTCAGTTCCATGGTTGCCAGAGGACATGTGCTAAACAGTTTTGGTATATCAAATTTGACAAAACTTGATATCTATCCCAAAACAATCAATTTTACCTGAGTCCACATGTAATGTCATTAAGTATTCTGTCAGTAACTATTCAATTAATATTCAATTAGTATTTAATTAAGTCAGATTTATTCAATTAATTAAATTAGGATAATTGACGCAAACTATAATGAACATAAAAACAAGATTTTTAATATTATTTTTATAAAATATAGTTTGTGTGTGCTATGATGTATGTGCATATTTGTATGTGTAGGCACAAGTATGTGTCACACACACACCTAGGATGTCAGTCCTCACCTCCCACCCTGTTTTGCTTTCACAACTATACACTCTAGACTCACTGGCCCACGCACCTTTAAGGCGTCTCCTGTCTCCTCTCCCAGACTCACCATAAGAGCACTGGGATTGCAGCTGTGTGTTGCTGTGCCTAGCTCTGGGTGGGCTCTGGGGTTTACTACCTCAGGTCTTCACACTGGCGTGGCAAGCACTTCACCCAGTGAGCCATCTCCTCTATTTTTTATGTGTTTGTTCTCTCAGCTCTAAGATTCTACTAATGTCACCCGCCACCCACTATGGCTGTGGGTGTATCTATTTGATATGGTTCAAATTATGTTAACTAGGCACATCTGGATTTAGATTGTTACATCTTCCTACTTTATTGACACTCTGATCATTATGAAATGCCCACCTCTAACTCTAGTGATGCCACTTTTCTCAAAGTGTCTTGTCTCATGTAGGGATAATTACACAGTCATCTTTTGGGTTTTAAATTATATGTGTTCTCATGTTTGAAGCAAATATTTTACAAGTAGAAGATCCTTTTGTGAAAACAAAATATTTCTCTTTTAACTGTTGAATTTAGGCCATAAGCAGTTAATCAAACTATCAATGTTTGGGGGTTTCGGCCTACCATCTTGCTATTTGTCCTCTGTTGTTGTATCTTTTCTGTATTTACCTTCTTTTCACCGTTTTTAGGATTCATCAAGTATTTTTTATTATTCCATTTTCCACTTGATTACATTTTGAGGTTATATGTCTCTTCACACAGATTCTCAAAGTTCCCTCAGAAATTAGCCTTAAATAGAGTCTTGCACAAATTAATACTTTCACAATCTCCAGGATATCAGAAGAACCCTAGACCTTTTCACCTACTCATGTCTCTTCTGCTTTAATGTTGCAGTGACAAAGGGTGGTTACCATTGTTTTGGACAGCCTGTATTCATTTAGATGTGTGTCTGTGTTACAGCATAGTTTCCAGTTTTCATCTGAGATTTTTTTTTCCCTTGACCTAAACTTCCTGCGTCTGTTTTCTTAATGAGGGTCTGCTTGCACCTTGCATTTTGCTTCTGCGAGATGCCTTATTTCATATCCATGTCTAAAGAATGTTGGTAGTTACTTTCCTATTTTTGGTAGTTACTTTCTTAAACACATTTGGATTATCGTTCCATAGTGTTCTGGTTTGTATAAATTCTGTTTAAGAGTCAGCCCTAAGTTTGATTTTCCCACCTTGGAAAACACTGTGCCTTTCTTCCTTGGCTTGCTTTTCAGTTGCCTTCCATTTTGATTTCCAAACATGTCACTGTAATAAACTGGATGTAGCCTAATTTGGTTGAAGCTCTTGGGTTTGTTGTGGACCTGTCTTTCATATTTGGAAAATTTTTGGCCACTAGCTTTTTATATGGTGTTTCATTAAGTCTGATAATGTCATACCTGCATACAGTCTATTTTGATCGTGCTCTCCATCCTGAGTTCCTCTCCCTAATTCCTCCCTGATTGATGCCCCCCATTTCCCCACCTCCAATCTGCTTTTAAATCCATTTTGTTAGTCCTTAGTTTCATTTTGAGAAATCGGTAATTGAGAATTACCATTTATTTTATCATTTTCAATTATTGAGGCTCATATATTATAAAATATGCAAGGCTTTAAAAGATGCATATTATCATTTAAATACAGTTCATTCTCACAAACAATGGTGAGGCTTGATCTCCAGTGTATCAGAGTTCAGTAATAATCTGGTCTTTAGGAGGCATTTGGGGTCATGAGGGATCAGCTCTCATAAATAGATTAATGCCTTTCTCATGTGAGTGGTTCTCTCCTGGAACAAGATTAGTTACCTAAGTGTAGCTGTGTAAAGTCCTACCTCTTCCTCCTACCCTCTTTTCTGCAGCATCTGGTTCCTAAACAATGTCTGCCACAGAATCCTCACCAACGAAATGTAGTCACCTGATCTTGGTAGCTTCCAGAACCATAATCCAAAATAACCCTCTTTTCTTTACAAAGGAGCCCCAGGTGTTCTGTTATAGCAGCAGAAAATGGGCTAAGACAATATAATTTTTTCAGTTTGACTAAGTACCCAGCTGCATAACAAGATTCCAATTAATATGTAGGATATTCCCATCACTCCCAGAACTCCTCTCTTCCCTTCTGCAGTTAAGAAACCCAAGAAGAGACGTTAAAGGGATGCAGATAAATAATTGAGAATGTACAGTCTTAAAAGCCTTATAATCATGGACCGAGACAGAGGGGGATAAACACATCACAAAGTTACAAATATTTAAACGAGAATGTAAGCAATGGGCTTTGTTAAGGCCATAATGAACCCTACCATATGTAAAATAAATACTATGTAGTTTCAAAATCATGAGCAGGCCTTGGGAATGCAGCCTTAAAATCCCAGCTACTCAGGAAATTAAGACAGGAGGATCACAAAACCAAGACTTGCCTCAGCGACTTAATAAGGCCATGTGTCAAAATTAATTTTTTTCATTACTTTTTCTTTTCTAGCAGACAAAATTCCAGCCTGGAAAGGGGAAATGAGTACAAAGTCCTAGCCCTGCTTGCTGGGAAAGGAAGAGTCAGTGTTCTTTAAGGATATGACCCCTGGTAGGCCAGCAGTGCTCGGGTGGATGGCTCTACTGTGACCAGTATGCTTGGGAAATGCAAATTTGGGGAGGATGGAGGAGGAGCTGGAGAATTGGGAGAGATGGAAATGGTGTGAGGACTATACTCATGTATGACAGTCACACACAGAAAATTAAAGTTAATTGTTTAATGGACTAGGAATACAGCTCCGAGTTCGAGCTCTTGCCTAGCATTTACAAAGCCCTGGGTTCAATTCCCCAATTACACACACACACACACTCACACACGCACACACACACACACACACACACAGAGAGAGAGAGAGAGAGAGAGAGAGAGAGACAATTTACATATATGTGCATGTATACACAAACACATGCAATAAATGTACAAATATACACAGGAAGGAAGATATGTTTTTATTTCACTTACGAGATTATGTTATAAAAAGATGATGATGACTTCCCTCCTGGGCACTCTGTGTCTCCATCTTGAGTCACATGCTCTGAGAAAATCAGCTTCCAAGGAGAGGAATCCCCCCTGGTCATGGGGAATGGAGGCCTCCAGCAAACAGTCTCCAAAGAACTGAGAGGCGCCAACGACCACTGCGGAAGAACTGATTCAGATCCTCCAGCCCCAGGTTAGCCTGTGCTGACCATGACCCCAGCTCACAGTTTGAATAAAAACACATGAGATCCTGAACCAAAACTGTGAACTAAGCAGGTCCCTTCATCTCTCTACGTCTATTTCCTCATCTCCACAATGACTCTAACAAGGCTATTTCCCAGGATTGCTTTAAGGAAAATCAAAGTAATGCAAGTCAAAGCCTTAAAATTATGATTCTCTCAGAGTAAATGTTTGGCAATAGCCACAATTGTCATCAGTTCTGCTGAGCAATGGAAGAGAAGTGCAAAGATAGTAATGGGTCTTAACGTGACTGAGTATCTCCCGTCCAACAAACACTGGCTGAACACGTCACATAAATCACACACACACACACACACACACACACACACACACACACACACATGGTACCACTCACATTGTTCTTTCCTGATACCGAATAGGAATCTCAGAATTACCAAGTAACTCACTGACACCAGTCATCTGTTTCATCGCTGTATAGACACTGTCCTCCTGCGAGTATTTTTAAACCTGCTGCTGCTTCAGATACTCAGTGGGAAGTTTAAAATAGTAGAAGCTAGAATAGCTGAATATTGCATTCTCTCAGTCACCCAACTTAAACCTACATAGAACACTGACCTCCAGTTAACCAAACAGGAATCCGAACCTCAGCTCTGGGTCCAGCCTAATCCTACCTATAAATTAGCAAACTTAATCTAATCAACCTCAGACTAGTGGCAAACCATCCTCCCCAAACACTAATCTTGACTCTAAGCAAAAGCCAAGAAGTTTTCTTAGATTCTAAACTTATTCTAAAAACAAAACTAGTAAAATCTAGCCAGGATTGTGAATGAATCATAAGCATGACCTTAAACATACAAATCCAAGAGACAGACATTCTTGGTGTCCATCATTAATTCTGGCTCGGGTCAACAGGTAGTGGGTGTGCACAGTCTTTTTTTTTTTTTTTTTTTTTTTTTTTTTTTGCAAAGTCATGTTTTGGGAAGTCTTGCATTTGCAGTTGGGCTCAGTAAGCATTCATATTTTTCATATTTTAATTGATTGGTGATGACTGCCATAAAGGAAGGGAAGCAACAGAATCTGTCCTGTGTGTCAACTCTACCCTCTCTCCCAACTCTACCTCTAACCAACTTGGACCCAAATTAGAACCCAAGCTTGTATAGCAATTAATCTGAAGCCCCACCCGGAAATCCTGCTAAGTCCCTAAATTCTCACTCCAACCCAGTCACTTCAAAGGTAAATTGGAATGGCCTCTATACTTTATTTAGTTGAACCACATGAAACTGAAGGTATTGGACCAGATTCGACCTATGGATATCTTTCATATGGTTTAACATAATAATTCATGCTTCGCAGGACTGGCTCCCATACTGAGATGGTGGAGAGAAATACAACAGAGGGGATTGCAGCCCTACTAAAGTGAAAGATTTCTTTATGGCTAACCCTCTTCTTGATGTGGTAAGAGCTGTGGGGGCAAAGCCAGACCAAGTAAAGCAACATCTGGATGGAGCGGGAGGGATCAATTTTTCTGTGGTCTTATGATAAATTAGCAGATGGAATCTCAAGAGTCTGGGGCCATAAAATACTCCTCTTCCTCAACCTCGTGCCCTGCTCTCCCTGCTCCCCTTCTTCTCGCTCCAGCATTCTGTCCCACTCCACCCCCTTAGAGTCTGGTTCTAGCTCTCTAGGGACCTGAGGGAGTCATGTTATATCTTCTGGAATTCCCCAGAACCCTATCTGGTCTTCATTATGTCTTCACTTTATAGCCAGCTTCTGGCTATTTCAGGATGCACTTGTGAAAAAGAACCCTTAATTCGAGAGACTAGATCCTCTGGGGAAGCTCAAGCTCAATGGAGAAAAGTCCCAATCTGAAGCCATCACAGACTGGAAATAACCTAAGCATCCACCAACAAGGGAGTAATTAAGTTGGAATCATACCATGAAGTCTTATGCAATGTTTGCAGAAAAGAGATAAAGTTATATGTATTCACATGAAGGAAAATGAAAAATACTTTGTGAAATATAAAAAGTGAATTGTGGGTCAATAAGGAGAGAGTCACAGAGAGATAGAGAGAGAGAGAAAAGAGAGAAAAGAGAGAGATATGCATTTTCTTGCATGTGGACATAAATGTGTAAAAAGCACTTGGAAGGGGAAACACACACACAAATAAAACAATGATCATTTCAGGCACTGAGAACTAAATCCACGGGTGACTTAAACAGAATGCAGAAAAATTTGTTTATACAATGTAAATAGATTTATGTTCACTTAAATCATGGAATATTTTTTAACAATAGGCTCATCCTTCGAATTAAGAGCTGTCCTACTTTGGTTTTCTAAGAAGTAGACCCTAGACCACACTACAGTGCCATTGCTGTGTGTAAGAGATAATCTGAAAAACACCAATAAAGGAGTAGAGAAGCAATGTGGGGAATGAAAGCAGAGGATACGGTTCGTCAAGCAAGTTACCACGATGGAGCACAGATCTGCAAGGGAACTCTGGGAGCCCCAGTAACACATAGATGTCAGGGTTATCCCACCTAAGGGGTGAGAGACCTGGGGCCTCGGTACAAAAAGCTCCAGGACTGCAGGCTCCTGAGGAAGATTATTCCCTGGCCCTTTGAGCCAAATGATAGACAAAGAGAGCCTTTGTCTTTAAACAAAGAAACGAAGGTGTTACTGTGGTTTGACTGCGAAATTTCCTTCATAAGATCATGCATTTGGTGTCCCAATTGGTGGTAATGTTTGGGAGGTTATGGGACATTTAGGTGGAGCCTTCTGGAGGAAGTATATCACTGGTGGACTTGAGGGTTTATAGCCTCTTGCAACTTCCTATTCTCTCTCTCTCTCTCTCTCTCTCTCTCTCTCTCTCTCTCTCTCTCTCCTCTCTCTCCTCTCTCTTCCCTCTCTCTCTGATTCCTATGTCCTATGTGCTGATGAAATGTCATCATCCCAGATCCTGCTCCTGCCGCCACACCTGATGCTCTCCCCGCCATGATGAACTCTATCCCTCTGGAACTGTGAGCCAAATAAGCTTGCTTTCTTACGCTTCTTTTGGTCATGGTTTTATCATAGCTACAGAAAAGTAATAATATAGGCAGCAATTAGAAATTGGACTAACATGCCCTTAAAAGATTCAAACAAGTTACTAGCCACATATACAGAGCTATGTCTACATAGCAATCCAGCATTGCTTTAGCAGTCGTTGAGGCTTTCTGGATACCTGACTGGGTGTAGTTTCTCAAAAGGAAGCACCCCATTCCACCCCAAACAGAACCCTAACAGTTCTCATGGCTAGAAGTCCACTATCTCCTCTCCCTCTGGGAAACCTAGACACCTAACTTCCCTGCCTTTCCAGGGAGCCCCGGAGGCCCACATACTTACAGAAAAGTAACAAGGTCACAGACAACACAGTTCTTTCCTTCAGGCATTGACTGTTGGAGGACAGAACTAATAAAGTATCACTTTCTGCGTGTTTCAGCCACACGAGTGACCACATTGAGTTGGGAATATAAAAAATCTAGGTTCAAGCTAAACATTGACTAGTTATATGACACAGATGGGTCTCTGTGCTTGTCAGATCCTCACTGATAAAACTGATGAAGTGCGAATACCACTCTCACCAGCGTATGAAATTCTCATAGCCCTATTAAGAAAGCCTGCAGAAAGCTCTGAACTCCCACCTGGGCCCATAATTAATTTTAAGCAAAGGTCATCTGATTCAGACACTGAAGCTTTAAAAATATATTCAACACGGCTGTTTTCCCAACTTTGTTCTTGAAGTTATAGAGGGGGGAAAGAGACAAAAACCTCATCTCTCTTCTAGCAACAATATATGTTCATGAGTCACCAGGCCACAAGTCCTCAGACAGGAAGTCCGGTCCCTTGGGCCTTGGAGAGCTGCAGGCAGGATGCAGGGGCGGAGCCCCAAGGAAGAAACTGATAAGGAAAAGGGATAGCTGGTGACCTGGTAACCTTGGGTAGGTAACCTTGGGTAGGTAACCTTGGGTAGTAGGAAAATGCTCTGGTGCCCTCCCATGCCCAACCCAACTAATCCAGGCACAGTAAGGCTGCTTCTATTGACCAGTTCCGCTCTGATTTAAATTTCAAACAGCCCACAGTTTTATACTTTCCTCGCCATCCCTGAAAGCTAACCATTATGGATTTTACGGGCCTCCAGCCCTCAGTGCACACACTCGATTTGCACAGTCTTTGCATAAAGAAAAAGGCAGTCGATGCAAACTGAATTAATTGTAATTGACCATAATACGCTTACAGAAATGCCAAGGAGTTTTCATTAGTAGATAAGCCCCAAAGTATCTGCCGGATGATTTACATCTGTGTGAACACACCGAGCGCCCACAGTTAATTACGAGACCTGCCACGGAAGGTGCTTCATCAAGCCCTGGCAGGGGCCTTCCTCGGGCCACTGACACCTCCAGGGACAGACGCCTCTTGACTGGCTTCCTTTGAAGAGCTTTGAAGTCACCGCCTGAGATGAGGCTAAGCCAAGCTGTTCCCGCTGCCGATCCTAGTCCAGGGCCTGCTCACTTCTCAAGCCCCTCCGGCTTTCTTCTTCCCTCTCCTGAAGCTCCAGTCTCTCCTGACTCTCCCGTCTCTCCTGTCTCTCCTGTCTCTCTCAAAGCCTCAGTCCTTCTCCACCGATTCATCATTACTAAGTCTGCATTGAACTTGTGTCCCGGTTCAGATAACAGACCCTCATTCATTCCTTTATTTGCAAATATTTCCTAGGTGACAGTGTCTGTGCCTCGGCATCTACATAGTCACAGACCTAAGTCATGGTGCTTACAGTCTCGTGCTGAACAGAGAGACAGAATGAGCAAGCACATAAGGTCAAAGGGTAGAAATGAGCCAAGGATAAAAAGCGGAGTAGTAGGAGAGAGGAGATCTTTTTAGAGAATGTGGATGGAGCTTTGTCAGAGGCAATGATATCAAGAACAGACTTGAAGCATGAGAAATATCATGCAGGTGAGGGGTTGCAGAAGGGAGAACTGTTCCAGGCATAAGTAGTAACAGGTGCAAAGTCTCTGAAGGCACGAAAGCAGTTGGCATAATTCAGAGGCCCAATGGAGACTCATGAGTCTGTAAGGATCCAAGTGAAGAAAAGATGGAAGGAACATGAGACAGGACACCAGAACATCCAGAACCTTCTTCCAACCCAGGCCACAAGGACCTTCAGTTTAATTGCAAAAAGATTCGTAGCTACGAAAAACATTTACATGAGTTACTTTGAACAGACCTAAGTATTTTTTTCAATTCACTTTACCTATTAGGAATGGCAGGAAAATGGTGGAAATAAGGAGAGCAGTCAGGAAAAGAACTCGAGAGCCATTCAGGTAAGAGACGATGCTATCCAGTAGTCAGTCAAGATGGTGGTGATGAGGGAGAGAGAGGTCCTATCTTCCTGGGACCATGTCTGACTACCGTTCTCTGCTACCTATCTCTGACAGTCAGAGGCTAATCTTGACATCAGGACCCTCTGTCCATGGACACAGCAGCCTCACTATTTCACCCCAGAAGAACCCAGTACTTCAGAGGCTGATGAGAATTCTCTAGAATACATGGGGGCCACACCTGTGACTTTAAACTTTCTAGTATATTTTAAAATGTAAAACACGGAGGATGAATTTTGATACTATATTCTATTCAACAGTTTGATGTCTCCAAAATAGTGCCATGTCAAGATACGACCAAGATCAAATTGTAAGATACTTTACCTTTCTGCATGTAAGTCTTCAAAGTTCAGAGTATACGTTGTTCTTGCAGGAAACATCAGATGGGCCATATTTCAACCACACAGTAGTGACATGTGGCTACTGGCATCCTCAAGGTATCATAGAGCTCTGAATTCATTCACCAACCATGCCTAGCACTGGAAAGCTTACTCTTTTATCAAGATGCCCCAGGCCCATTTGTAACCATATTCACTAGTCACAGAATGCCATGAGTATTGGCTGTTTGTTGCCATTGTTATGAATATTACCATAAATTTATTTTTCTTTTCTTGAGAGTTTCCTACATTAGTATTTCTTAAAATACTTTATTTGTTATTTTTATTTTATGTGCATGAGGGTATTTATTGCCTGCATGTATGTAAGTGACCCGTGTTGTGCAATACCCATGGAGGTCAGAAGAGGGCATCAGATTCCCCTGGAACTAGAGTTATGAATGATTGTTAGCTGCCATGTAGTTGCTGGGAATTGAACCTGGGCCTTCTGCAAGATTAGCCACTCTTCTTATCTGCTGAGCCATCTCTCCAGCCATATGAGTATTTTATTTACATGATCTCCAGACCCCCTCCAACCCCTCCCATGTCTCCCCCGACTCCTTCACCATTTTCTGTCCTTTTCTTCAGTTATTATTACATATACATCTGTAAATATATACATATAAAGCACTGAGTCTACTTAGTGGCACCTGTGTGTACCTGTGTTTAGGGCTTCCCACTTGGGATCAGATAGCCTCTCATGGAGCTCGTCCCTGGAGAAAACTAATTCTCTCTCTCCCTCAGCATCCAATGATTGCCTGTAGTGCTTCACCTTGAGGTGGGACTCCATGATATATCCTCCATCCACCTTAGCATGTCAACTGGTTGGTATCATCATTATGCAGATCTTCTTAGACTACTATACTGCGGATATTCCACCTCCCTATCATGTCTAGAATTCGTTTACCAGCAGCAGATGACTTGTCTCTCTGGCTCATAGAATCTTTCCACTCCCTCTTCTGAGATGTTCCCTATGTCTTAAGGTGCTTAAGGTGTAGAATTTGCTTAGGACTGGTCACCTCACATTCACTTATTCTTTGTATTTTGACTAGTTATGAAACTTTGTAATAGTCTCCATCTGTTGCAAAAGGAAGCTTTTTTTGATGAGTAGTGAGATATACACTGTCTGTAAATATAAGGGTACATATTTAGAATATAGAAAGAAATCACATTGGTCTAGGAAAGTGGCAGAAGACCCTCTATTCATGAGACGTGGCATTTAACAGCTCAGGTCTGAATTAGCCATGTGATCACGTGGTCTCATGCTCATGAACCTTGTCAATCAAAAGACCTAGTAGCCTCAGTGTGGAGAATTCTTAAAACACTAAAAATAGACCTACCATATGACCCAGCCATACCACTCCTTGGCATATACCCAAAGGACATGATATCCTACTACAGAGATACTTGCTCAGCTTTGTTAATTGCTGCTCTTTTCACAATAGCCAGGAAATGGAAACAACCTAAATGTCCCTCAACCAATGTACAAATAAAGATGTGGTAGATGTACACAATGGAGTTCTATTCTGTGGTGAAAAAAAAGCAAAATCACGAAATTTGCAGGTAAATAGATGGAACTAGAAAACTGATATACTAAGTGAAGTAACTCAGACTTGGAAAACAAGTGACGTATGACCTTCCTCATTTGTGGATCCCAGTTCCAAATCCTTAGCCTTGAATGTACAATCTGATGTAACTGCAGGAGGGAAGTAAAAGGAACCATGAAGGAAGAGGGGAAGAAGGAGCCCGAGAGAGTGGAAGAGCACAGTAGGGCACAGGCATTGTCAGGAAAAAAATGAGGAATGCTTTAACTGGGGAGGGAGGAGCGAGGGCTATATAGGTGAAAGAGAGTCTTAGAATGCTTAGTTGGTATGAAAAGCCAAGAGGAGAGGCTGGAGAGATGGCCTAGCGGATGGGAGCGCTGACCGCTCTTGCAGAGGACCCAGGTTCGATCCCCAGCACCCACATGGCGGCCAAGAACCGTCTGAAACTCCAATTCCAGGAGAACTCCAGTTCCAGGGGAATCTGACACCCTCTTCTGACCTCCGCGGCATTGCACGACACAGGTGCACAAACTTGCATGCAGACAGTACATTCATACACATACAGAAATAAATAAAATTAATAAAAAAAATTTTTTAAAGAAAAGCCAAGGGGAAATGTTATTTAATAAGCCTACTGAAAAATACACATATAATCTAAATGTGACTGCATGGCTAGAGCTGAAGACTAAATCAAAGTGCCAGGCATGGTAACCTTCCTCCAGTTGGTGATCAAGGTGTTCGTAAGACGCCTCCCCGTGAGACAAAAAGCAAAAAAGAATAGCAAGTGTATGTATTGGCCTTCTTCAGTTCTTAACTGGCAAGTGCAATCACTTCCGTGGCTCCCACCACTTTGGCACCCTCAAAAACATGAGACACAGTTTTTTGTAATTTAGCTTGCCAATGTGGACTGAGAGACTTTGTGTCTTTCCAAGAATCCCTAAACCTTCAATGCCAGATGGGGACTATGAGAACCCAGCTTGTGGAACTAAACAGTTAAGTGGGATATCAGCCTCTTTAGATATAGATGCCATCGTAGGCTTTGGACCTGAGCTGCCTTGGTTGGACTACCTGGGCTGTATCATGGAGCCAGTCAGGGGGATCAAGACAGAGATGTTGCTTAATGGACTTTCATTTTGCAGGGAGACCGTGGGAGGGAAAGGACCCCATGTGGAGGAAAGTGCAGGATGATGGTTGTGGGATTTGCCAAGGAGGAACTTTGCAAACGTTCCTTTAAGGAAAACAAAAATCTTTTAAAAAAAAAATCCTACACCCATAAAAATGGATGAAAAAATAAATTATATATATATATTATATATATATATATATATATAAAACTATGTATATATATATGTATATATACTGTAGCAATACAAGTTGGAGAGAACAACAAAAGAATGGAAAGAAAAAATGAAAGCCTATATTCTGTACCTTTTTTTTAATTTTTTATTTATTTTTGTATGTGTATGAATGTACTGTCTGCATGTAGGTCTGTGCACCCATGTCGTGCAATGCCACGGAGGTCAAAAGAGGGTCTCGGATTCCCCTGGAACTGGAGTTTTCCTGGAATTTGAGTTACAGACGGTTCTTAGCCGCCATGTGGGTGCTGGGGATCGAACGCAGGTCCTCTGCAAGAGCAGTCGGTGCTCTTAACCGCTAGGCTATCTCTTCAGCCCCCTATTCTGTACCATTTTTAACTAATTTTCAATAAACATTGTTCAAATGTTCAAAAAAAATAAAGAGCCTCCCCTTAATAATATAGGCGATTGCCACGGTCCTTCATTGCCTCCCAGAACGTGAAGGTATAATCCTATTGCTGAAGGCAAGGCAAACTTTGGACACAGAACTTGGAACAGTTGAGTTAGAACTGACCTAGAAGCCTGTCTAAATACTAGTTCTCATAGTATCAGAGGACACTATGCAAGCTGCCAAGAGAGGAAACCAATCAAGGTCCCATGCAGCTTTAAAGCCTATGAAACAGGATAATGACTGGCCCAGCAAATCATCTCTATTGGTGTAATAGTGGTGCTTTCTTTTTAATTTTATTTATTATTGTATGTGTATGATTGTACTGTCTGCATGCAGGTTTGTGCAACTGTGTCATGCAATGACACGAAGGTCAGAAGAGGGTCTTGGATTCCCCTGTAACTGGAGTTCTCCTGGAATTGGAGTTACAGATGGTTCTTAGCTGCCATGTGGGTGCTGGGGATCAAACCCAGGTCCTATGCAAGAGCAGTTGGTGCTCTTAACTGCTAGGCTATCTCTCCAGCACAATAGTGGTGCTTTTATCTTGAGGGTAATCAACAGCTGTCTAATTGGAATTAAGGCTTTGTCAATCGGTGAGAATTCATGTCTGGTACTGTATGTAAACATAGACAAGTATATATGCTTGAATTCATAAACCCACAGAAAATCAACCAAATGACCCTGTTTCAAAGGAGATAGTAGATGAAGAGTGACATGGAAGATCCTCTAACCTCCACACATGCTCTGGGGCCCACATATTCTCTCTCTCTCTCTCTCTCTCTCTCTCTCTCTCTCTCTCACACACACACACACAAACACACATACACCCACACACATGCAATATTTAAAAATGTAATATTTTTTCAAAAATATACTCAGCTCTTTCCCACCTTTCTAGAGGAAAGTAAAAGGTGTTTCCAAGGTGGTCTGCAAAGTCAAGGTGATTCTAATCAAAGTCCACATAGAATTTTTCCTACCACATGAAATATAATCAGCCATTAAAACATGTTGAGAGAGAAGACTGCATTATGTTATAAAAATAAATTGCTAGCCTATTGTGTCAGGACAAGGAAAAATCAATAATAGAAGTTAGACCATGCTATTTTAATTTTAAAAGTATATATGCAAGAGATCCCACCCATGCACTTTGATTCCCCTCCAGCCTGAGCCCTTCCACACTCTCCCCACACACAGTCCTCCTTCTGGACTTGGGCTGAGGCCTGCTTCTCCTCTTCCTTCCCCAGATCTCGGACTAACCTCTTAGTCCAGATGTGCCCACTGTGTCCTGATCTCTTTACCCAGATGATCTCAATTCTCCAGCTTCATTTCATAGACCCTACACAGTCTGCCCCCACTCTTGTCTTGTCCTTGGCCCCATTCTTGAAATTCCTACCACAGATCTGCCTACTACCCAGATTAGCCTACTACCCTGCAAGAACCTGAAGCACACACAAACTAACTTTTCATACCTGAGCAAAAAGCAACCAAGCTACATCAATAATATATACAGAATAAAAGTTCAACTGAACAAAAAAATAGAATTTCCTATCAGACACACAACCAACAAACGATGTCCATATGCCCAAATGGGAATATAAAAATACATAATATGAAAAGCCAAGAGAATATGTCCCCCCAAAGAAACACATCTATCCTATAGAAGTTCCCAAGGAATCCCATGACACAAAATTTAAAAGAACAATCATAAACATGACCAAAGAACTTAAAAGAACACACAAACAACTCAAAGAACTCAAAGATAGGAATAAACATGTAACTGATGCTCAAGAAAACACAGATATGTGGCTTAGTGAAATAACAAAAAAAAATTCAGGACTTGAAAGGTGAATTCACAAAAGAGACAGAAATATTGAAAAAAAAACACAAACTGAAATGAAGATGGAATTAAAAAACCAACAAGTGAATTTGAAACAAGAGGAGAAAACCTCACAAGCAGATTGAATGAAACGGAAAACAAAATATCAAGACTGGTAGACAAAGTCAAAGAATTGAACTCCTCAAGCAAAGACTATGAAGTTAATAATAATAATAATAATAATAGAATGTAATACACAGGGAATGTAGCACATCATTAAAATACCAAATCATAGGTATACAGGAAGGAGAAGATTCTCAGGTCACTGGCATTGACGTGATCTTCAACAGGATTATAGAAGAAAAGTTCCCCAAATTAAGGAAAGACACACCTATAAAGACATAAGAAGGACACAAAACACCAATTGGGCAGGACCAGATCAGGAATTCCCCATGGAATATCATAGTAAAAACACTAAATTTACCAAAAAGAGAAGATACTAAAAGCTCCTAGAGAAAAATAGCAAGTTGCTTATAAAGGGAAACCCATGAGAATTACAGTTGACTTTTCAGTGTAAACTATGAGAGCCAAAAGAGCCTGAACCAAAGTGTCCCAGTTCTAAATGACCATGGGTGCCAACCCAGAATACTTTACCCAGCAAAACTATCTACCACAGTCAAAGGGGAAATACTTGACTTGACATGACATGAATAGGCTGAAAGAACCCATGCTCACCAAACCAGCCCTACGGAGAATATCCAAAGGACCAAATTAGGAATAAAGTATACCCAAGAGGTCGAAGAAAGAAAATAAAGGAAGGTATAATTATAAAAACACAAAAAAGGACAATTAACACAAATTAAAATAATTAACCAATACACATCCTTTTTTTTTCAGATGGAATTCACGGAAACATTTTTATTATTTATTAAAGATTCACTAATCTATCTGGCTGCCCAAGAGGAATCTGCTTTTTTTATTCAACATCCTTTTTTATTATTATATTTTAAGGGATTCACAATATAAGGCTCCATCCATTTACCTGCAAAGGTCATGATGTCATCTTTCTTTACCGCTGCATAGAACTCCATTGTGTACACGTACCACATTTTCTCTATCCACTCATCAGTTGAGGGGCACTTGGGTTGGTTCCAGCTCCATGCTATTATGAAGAGAGCTGAAATAAACATGGCTGTGCAGGTATCTCTGCGATGAGTCTTGTGGGTACATACCCAGGAGTGGTATGGCTGGGTCAGGTGGCAAGTTCATTCCAAGTCTTCCAAGGGTTCTCCACATTGCTTTCCATAGTGGCTGTACGAGTTTACACTCCCACCAGCAGTGGATGAGTGTTCCTCTTTCCCCACAACCTCTCCAACACTTGGTATCATTTGTATTCTTGATCCTAGCCAGTCTTATTGGAGTAAGATGATATCTTAAAGTGGTTTTGATTTGCATTTTCTTAATTATTAATAATGTTGAACACTTCTTAAAATGTTTCTCAGCCATCTCTAATTCCTCACTTGTGAAGTCTCTGTTCAGCTCTTTTCTCCATCTATTGAGTGGGTCATTTGTTTTCTTTCTTCTTTGTTTTTTGAGTAGTTTATATATTCTGGAAATCAATGCTTTGTCAGATGTTTCTGCAGTGAAGATTTCCTCCCACTCTGTGGGATTTCTCTTCACTTCCTTGATTGTTTCTTTTGATGTACAGAAGCTTTTGAGTTGAAAGAGATCCCATTTGTCAATTGTCAACCTTAATTCTTATGCAGCTGCTGTCTGATTGAGGCAAGTCTTTTCCTATGCCTATGTCTTAAGCTGCTGCCAAATTTTTTTCCTTCTATTGCCTTTAGAGTTTGGGGTTTACATTGAGGTCTTTAATCCATCTGGAGTTGACTTTTTGATGACAGGGTGAGAGGTAGGGGTTTCATTTCATTCCTTCTACAAGTGGTGATCCAGTTTTGCCAACACCACTTGCTGAAGATGCTGTCTTCTCCTACATGAGTCTTCTTTGCCCTTGTCAAGTATGGGTGGCTGAAATTGTATGTGCTCAAGTTTGGATCTTTGTTTTGTTCATTTTCAACAGGTCTGTTTTGTGCCAGTTACCAAGCTGATTTTTTTTTCCAGTATAGGTGTTTTGAAGTCTGGTATAGAGATCCCCCCTGATTGCTCTTTTCACTCAGGGTTGTTTTGGGCTATTTGGGGTCTTTTGTTTTTCACAAATGAAATTAAGGACTTTTTTCCAAGACTTGTGAAGAAACTTTGGGGATTTAATTGGGATTGCTAATCTATACAAGAGTTTGGGTAGAATGGCATTTTTAAAACTATATTATTTCCCAATCCATGACATGAGGTTCTTTCCATCTTCTGATATCTTCTTCAATTTCTCTTCTTCAAGGTTTTAAATTATTTGTTGTAGAGATCTTTAGTGTCTTTGGTTAGGTTTGGTTCCTAGGTATTTTAATTGTTTTTGAGCTATTGTGGGTGGGAAAGTCTTGAATTCCTTCTCAGTTCTTGTTTGTTGGTGTAAAGAAAGGCTACTGATTTTTTTTTTATTTTTTTGGTTCTTTTCAGCAGTCTCCCTGTATCCCAGCTGTCCTGGAACTCACTCACTCTGTACCAGAGCTGGCCTTGAACTCAACAAAATCCTCCTGCCTCCTGCCTAAGGCTACTGATTTTTCTGGATAAATTTGGTATCTTACCACTTTACTGAAGCTCTTTAATTGTTTCTATGGAGTTTTCTGGTGGAGGTTTTAGCATCCCTTAAGTAAACAATCATATCATCAGCAAAAAGGGATAGCTTGACTTCCTCTTTTCCAATTCAACGTTACTCCTTTAATTTCCTTTCTGCCTTAGCCCAGCAGGGTGTTCAAGCAACTATATTGAAGAGGAGTGGTGACAGGGGGCGCCTTGCTGAGTTCCTTACTTAAAGGGAATGCTTCTCAAATTTCTCCATTTAGAATGATATTGGCTGTGTGGTTCCTGTATATGGCTTTGATTACATGTGAGGAATGATCCCTCCTCCAGTCCTTCTAGGACTTTAAGCTATGAAGGGATGCTGGATTTGTCAAAGGCTTTTTCCGCATAAATTGAGATAATGGGTGTTGGTTTTTTGGTTTTTTTTTTTACTTTTCAGTCCATTTATATGCTTGATGAGATTTATATAAGATTTATGAATGTTGAACAATCCCTGCATCTCTGGTATGAATCCAACTTGGTCATGATGGATTGATCTCTTAATGTGGCGTCTGTATGATGTTGCAGTATCCTGTTTAGAATTTTGGCATCCTGTGTTCATTAGTGAGATGGGTCTATAGTTTCTCTTTTTGGTTGTAGTCTTTGCCTGGTTTTGGTAAAGAGTATTTGGCTTCATAGAAGGAATTTTGGAGAATTCCCTTGTATCCTTCTAAACAACTTGAGCAGTAATGTTTGAAGTCTTTTTGAAATAGTTTTGTAGAATTCTGGCCGTGAAACCGTCTGGGCCTGGGTTTTTTTAGTTTGGAGGTTTCTTATTGATCTTTAATTTTCATTATTATGGGTCTATTAAGCTGTCGACCCTTCTTGGTTGAGCTTTGGTGATTCTCCCAGGATTTTCAGATATTCACATTTTCTTCTAGGTTTTCAAACTTGGTAGAGTATATGTTCTTGAAGTATTCCCATATGATTTCTGGATCTTTTCCTTGTCTGTTATGATATATCCCCTTTTATCACAGATTGTAGTGATTTGGAGTTGTTCCTTCTTTCTTTTGGTTAACTTGGGCTAGGTTTTCTTGTTTATTGTCTTTCAAGAACCTTTTTCTTGGATTTTTGATTTTTTTTTTTTTGTTTCTGTTTCTATTTCATTGATTTCTGCTCTGGATATTTGTTGTTTCTTCCTGTCTTTTTGCATTTAGGTTCACCTGTTGTTCCTCTCAAGTGCTTTTTAGCTGCAGTGTTAGATTGTTCACTTGTGCTCTTTCTGTTTTCTAATGTAGGCACCCAGGGCTATAACTTCCCATCTTAAGACTGCTTTTAAGGTATCCCATAGGGTTTGGTTGTGTTGTGATTATCATTGTCATTCAGTTCCAGGAATATTTTATTTCTTTCTTTATCTCTTCCTTGGCCCATTCATTATTCAAGGAGTTTGTTGTTTAGTCTCCATGTGTTCTTGTAATAGTAGGGCTTATCCTGGTGTTGATGTTGAGCTTTATTGCACTGTGGCTGATAGAATGCATGAAATTATTTCAATCTTTTTGTATTTGTGGAGGTTTCTTCACCAATACACATCTTTCAATAATAACTTTAAATATCAGTGGTCTCAACTCCCCAGTTGAAAGATATAGGCTAAAGAGCTAGAGAGCTAGCTCAGCGGTTAAGAGCACCAACTGCTCTTGCAGAGGACCTGGATTTGATTCCCAGTGCCCACATGGCAGCAAAGAACCCTTTTTTTTTTTTTTTTTTTTCTTTTTTTTTTTTTTTTTGAGCACATGTCCTAAACATTTCTTAATCAAATTTAGACTCATTCCCCCATCCATGTCCCCCCTTCCCCCATCCAGAGCTCATGGACTCTGTCATACACAAGTCCTATCTTGCATCTTTTTCTCAGTCTTTTATGACCTTCTCGGTGCACAGGTTTACTGTTTTGGTCAGTTCTTTGAATAGGTTTTTCTCTCTTTTTTTGTTCCCATTTGATTTTATATTATTCCAAAATATGCATTTATACACTCCACATATAAATCAAAGTTACAAAATCAGAAAATAAACTATAGATTAATTCCAAAGCACATTTGGAGATTTACATTTTAACAGTAAAGTTGCATGCAGGTAAAAAGAAGTATAACTTTACATTCTCTTTTTTCTAGAATATGAATATTAGTATTCCTATGTGATAGAACACACCATAGGATTACATAAGGATAAATTATGAATGGTTGTAACATGTATCAATAAAAAGAGAAAATATTATTAGCCTTTCTGGGTGCTTAATGACCATACTTATTGCCCACACCAATTTGGCTAAGGGACCTAAGGGATAACTCTGTTCCTTGTCCTCAGAGGTCAACTAAGTCTCAGGGGAATATGCATGGGGGCATCTCCTGAAATGTCCTGCAAATGTGAGTCACCAGTATTCCCTGTGCAGGGAGGTCTTGGAGATCCACTAATGGGACTCCAGCCAGTTTCCACCCTATAAAGAGGAAAGTCTGTTCATGCTTCAAAGATAGAAGCCTGGTCTAGCAAGACCTGTGTCCTCGAGTGGATGGAACACACAAACAATAAAAATATTTTTTTGAGATGGGAGGTTGGGGGACTGGTATGAAAGACATAGAGAGTGAAGCCTAGAGAGACATTCTTAACACAAAGCCTGGGAATAAAAAATTTCATAGGCCTGGAGAGATAGCTCAAGTGGTTAAGAGCACTGGCTACTCTTGCAGATTCCCATCACTTACATGGCAGCTAACAACCTTCCATAACTCTAGTTCCAGGGAATCTTATGCCTTCTTGTGACCTCCCCAGGCAATGTGTGACACAGGTGCACTCACATACATGCAGCCAGTACACTTTTACATATAAAATAAAAATAAATTTTTTTTAATTTTCTAAGAAAACTAAAGAAAATAAAAGGTAGTTCACTTATTGGCCTATAGATTTTACACACAGGAACCAATAGCGATCCTGGTAAGAATCTATTAAGAAGGCCTCTGAAAATACTAGGGGGGATGGGAAGTGGTAGAGTGGGATGACTGGAGACCACTTCCTAAACAGATGGCTTTGTAAGACCATCACCATGAAGAGAATGAGAAAGAGAAGCAGACAAGTGCCAGGTAGAAAGGAACCAGGTAGTCCTTAATGGATGCCTCTTCCCATTGTAGTTCATGTCTTTCCATCAGGAAGCTCCAACAATGAGAATCATGTAGAACATCAATCATATGTCCCCATTTCCCTGGCAACAGCAATTAGTCCAAGAATAAGTGTGTTATCCAAGTTGAGCCCATTAAATTTCCCACAGATTTCATACCTATTCAAATCTTTTCTCTTTGGCCATGAGCAGTAAGTCCTTGGAATGACACAATCTACAGATATGTTTCCATCACATGGGAAACTGAAGTGGAAGAGAAGTACGAGCATAGGAGCAGAGGCCGAGAAGCAATGGCCGCATCTAAGAGCCCAGGTATCCCAATGCTCGGGTCCATTTTCATCCCTTCCACAACTTGCTTATGCGGTGGGATAAATGTCCTTGTTTCACTCAAGCTACTTTGAGTGTCCCTTACAATCAAATATTCGTCCCCCCCCCAATGTAGGACTGGGGGTCATTATAGGTTATTACATAGATCGGAGGAATTTCTTTCAGTTTTTTCAGATGCATATGTTATAGACTTAAAGGTGTCAATCAATGCAGGACTTAAAGACAAGATGCTGGGTCTGGAGAGATGGCCTAGCAGTTAAGAGCACCAATTGCTCTTGCAGAGGACCCAGGTTCAATCCCCAGCACCCACATGGTGACTGAGAGCCTTCTTTAACTCCAGTTCCAGAGGAATCCAACACTCTCATCTGACCTCCATGGCATTGCATGACATGGGTGCACAAATCTACATGCAGACAGTACATTCATACACATAAAAAAATAAATGAGGGGCTGGAGAGATGGCCTAGTGGTTAAGAGCGCCGACCGCTCTTACAGAGGACCCGGGTTCAATCCCCAGCACCCATATGGCGGCCAAGAACCATCTGAAACTCCAATTCCAGGAGAACTCTGGTTCCAGTGGAATCCGACACCCTCCTCTGACCTCCGCGGCATTGCACGACATGGGTGCACAAACTTGCATGCAGACAGTACATTGATAAACATACAGAAATAAATAAATGTCGGGCATGGTGGCGCACTCCTTTAATTCCAGCACTTGGGAGGCAGAGGTATGAGGATCTCTGTGAGTTCGAGGCCAGCCTGGTCTACAGAGTGAGTTCCAGGACAGCCAGAGCTACAGGGAGACCCTGTCTCAAAAAGACCAAAAAAAATAAATTTAAAAAAAAATGAATAAAAAATTTTAAAAAGACAAGATGCTTTACATGTGGAGAAGGCTTTAAGTCAATATGCATGGATGTCACACAGAACATTTAGTTAAAGAAGGATAGGAACAGCTACATAATTTGTGGCAACCAAAGCAAAATGAAAATGAATGTAGAGGGCTGGAGAGATGGCCTAGAGAGATGGCCTAGCGGTTAAGAGCGCCGACCGCTCTTACAGAGGACCCGGGTTCAATCCCCAGCACCCACGTGGTGGCCAAGAACCGTCTGAAACTCCAATTCCAGGAGAACTCCAGTTCCAGGGGAACCCGACACCCTCTTCTGACCTCCCCAGCATTGCACAACACGGGTGCACAAACTTGCATGCATATAGTACATTCATACACATACAGAAATAAATAAAAAATTAAAAAAATGTTTAAAAAAAAAGAAGTTAAATCCACATATATATATATGTATGTATATATGTATATATATGTATGTGTGTGCAAAAATAGAGTTTATAATCTTTATCAAGTGATTTTTTACCAAATATTCATTTTATTAATTCATTGCATCCACAGGGTGTTAACACTTTATCATTTCCATCAACTGCAGCATTTTGTAAGTAAACCAGAATAAACACTTTTATCATAGATGTAGCTAATGATCATTAATATTTTTAAGGACCTAAAGTTCTCCCAAATTTTAGTACAAGTAGTTTTGTTGTATGTGTCATCTAATAGATGATCAAAGAAATAATGGATAGTTTTCAAATGAATAAATATATTATTCCTTGCTATGAACCCCATCGGATCAAAACCACTTGCCAAGCTGAATAAGTTACAAGTTAAGTAATAATTTTGGGTCACACGGAAATGTGCAGTGTTCTCAAAACTCAACAGTTACCCACTAACACAAATCTCTAAAGCTTAACTTAAAGAGTTGAAAGATAAGTTTCACAGTAATGTAATTTTAACTTTCATTTACATTTACCTTTAATATATTATTTAAAACCATATTTTTGTTTTCTACAAGAAACCCATCTCACCTTCAAGGACAGGCACTATCTTAAGCTGAAAGGATGGGAAAAATATTCTAAGCAAATGGTACCAAAAAGCAAGCAGGAGTTGCTATTTTAATATCAGACAAAATAGACTTCAAATTAAAACTAATCAGGGGGCTGGAGAGATGGCCTAGCGGTTAAGAGTGACGACCGCTCTTGCAGAGGACCCCGGTTCAATCCCCAGCACCCACATGGCGGCCGANCACACACACACACACACACACACACACACACAAACATATAAGCACGCATACAACACACAAACAATATATATAGACTCAGAAACCCAGGGTTAGATCCCAGTTCAACCTCCTGCTGCTGTGGGATCTCAAACCAACTATCCTTATTTGGCACCTGAATTTTTTTGTCTGTAATGTGGGAAGAAAATCTTCCTCTTGAGGTTGAGATTATATGTGACCATACAATTGAAAGTCCTGACACAAAGTCATGCAGTCAGAACGTTCTCCACTCTCCCTTTTTTATAGTCCCACAGCCACATACTTATTCAGCACCTACCACTGCAGCAGTCACTTTCTAGACCCTGGGCATACAGTAGGAAGATAACAGAGGCTCAGCCCTCCAACCTCCAGCACTCTGATAAGCACAAGCACATCCTAGGAATTGTGGTAGCAGATGACAGCAAGGGCTGTGAGGAAGACACAGCTGGACCCAGGTAGGTTGCCAGGCTACAGTGAATAACTGCAGTAAAAAGGACCCAGGAGCCTGAGGCTACGCTGTAAGAACCTGGGACAGGAGTCAGCTGGAGATGACATGGGGAGCAGTTACCAGACAATACTCTAGAAGCAAAGGTTCAGAACAGAGGCATCACATTTTTAAGATAGCCTGGGGACCCCAGCCTTCTGCCTCTCAGAGTCTGTGCTAAGAAGTGAATTTGTAATCCTGTGATGAGCATTACACTATCTCAGTCTTCTAGTTTGCTTTCTGTTTCTGTGGTTAAACATTAACCAAAACCAACTTGAGGAGGAAAGGGTTTATTTGACTTACACATCCTGATCACAGTTCATCACTGAGGGAAGTCAGGGCAGGAACTCAAGGCAGGAACCTGGAAGCAGAAGTCAACCATGGACTATGGAGGTTTACCACCTCCTGGCTTGCTCCCCTGGCCTGTGCTCAGTCTGCTTTCTTATACACCCCAGGATCACCTGCCCAAGAATGGCACCACTCACACTGGGCTGGGACTTCCTGCCTCACTCATCAATCGAGAAAATGCCTCATGATTTATGGCAATGGTGTTATCGAGCAGAAGACTCAGTCAGACAAGGGCCCAGAATGGAGCAAGGGAAATGGGCAGCAGGCAGCCCCATCCCTGGAACTGTGGGGAACTGACTACAGCTGGATGACAGAGAGTAGGCCTTAGGAACTTTAGATAGGCTGACTAGACTCCAGTGGATGAACTTGCTCTAAAGGACATCTGGGTTCAAATGCTTGACTGAATGGGACTTAACATGTGTGATAGAAAACATGAGGCCCAGTAGGGGTTGGGGTAGGAGAGTTGGGACCCAGAACCTCCTGAGGGGGATGAAGGAAATCACAGTGACTTTTGCATAGCAAAGGGGAGAACTTAGCATTCAAGAAAGTGTTACTAACTTTCTTGAAATGTATATGAGCACAATATCACAAAGGCATAGAATCTATTCTAATCGTTGGTTCTAATCTTAAAGGAAGTAGCTCCTGGATGTGAGCATCCCCATAGTCACCAATGCATGGTTTCTCTAATAAAGTTTATGCATTACAATTTTAAATGTTCAAAAGAAAGCCCTGTATGCTGCACTGACAGCCTCATGGGTGTCCCCCACCTTGCATTCGCTGCCTTGGTGGAAGCATGCTTCCATTTCGCTTGCTAGTAAGGCAACGGTCTGTCTTCCATTCAGTCTGCTGATGCCTGTGTCAATCACTGTCTTCAATCTGATCTTTCATGGTCTTTGGTCTGGTTTACTTTGGACTGTGAAGATCTTGCATGATAATGAGTGGGGAAGGTACCCTGGGGGTCCCACACTCTGTCCACACCCTACCTTTCTACATCAGTAGGACTGAATCTGCCCACTGCGAAGAATCAAGGAAAGAGACCATCTCTGAGAGCCTGGTAAAACCCACTTATACCAAGAGATGGAGAGACCTGGGAAGGATTTTTGCTTCTAATTATAATCATAGAAATAGGACGGCGGACTCAGGATAGCAGTCAATAACTAGCACTGGCAGATTGGTTAAGAATGGGCTGGAGAGATGGCCTAGCGGTTAAGAGCTCCGACCGCTCTTACAGAGGACCCGGGTTCGATCCCCAGCACCCACATGGCGGCCGAGAACCGTCTGTAACTCCAATTCCTGGAGAACTCCAGTTCCAGGGGAATCTGACACCCTCTTCTGACCTCCGCAGCATTGCACGACACGGGTGCACACACTTGCATGCAGACAGTACATTCATACACATACAGAAATTTAAAAAAAAAAAAAAAGAATCATAATACATCCTAGCACTTGGGAGGCAGAGACAGGTGGATCTCTGTGGGTTCAAGGCCCACCTGGTCTACAAAGTGAGCTCCAGGACAGCTGGGACTAAAGGGAGACCCTGACTCAAAAAGACAAAAAAAAAAAAAAAAAAGAATGTGTAATATAGTATTTTTTACCAGTTGCATACAAACGTAGCTCTCTAATAATTTTTCCCACATTTTCTTGGCTATATACTTTAGGTCTCTTCATATGATAATGAACTAGTAATGTCATTTTGCAAAGAAAGTAGAAGTTGTTTCTTACAGCTTTCCAGGTTCCTTATCGGCAATGCAACCTACATTTTTTTTATTAATTTTATTTATTTATGTATGTGTGAATGTACTGTCTGCATGCAAGTTTGTGCACCCGTGTCGTGCAATGCCGCGGAGGTCAGAAGAGGGTGTCGGATTCCCCTGGTACTGGAGTTCTCCTGGAATTGGAGTTTCAGATGGTTCTCAGCCGCCATGTGGGTGCTGGGGATCGAACCTGGGTCCTCTGTAAGAGTGGTCGGCGCTCTTAACCGCTAGGCCATCTCTCCAGCCCCGCAACCTACATTTTTAAGGTTGATAAGAAATTTAGGAAATCTTTTATCAACTTTATTTTATGTATGAGCTGGGAGATTTAAGAACATTTCAAAAGTTTCTTTGTGTAGTAAAAAAGCTTAAATGTTGTTTGGGTTAACAATATTGTAAATGGTCCTTGGAAGGACCTCATGCAAGTTAAAGATCCTGAAATTTAAATGTCATTAGATGTCATCTAATGTCATAAACTCACATCTGAATGTCTTCAAAGCCCTGCCTTGTGGTCCCCGAGTCCCTCTGCCCAGCTTGTCTTCCTTGGATGGTATCCTCTGACCCCTCTGCCTTCCTTCATGCACACAGTCTTCAGCTTTTACACAGACTATGCTCCATGCCTTGAATTCCTTCCCCGCTGCCACAGAACTCATTACACTAACTCCTCCAGGCCCCTTGCTTCCAAATGCCTTTACTTACTATGTCAAATTCCCTATTCTCACCTAAGCTTTCTCTTAAAACGCTAGATATAATTTCACAAGTTGCTATAACAAAAATTTTCTGGTGCTAGGCACGATGGCAAATGCCTTTGATGCTAGCACTTGGAAGTGGATCTCTTTGAGATCAAAATGAGCCTGGTCTACATAGCGATTTCTAGATCACCAAGAGCTACAAAATAAGACCCTATTTAAAAAAAATTATTCTCTCTGCATATGTCTCTTTCTGTCTGTCTCTCTGTTTCTCTCTCTCTCTCTCTCTCTCTCTCTCTCTCTCTCTCTCTCTCTCCTACTCCATAGAAAGATGGATATCACATCTGGTTTTGCTATATACTACTGCCTAGTACATGATCTGGCTTATAGTACAAGTTTGATACATATTAATGATTGGGACTGGATGACCGAGGGAGACAAGACTCTAAATTGAAATTGTGTGATTCTTTTCCTGCAAGGAAAAAAATATTAAGAAAATGAGGTTTAGTTTTCCTTTGGCTTCATTTCATCTGAGTCAACTGCCCGCTGGTGGATTCCAAATCTAGCCAGGCTCTGTGAAAATATCTTCATGCCGGACTATGAGAAACCACAGATGTTGCTATAAATACCAGAGGAAATCAAAGTTTGAAGTCTGAGGTGAAAAGAAATATGGGTGAAATGATTAATAAAATACTCCAGGAAAGGCTACAGATGTAGCTGAGCTTTGGGGAGAAGCTGAGGTTGGGCAGCTGTGTTTCTAAAAAGATCAAATACCCCATATATCCTTCTCAATATGCTGGTCCAAATTCCACAAGAAGAATACACCTTGTAGACGATCCTGGGCTTCTCTGTACAGTAAGAACACTGACTTCTCAAAGTCCCCCACGTACGTCTGGTGATCCCACCAGCACAGCTGCATCACTTTGACTGAACACTGTACCAGAGAGAGTGTCAGACTCTGCCTGGTGCATCTCCATGTACCTACTCTGCCCAGGACGCAGCAAGAGGCAGGATGGCGAACTCCAGACAGCCCTGGATCAAAATCAAGTCCTTAGCCACAGTCCTTCCCTTAAG
The DNA here is from genome assembly GCA_009823505.1 of Rhizomys pruinosus. Lineage (NCBI taxonomy): Eukaryota > Metazoa > Chordata > Mammalia > Rodentia > Spalacidae > Rhizomys > Rhizomys pruinosus. Next base: position 257,349 of record VZQC01004157.1, on the reverse strand, counting down.
TAGTAGGTACATGTTGTTAACCAGGACTTCAGCAAGAGCCACAATCTAGTCTTGGATGGAGTCCTACCCAGGGTGTGGCTGCTCAAGCATCACCTCATCTAGTCCTCTCTAGAATGTCACTAGGGACCAGGACAGCCTGTGGAACAACAGCCATGGAACTATCTCCAGACTATCAAAGCAACTGATCTTTGAGATGTGTTTCATGTGAAAAGTATGGTAGAAAAATGTATGTTCATTAGAATTTCCCTAGAGCCAAACCAAAAGACAAATATTGGGGCACAAGTAATGAATTTAAGGTGATCCTGGGAACCTGGTAAAGCAATCAAAAAGGATGCCTGGGTAGCAGCTGTAAAGGAAATATAGTTAACAATTGACAAGTGGGACCTCATTAAACTTAAAAGCTTCTGTACAGTGAAAGAAACAATCAGGGAAGTGAAGAGAAAACCCACAGAGTAGGAGGAAACCGTCACCAATGATACATCTGACAGAGCATTGAGTTCCAGAATATGTAAAATACTCAAAAAACAAAGAAGTAAGAAAACAAATGATTCACTCAAAAGATGGAGTAAAGAGCTGAAGAGAGACTTCATAAGTGAGGAAATAGAGATGGCTGAGAAGCAACTTAAAAAGTGTTCAGCATTGCTAATAATTAAGGAAATGCAAATCAAAACCACTTTGAGATATCATCTCACTCCAATAAGACTAGCTAGGATCAAGAAAACAAATTATACCAAATGCTGGAGTACAACCACTGTGGAAAGCAGTGTGGCGAACCCTTAAAATACTCAAAATGAGCCTACCACCTGACCCAGTCATACCACTACTCGGTATATACCCACAAGACTCATCTTACTGCAGAGAAACATGCACATCCATGTTTAGTGCAGCTCTCTTCACAATAGTGAAGACCTGGAAGCAACCCAAATGCCCCTCAACCAAGTGGATAGAGAAAATGTGGTACATCTACACAATGGAGTCCTATGCAGCAGTAAAGAAAGATGACATTGCCGATGTGCTGGATAGCATTAGTGTCAACTTGACACACCTGGGTTGAGGGAGCCTGGATTGGGGAATTGGCTACATTGGATTGGCCTGCGGCCACATCTGTGGAGTATTGTCTTGATGGTTGAGCAGTGTGGGAGGGCCCAGCCCACAATGAGTAGTGCCACACTGGGCAGGTTTTTGTGTACTGTATAAGAAGGCAGGCTGGGCATGAGCCAGAGGAGCAAGCCAGTGAACAGCATTCCTCCATGGCCTGTGCTTCAGCTCCTGCCTCCAGGTTCCTACCCTGAGTTCCTCCCTTGGGCTCCCTGAGTGATGAACTGTGACCCAGGAGATGTAAGCTGAATAAACCCTTTCCTCCCCAAGTTGGTGTCGGTCAGAGTGTTTTGTCACAGCAATGGAAGACAAACTAGAACAGCCAGGCATGGCGGCACATGCCTTTAATCCTAGCACTTGGGAGGCAGAGGCAGGCAGACCTTTGTGAGTTCAAGGCCAGCCTGGTCTACAGATTGAGTTCCAGGACAGCTGGGGCTACATGGAGACCCTATCTTGAAAAAACCAAAAGAAAAAAATAAAGATGACATCATGAAATTTGCAGGCAAATGGATGGAACTAGAAGATATTAAGTGAAGTAACACAGTCCCAGAAAAACAAACAATGAATGGTGTATTAGTCAGGGTTCTCTAAAGAAACAGAAGTAACAGGACGAATATATAGCTATATACAATTATTGATTTGCTCACGTGACAGAGTTCAAGGAGTCCAACAGTAGCTGCACCACACTGGAAAGGCTGAGAGAATCCAGGAACTGCTCAGTCCGCAAGGCTGGATGTCTCAGTAGTCCTAATCCAGTGCTGAAGGCCCAAATGGATTCCAGGAGATCTGCCGGTCTCAGTACACGCTGGGATCCGAAAGGTTGATCACAGTAGCAAGACAAACTCACCAGATGAGAGAGGCAAGCCGCAGGAGAAAAGAAGGGACCAACTCCTTCGGCCGTGGCCTTAAATACTGCCTGCCGGCAGAAGGTAACACCCACGTTTGGGGTGGGCCATCTGGGTTGAGGCTGTCCAATCAGAAGACCCTTAGTCCAGTCAAGTTGACACCCAGGATTAACCATCACAAGTCCACCCCTTGTCAACTTGACACCCAATAAATAGCCTCTCCTTATGTTATGCTTAAATGTCAATTGCAAACGATGGCAGGGTCATAATGCCACCTAACATGTTATAAGTATCTCATGTGCAATAGCA